>LNAC01001148.1:171115-252178 GCA_002007465.1 Ailurus styani | reverse complement strand
AGAGAGAGAGAGAGGGAGGGAGGGAGGGAGCACACAAATGGGGGGAAGGGCAGAGAGAGAAAGAAGCAGACTCCCTGAGCATTCAGACCCAATGCAGGGCTCCATCTCCTGACCCTGAGATCATGACCTGAGCTGAAACCAACAGTCAGACGCTTAGCCAACTGAGCCACCCACGCACCCCATGTTGGTATTTTGACAAGTATTATATTAAATCTGTAGATTGTTTTAGCTAGTATAGACATTTTTTAACAATATTTATTCTTTTAACTTGTGAACACAGAGTGTCTTTCCATTTCTTTATGTTGGCTTCATTTTCATTCATCAATGTTTTAAAGGTTTCAGAGTATAGGTTTTTTCACCTCTTTTGTTAAATTTATTTCTATATATCTTATTGTTTTGGTGCAGTTATAAATGGGATAGTTTTCTTAATTTTGCTTTCTGCTGCTTTTTTTAGTGTCTAGGAATGCAACAAATTTTTGCACATTGATTTTTTATCCTGCACCCTTACTGAATTAATTTATTTTAGTAGTTTTTGGTGGAATCTTCAGGGTTTTCTCTATGTAGTATCATATCATCAGCAAATAGTGATATTTTTTCTTCTTCCTTACCAATTTGAATGCCTTTTATTGCTTTTTATTTTCTAATTCCTGTGTCTAGGACTTCCAGTATTATGTTGAATAATAGTGATGAGCGTGGACATCCTTATTTTCTTGATCTTAGGGGAAAAGTGCTCAGGTTTTCCCAACTGAGTATGATATTCACCGTGGGGTTTTTATATAAGTCCTTCATTATTTTTGAGGTATATTTTATATATAAATACTTTTTTTATATGCATATTGGCCTTTTTTTTAAATAAAGTGCTTAGCACAAAGATTAACTTCATTAATTTTTAATTTCTTTTATTATTTGAACCAGGGATACAGGTCTGTGAATCATGCTTACACCTTTCACAGCACTCAACATAGCACAAACCCTCAACAATGTCCAAAACCCATCCACCCTATCTTTACCCTCCCTCCCCCCAGTAACCCTCAGTTTGTATTGTGAGATTAAGGGTCTCTAATGGTTTAACTCCTTCCCGATCCCATTTTGTTTCATCATTTTCCCCTCCCTAACCCCCACAAACCCCCGCCCTGTCAAGTTCCTCATATCAGAGAGATCATATGATAATTGCCTTTCTCTGATTGACTTATTTCGTGTAGCATAATACATTCTAGTTCCATTGACGTTGTTTCAAATGGCAAGAGTTCATTTCTTTTCAAGGCTGCATAGTATACCATTGTGTGTGTGTGTGTATGTGTATATATATATATATATATATACATACACATACACACACACACACCACATCTTCTTTATCCATTCATCTGTTGATGGNGAATGGCAAGATTTCGTTTCTTTTGATAGCTGCATAATATTCCATTGTATATATATACCACATCTTCTTTATCCATTCATCTGTTGATGGACATCTAGGTTCTTTCCATAGTTTGGCTATTGTGGACATTGCTGCTATAAACATTCGGGTGCACGTGCCCCTGAGGATCACTACCTTTGTATCTTTAGGGTAAATACCCAGTAGTGCGATTGCTGGGTCATAAGGTAGCTCTATTTTCAAATTTATGAGGAACCGCCATACTGTTTTCCAGAGTGGCTGCACAGGCTTGCATTCCCACCAAAAGTGTAGGAGGGTTCCCCTTTCTCCACAACTTCGCCAAAATCTATCATTTCCTCACTTGTTAATTTTAACCATTCTAACTGGTGTAAGGTGGTATCTCGCTGTGGTTTTAATTTGTATTTCTCTGATGCCGAGTGATGTTGAGCACTTTCTCATGTGTCTGTTGGCCATTTGGATGTCTTCTTTGGAGAAATGTCTGTTCATGTCTTCTGCCCATTTCTTTTTTTTTTAAGATTTATTTTTTTATTTGAGAGAGAGAGATCACAAGTAGACAGAGAGGTAGGCAGAGGGAGAGGAGGAAGCAGGTTCCCCACCAGGGAGGGAGCCTGACGCGGGCCTCGATCCCAGGTCCCTGAGATCATGACCTGAGCCGAAGGCAGAGGCTTTAACCCACTGAGCCACCCAGGCGCCCTTCTACCCTTTTCTTGACTGGGATATTTGTTCTATGGGTGTTGAATTTGATAAGGNTTGGATACTAGCCCTTTATCTGATATGTCATTTGCAAATATCTTCTCCCATTCTGTCAGTCGTCTTTTGGTTTTGTTGACTCTTTCCTTTGCTGTGCAATAGCTTTTAATCTTGATGAAGTCCCAATAGTTCATTTTTGCCCTTGCTTCCCTTGCCTTTGGTGATGTTCCTAGGAAGAAGTTGCTGCGGTTGAGGTCGAAGAGGTTGCTGCCTGTGTTCTCCTCGAGGATTTTGATGGATTCCTTTCTCACATTGAGGTCTTTTATCCATTTTGAGTCTATTTTTGTGTGTGGTGTCAGGAAATGATCCAGTTTCATTTTTCTGCATGTGGCTGACCAGTTTTCCCAACACCATTTGTTGAAGAGACTGTCTTTTTCCCATTGGACATTCTTTCCTGCTTTGTTGAAGAGTAGTTGACCATAGCGTTGAGGGTCCATTTTTGGGTTCTCTATTCTGTTCCACTGATCTATGTGTCTGTTTTTGTGCCTGTACCATACTGTCTTGATGATGACAGCTTTATAATAGAGCTTGAAATCTGGATTTGTGATGCCACCAAATTTGATTTTCTTTTTCAACGTTCCTTTGGCTATTTGAGGTCTTTTCTCATTCCATATCAATTTTAGGATGANGGGGTCTTTTCTGGTTCCATATAAATTTTAGGATTATTTGTTCCATTTCTTTGAAATAAATTGCTGGTATTTTGATGGGGATTGCATTAAATGTGTAGATTGCTCTAGGTAGCATAGAAATTTTCAAAATATTTGTTCTTCCAATCCATGAACATGGAATGTTTTTCCAGTTTTTTGTGTCTTCCTGCATTTCTTTCATGAGTACTTTATAGTTTACTGAGTACAGATTCTTTGTCTATTTGGTTAGGTTTATTCCTAGGTATCTTATGGTTTTGGGTACAATTGTAAATGGGATTGACTTCTTAATTTCTCTTTCTTCTCTTTAGTTTTTGGTATATAGAAATGCAACTAATTTCTGTGCATTGATTTCATATCCTGACACGTTACTGAATTCCTGTATGAGTTCTAACAGTTTTAGAGTGGAGTCCTTTGGGTTTTCCACATAAAGTGTCATATCATCTGCAATGAGTAAGAGTTTGACTTCTTCATTGCCAATTCAGATGCCTTTTATTTCTTTTTGTTGTCTGATTGCTGAGGCTAGGACTTCTAGTACTATGTTGAATAGCAGTGGTGATAGTGGACAGCCCTGCCATGTCCCTGACTATAGGGGAAGACCTCTCATNGCTCTCAGTTTTTCTCCATTGAGAATGATATTCGCTGTGGGTTTTTCGTAGATGGCTTTGATGATATTGAGGTATGTACCCTCTATGCCTACACTGTGAAGAGTTTTGATCAAGAAAGGGTGCTATACTTTGCCAAACGCTTTTTCAGCATCTACNTATTGAGAGGATCATATGGTTCTTGTTCTTTCTTTTATTAATGTCTTGTATCACATTGATTGATTTGCGAATGTTAAACCAACCTTGCATCCCAGGAATAAATTCCACTTGGTTGTGGTGAATAATCCTTTTAATGTGCTGTTGGATCCTATTGACTAGTACTTTGTTGAGGATTTTAACATCTGTGTTCATCAAGGATATTGGTCTGTAATTCTCCTTTTGATGGGGTCTTTGCCTTGTTTTGGGATCAAGGTAATGCTGGCCTCATAAAATGAGTTTGGAAGTTTTCCATCCATTTCTATTTTTTGGAACGGTTTCAGGAGACTAGGTATTCATTCTTCTTTAAATGTTTGGTAGAATTCCCCTGGGGAGCTGTCTGGTCCTGGGCTCTTGTTTGTTGGTAGATTACTGATGACTGCCTCAATCTCCTTACTGGTTATGGGTCTATTCAGGTGTTCAATTTCTTCCTGGTTCAGTTTTGGTAGTTTATATTTCTGTAGGAATGCATCCATTTCTTCCAGATTGTCAAATTTGCTGGTGTAGAGTTGCTCATAATAAGTTCTTAGAATTGTTTGTATTTCTTTTGTTTTGGTTGTGATCTCACCTCCTTCTTTCATGATTTTATTAATTTGAGTCCTTTCTCTTTTCTTTTGGATAAGTCTGGCCAGGGGTTTATCATTCTTATTAATTCTGTCAAGGAACCAGCTCCTAGTTTTGTTGATTTGTTCCACTGATCTTTTGGTTTTTATTTCATTGATTTCTGCTCTGATCGTTATGATTTCCCTTCTCCTGCTGGGTGTAGGCTTTCTTTGCTGTTCTTTCTCCAGGTTTTTTAGGTGTAGGTTTCGGTTGTGTACTTGAGACCTTTCTTGTATCTTGAGAAAGGCTTGTATTGCTATATACTTTCCTCTTAGGACTGCTTTTGCTGTGTCCCAAAGATTTTGAACAGTTGTGTTTTCATTTTCATTTGTTTCCATGAAATTTTTTATTTCTTTTTTAATTTCCTGGTTAACTAATTCATTCTTTAGTAGGATGTTCTTTAGCCTCCATGTATTTAAGTTCTTTCCAACTTTCCTCTTCTGGTTGAGTTCTAGTTTCAGAGCATTATTGTATGAAAATATGCAGGGAATGATCCCAATCTTTTGGTACCTGTTGAGACCTGATTTCTGACCGGGAATGTGGTCTATTTTGGAGAATGTTCCATGTGCACTAGAGAAGAATGTTTATTCTGTCGTTTTGGGATGGAATGTTCTGAATATATCTCTGATGTCCAACTGATCCAGGGTGTCATTTAAAGCCTTTATTTCCTTGTTGATCTTTTGCTTCGATAATCTATTTCAGTAAGGGCCTGTTAAAGTCCCCTACTATTACTGTTTTATTGTCAATGTGTTTCTTTGATGTTGTTATTAATTGGTTTATATAATTGGCTGCTCCCATGTTAGGGGCATAGATATTTAAAATTGTTATATCTTCTCGTTGGACAGATCCTTTAAGTATGGTATAGTGTCCGTCCTCATCTCTTAGTATATTCTTTGGCTTAAAATCTAATTTATCTGATGTAAGGATTGCCAGTCTAGCTCTCTTTTGCTGTCCATTGGCATGGTAAATTGTTTTCCACCCCCTCACTTTAAATCTGGAGGTGTCTTTTGGTGTAAAATGAGTTTCTTGTAGACAGCATATCGATGGGTCTTGTTTTTTTATCCATTTTGATACCTTGTGTCTTTTAGTTGGGGCATTTAGTCCATTTACATTCAGGGTAACTATTGAGAAATATGAATTTACAGCCATTGTATTGCCTGTAAGGTGACTGCTACTGTATTTTGTGTCTCTTCCTTTTCTGGTGTATGTTTCTTTTAGGCTCTCTTTGCTTTGAGGAGCCCTTTCAATATTTCCTGTAGGGCTCGCTTGGTGTTTGCCAATTCCTTTAGTTTTTGTTTGTTCTGGAAGCTTTTTATCTCTCCTGTTTTCAATGACAGCCTAGCTGGATATAGTATTCTTGGCTGCATATTTTTCTCTTTTACTGCTCTGAATATATCATGCTAGTTCTTTCTGTCCTGTCAGTTTTCTGTGGATAGGTCTGCTGTAAGTCTAATATTTCTACCATTGTATGTTATAGACCTCTTTTGCCGAGCTGCTTTCAGGATTTTCTCTTTTTCACTAAGACTTGTAAGTTTTATTATTAGATTCCGGGGTGTGGACATGTTTTTATTGATTTTGCAGGGGGTTCTCTGTGCCTCCTGGATTTTGATGCTTGTTCCCTTCACCAAATTAGGGAAATTCTGTACTATAATTTGCTCCAGTATACCTTCTGCCCCCTTTCTCTCTCTTCCTTTTCTGGGATCCAAATTATTCTAATATTGTTTCATCTTATGGGATCACTTGTTTCTCGCATTCTCCCCTCATGTTCCAGTTGTTGCTTGTCTCTCTTTTCCTCTGCTTCTTTATTCTCTGTCATTTGGGCTCCTAAATCACTCTTTCTCTCTTCTGCCTCATTTATCCTAGCAGTAAGAGCCTCCCTTTTTTATTGCACCTCAATTAATAGCTTTTTAAATTTCAGCTTGGTTAGATTTTAGTTCTTTTATTTCTCCAGAAAGGGTTTTTATTCCTCTAGAATGGGATTCTCTATTATCTTCCATGCTTTTTTCAATCCCACCCAGCACCTTAATAATCGTTGTTCTGAACTCTCGTTCTGTCATATTACTAATGTCTGCATTGACTAGGTCCCTAGCCATCGTTAGTGCCTCTTGGTCTTTTTGTTGTTGTTGATTTTTTCCGCCTTGTCATTTTATGCAGATAAGAATAGATGGATAAGAGAACAAAATACTAAAGTGTAGCACTGACCCCAGAAAAATATACCCTAACCCAATCACAAGAGACCTGGAATTGGGGGGATAAGAAAGAGGGAAAAAAACCATAGAACCAAAAAAATCAACATCAAACAAACAAAAAAATAAAACAAACCCCTATATCTATATCTATCTCTATCTCTATCTGTATTATCTATTTCTGTTTCTATATATATATATATCTGTCTCTGACTCTATCTCTACCTCTATGTCTATCTCTATGTATATCTATTAGAGTCGTGAATTAAACAGACCCTATATATATACAAAAATAAGTTTAAATACAATGAAGCAATTAAATATGACTATAACGTTAAAAAGATTAAAAAGTGTTAACAAGATATAATATTTAAAACCATTAAAATAGGAAAAAGGAAAAAATTTAAAAGAGTAGACTAAGAAAAAAAAGTAAAATTCAAAGAATTTAACTTTGAACAACTAAAAAATCATGGGGGAAAAGCCATTAATTCTCTGCATTGCTTTCCCATAGCTCTGGACTTCCACAGTTCTCAGTGATCTCTGACCTTGTCTCTTCTGGATTTCCTTGCTGATCTTCTGGTGGAGGGGCCTTTTGCTGTGATTCTCAAGTGCTTTGCCCAAGGCTGAATTGCACCGCCCTCACCAGGGGCCATGCTAAGTAAACAGCTCGGGTTCGCTCTCAGGAGCTTTTGTTCCCTGAATGCTTTCTGTACAGCTTTGGAGAATGTTAATGAAAATGGAGGCCTCCTAATCTCTGACCTGGAGGAGCCAAAAGCTAGGGGCCTCACTCCTCTGTGCATCATCAGAGAAAAGCTGTCAGTCCCTCCCGTCTACCTGGTCTCCGGCCGCACTCTGAGCTTACCTGGCCTGTGACTCAGTGTTTCTGCCTCTGGCGCGCGGCCCCATTTAGAAAGTCCAAACCCAGAAGATTCCTGCAGCATGCTCCTGCGCCGCTCCTCCCAGAGGAGGAATGAGGGGGTCTCTCCGGGTCTGCGACCCGTGGTTTGCCTGCTGAAAGAGGAGTGGCCTGACTGTGCTTTGGATCATGGCCCAAGGTAACACCGAGCTGAAAGACACCTTCTCTGCTGGGCTCCATCTCTCCAGTCAGTTTGTCCTCTCTGATACCTGGGAGCTCTGTTGCACTCAGACACCCCAAGTCTTTTTGCATCCCCGCGTGTCCTGAGACCACGCTGTGCCTGCGAGGGCTGCACTCCTCGCTTAGCCTCTCGGGCGACGTCCCTCAATGGAGCAGACTTCTAAAAGTTCTGATTTTGTGCTCCCCTGTTGTCTCACTTGCCGGGAGTCGGCCCCTCCCCCTGGGGTCTATATTCCTGTTGCTTCAGATTCACTTCTCCACATGTCCTCCCTTCCGGAAAGTGGTCGATTTTCTGTTCCTAGAATTGCTGCTGTTCTTCTCTTTGATCTCCTGTAGAATTTGTAGGTGTTCAGAATGGTTTGATAACTATCTGGGTGAATTTCTGGGACTTGATGATAATCGGTCTCCTACTCCTCTGCCATCTTGCTCCACTTATTTAGAACTATTTTGTTGAAGTTTTTTTTTTTTATTCATGAATGGATGTTGTACTTTTTCAAATGCTTTTTTATATCTATTGAAATAATCATATTTTTATCCTTTCTTTTATTGATGTGATATCATGTTGATTGATTTGCATTTTTTTATTTTTTATTAAAAAATATAATGTATTATTTGCCCCATGGGTACAGGTCTGTCAATCATCAGGCTTACACATTTCACAGCACTCACCATAGCACATACCCTCCCTAATGTCCATATCCCAGCCACCCTATCCCTACCTCCCACCCCCCAGGAACCCTCAGTTTATTTCATGAGATTAAGAGTCTCTTATGGTTTGTCTCCCTCCAGATCCCATCTTATTTCATTTTTTCCCTCCCTACCCCTCACAACCCCCCATCCCTGGCTCTCAAATTCCTCATATCAGAGATATCATATGATAATTGTCTTTCTCTGATTGACTTATTTCACTTAGCATAATATCCTCTAGGTCCATCCACATAGTTGATTTGCAAATATTAAACCACCCTTACATGCTAGGATGAAATCACATTGATTGTAGTGTATGATATTTTAAAGTGTATTGTTGGATTCTGTTTGCTAGTGTTTTGTTGAGGATTTTTGCGTAGATGTTCAACAGAGATATTGTTTTGTAGTTCTCTTTTTTTGGTGCTGACATTGTCTGGTTTTGGTATCAGAATTATGCTGGCCTCATGAATGAATGTGGACATTTTCTTTCCTCTTCTGTTTTTTTGGAAATGTCTGAGAAAAATAGGTATTAGTTCTTCTTTAAGCTTTGCTAGAATTCACCTGTGTAACTGTCTGGTCTTTGACTTTTGTTTTTGATTATTGTTTCAATTACCTATTGAAACCTCACCTATATACCCAGTTTCCTTGGTGGTAATCAGTCTGTTCATATTTTCTATTTCTCTTTGCTTCAGTTTTGTAGGCTATATGTTTCCTTGATTTTTTTTTTCTTCTAGGTTGTCCAATTTGTTGGCATACAATTTTTCCTACTATTCTCTTACAATTGTTTTATTTCTCTGGTGTTGGTTATTATTTCTCCTCTTTGATTTGTGATTTCATTTACTTGGGTCCTTTCTCTCTCTCTTTTTTCATGACTCCGGGTAGAGGTTTATCAGTTTCTATTGATCTTCTCAAAGAACCATCTCCTGGTTTCATTGATCCCATATATTATTTTTAAGTTTCTATATCATTTAATTCTGCCCTAATCTTCATTATTTCCTTTATTCTCTCATTTGGGGTTTTGTTTGTTTTCTTTTTGTAGCTCCTTTAGATATAAGGTTAGGTTGTTTATTTGAGATTTTTCTTGTTTCTGAGATAGGTCCAGTATTGCTGTAAACTTCCCTAGTTGCACACATTGCACTGGAGACACTGGAGGGCCACCACAGGGGTATCATGTCCCACATGGCTGTGGAGGAATTCTATCAGTGCAGACAGAAATTCTTGGAGTAAGTTTTCCAAGTGACCTTCTTAGACCTGGTCAATATGGGCATCAGTTTTGTTAGCTATACCCTGATGGACATTCATGATGATCAGGACAATTTGTACTCCTCAAGGAATGCATGAACAGCTCATATGCAGAAAGGTGCTTGGATTGGGGAAATGGATGCCAAAAGAGATGCTGGGATCTGAGAGGCCAAAGCCAAGCAGCAAAAGGTATCCCCTTAGTACCAGAAAAATCAAGATGGACAAGGCCTAGAGAAATTATGGGCTAAAGAAAGACTTATATGACATTGAGGTCAACCCCTGCCAAGCACAAGCTGACCTGGCTGATCAGCTTCAGAAGCTCCATCTTCCATTGAAGTCATCAGAAGACTATGCTGCTGAACAGGAACAATCCAAAAAGAAAGACTTAAAGATCCTGAATCAGAGGTTCCTCAGTGGATGGCCTGCCCAGATCGCCTTAAAGTGAAGCTGAAAGTCAACAAGCCTCACCTATATACCCAGTTTCCTTGCACTGTTTTAGACTTCCTTCACTGTGAGCAGACAGCCAAGGATTACATGATAGATGGGATAATTCTGTCACTTGGAAGCCTGACACTAAAACCACAGACAGCAAAGGGATTTGAACATGCATACTTTGTAAATAGAAGAAAGCTTTAAAAAAATGTAATAGCCTCAGTGAGATAAGAGAGGAATTCTTATCCAGAATACCAGGACATAGAACAGAAAACAAAACTGTTAGTGGCAGAAATGAAAAAATCACATTGAAAGAAATTCGAATGTATCTATAGTTTTATTAATCTAACTCTAATAAATTATTCCAATTTTAATATGTCTATTAATACTAAGAAATCTACAGATTTATTAATCTAGCAAATCAGCAGAACCAAATGGAAAGAAAATCATCAGTTGAAAAAATTAAAAAATGTTTATCTGTTCTGAAAGGTATAACTTCTAGATTGAAATGGTCCAGCAAATGCCCAACACAGTGAATGAGAAACAATTACAATGTGAAATTGTACAACATGGAGGACAAAGAAAGGATTTAAAAGCTTCCAGAGAGAAAGAACAGATCTCAAGGATAATATGAACAGTGCCTTCAAAAATCTGATGGAAAATAAATTCTAATGTTGTAATCTGTTTTCAACCTGTCATTCAAATAGAAAGTTAGGGTCTGGAAGATTGTAGATAAGATGGCAACAGAGTAGGAGGACTCTAAACTCATCTCTTCAGTCAAACACAACTATATTACTCTCAAGTCATTCTAAGTATGCCAGAAATCAACCTGAAGACTGACAGAACAAACTTCAAATTACAATGGAGAGAAGCAGTCATATTGAAGGAGGTAGAAAGTGCAGAGTCCTGGTTTGGATGGAGAAACATTGCAGGTGCTGCAGAAGGAAGGGAATCATGGTTGTGGAGAAAGGTTAGACATAGAGGAACACACAGGGAATGCACAAGAAGGACAATTCCCCAAAGCTATTGGCTGGAAAAACAAGAGTGACTTTTCTTTTCTTCCTTCCTTCCTTCTTTCTTTTCTTTTTCTTTTCTTTTCTTTTCTTTTCTTTCTTTCTTTCTTTCTTTTCTTTCTTTCTTTCTTTCTTTCTTTCTTTCTTTCTTTCTTTCTTTCTTTCTTTCTTTCTTTCTTTCTTCCTTCCTTCCTTCCTTCCTTCCTTCCTTCCTTCCTTCTTTCTTTCTTTCTTTCTTTCTTTCTTTCTTTCTTTCTTCTTTCTTTCTTTCTCTCTCTCTCTCTCTCTCTTTCAAGATTTCATTTATTTATTTGAGAGAGAGAGCATGAGTTGGGTAGGGGCAGGAAGAGCAAAGGGAGAGGGAGAAACAGACTCTCCACTGAGCAGGGAGCCTGATGTGGGACTCAATCCCAGGACCCTGAGATCATGACTTGAGCTGAAGGTAGAGAATTAACTGACTGAGCCACACAGACGTCCCTAGAGGGGCTCATTTTCATGAGTTCTTACAAGTAGCAGGACTTAAAGACTGGAATTTTAAAGCTTAGTGGGCTTGGCTGGGCTAGAGCTCTGAGAAAACTGCCCTATTCCAGAAGAGAAGGCAAGCAAACAATCATGGGGAAGATTGCATGGAAAGAGGGTTCTGAAGAACTCTTGGGGCACACAGGGGATAGATTATTTTCTCTTCTTGGAGTGTATCCCTGAGAGACAAAGTTCAGGGAGACTGCCTCTCCAGAGTTAAAGAAGCCACCAGGTCCCATTTCCCTTCCCTGTCCCTCACCATAAACAAACAGAGCCACCTGAGGGAAGCAGCTCAGAGGCTGCCTAAGTAGCTTACACCAAGTCCCACACCCCTGCACTCTGGTGTGACTGCTCTTCTTGGTCAAGCTCTCTCAGTCCCAGTGCAGCAGGCCCCTCTTCCAGAAGGGCTTCAGGGCCCTCCCCACACTACCTCTCTAAAGCCTGGAGTTTTATTTATTTATTTTTTAGTTTTAGAAAGAGACTATATGTGAGTGGGGGGGAGGGGCAAGGAGAGAGGGAGTGAGAGAATCTTAACCAGGCTTCCTGTCCAGCATAGTGCCTGACATGGGGCTTGACATGAGGCTTGAACTCACAGCCCTGAGATGACCTAAGCCAAAATCAAGAGTCAGATGCTTAACCTACTGAGCCACCTAGGCGCTCCTAAAGCCTGGGGTTTTAAAGTCAGCAGGCCCGGGCGCCTGGGTGGCTCAGTGAGTTAAAGCCTCTGCTTTCGGCTCAGGTCATGATCTCAGCGTCCTGGGATCAAGGCCCGCATCGGGCTCTCTGCTCAGCAGGGAGCCTGCTTCCTCCTCTCCCTGTCTCTCTGCCTGCCTCTCTGCCTACTTGTAATCTCTCTCTCTCTCTGTGTCAAATAAATAAAATCTTTAAAAAATAAAAAAAACAAAAAAAAAATAAAGTCAGCAGGCTTGGCTGGGGTAGAGTGCAGAGGGCATTGTGCTGCTCCTGGAAAGAAGACATGCTAACAGTCCAGAAGCAGGCATTGCAGAAACTGATCTGAAAACTGCTTGGGACACAGAGAGGGGAGATTATGTTTTTTATTTGAGATATTATATTTTTACTTCATTTAAATGAAATGAGATATTTTCCTTGATTTAGGTCTTTATTTTTTTCTACTTTCTTCATATAGTCTTTTATTTATTTATTTATTTATTTATTTATTTATAAATTTTTATTGTGTTATGTTAGTCACCATAAAATACATCATTGGTTTTTGATGCAGTGTTCCAAGATTCATTGTTTATGTACAACACCCAGTGCTCCATGCAATACCTGCTCTCCTTAATACCCACCACCAGGCTCACCCATCCCGCCATCCCCCCACTTTTTTTTTAAGATTTTATTCTTTCATTAGAGAGAGAGAGAGAGAGAGAGAGAGAGAGCATAAGCAGGGGGAGAGACAGGAGAGGGAGAAGCAGACTCCCTGGCAAGCTGGGAACCCAACATGTGACTCGATCCTAGGACTTGGAGATCATAACCTGAGATGAAGGCAGACACCCAACCATCCGAGCCACGCAGGCGCCCTAAGGGGAGATTATATTTTACTTTTTCAGGAAACTTCATATTGTTTTCCAGAGTGGTTGCACCAGTTTGCCTTCCCATGAAAAGTGTAAGAGTTTCCTCTTTCTCTGCATCCTAGCCAACACCTGTTGTTCCCTGTGTTGCTGATTGTAGCCATTCTGACATCTGTGAGGTGAAACGTCATTGTACTTTTTTATTTGCATTTCCCTGATTGTAAGTGATGAAATTTTTTCCATGGGTCTTTTGGCCATCTGTATGTCTTCTTTGAAGAAATGTCTGTTCGTGTCTTCTGCCCATTTCTTAACTGGATTATTTGTTCTAGGGTGTTAAATTTTATAAGTACTTTATATATTTTAGGCCTTTTTTCACATATCAATAGTTTCATCCTTTTTATTGCTTAGTAATAATGTCCCCCTTGGAGACATTATAAACACTGCTGCTCCAAACATTTGAATATGGGTTTCTGTGTGTGTATGTTTTAATTTCTGCTGGGTAAATGTTTAAAAGTGGAATTTTTCACTTCTAGAATTCCATTTGGTTATTTAGTATAGTTTTTATTTCTCTGTTGTTTGTGTGTTCATTATTAGCCTATTTTCCTTTATACTTTCTACTATTGAGAATAGTTAAGATTACTGCTTTAGTTTTTTTAATGTTTTTATTTAAATTCCAGTTATTTAACATACATTGTAAAATTAGTTTCTGGTGTAGAAATGATTCAACACTTCCATGATTCAACACTTCCACACAGTGCTCATCACAGCAAATGCACTCCTTAATAACCCTCACCTATTTAACCCATCCCTCCCACCCCATTGCCCTCTGGTAACCATCAGTTTGTTCTCTCTAATTAAAAATGTGTTTGTTGCTTTGCCTCCCTCTCTCATTTTTCCCCTTTCCCCTTTGTTCATTTGTTTTGTTTCTTAAACTCTACATATGAAAGAAATCATATGGTATTTGTATTTCTCAGATAGACTTATTTCACTTAACATAATAAATTTTAGCTCCATCCATGTTATTGCAAATGGCAAGATTTCATTCTTTTTTATAGCAGAATAATATTCCATTGTATATGTATACCACATATTTTTTTATTCATTAACTAATCAATGGAAACTTTGGTTCTTTCCATAATTTGGCTATTGTGAGTAGTATTGCTATAAACATCAGGGTACATGTATCCTTTGAATTAATATTTCTGCATTCTTTGGGTAAATACTTAGTATTGTGATTGTTGGATCATAGGGTAGTTCTATTTTTAACTTTTTGAGGAACTTCCATGCTGTTTTCCAGAGTGGCTGAACCACTTTGCCTTCTCACCTAGAGTCCAAGTTTCCCCTTTCTCCACATCCTTGTCAATACCTGTTGTTTCTTGTGTTGTTTATTTTAGCCATTCTAGCATATGTAAAGTAATATTTCATTGTTTTGTATTTACCTTAGTTTCGATTTGTATGTCCCTGACAATCAGTGATGTTGAGCATCTTTTCATGTGTTTGTTAGCCATCTGGATGTCTTCTTTTGAAAATGCCTACTCGTGTTTTCTACTCTTTTCTAAGTTGGGTTATTCATTTTTTTGGTGTTGTTTTATAAGTTTTATATATTTTGGCTCCTAACCCTTTATCAGATATGCCATTTTCAAATATCTTCTCCCATTCCATAGGTTGCCTTTTACTTTTGTTGATTGTTTCCTTTGCTGTGCAGAAACTTTTTATTTTGATGAATTACCAATAGTTTATTTTTACCTTTGTTTCCCTGCCTCAGGAGACATATTCAATAAGAATTTGCTATGATCCATGTCAAAGAGTTTACTGCCTGTGGTCTGTTCCAGGATATATATGGTTTCAGGTCACTCATCTATGTCTTTAATCCATTTCGAATTTATTTTTGTGTTTGGTGTAAAAAATTGGTCCAGTTTTTTTCCTTTGCTTGTTGCTCTCCAGTTTTCCCAACACCATTTTTGAAGAGACTCTCTCTTTTCCAGCTTCATTGAATATTATTTTCAGCTTCATTGAGGATTAACTGACTGTATAGTGGTGGGTACAATTCTGGATTTTCTATTCTGTTCTATTGATTTATGTGTCAGTTTTAAAGTCAGTTCCATACTGTTTTGATTACTATAGCTTTGTAATATACCTTGAAGTCAGAAATTGTGATGCATCCAACTTTGCCTTTCCTTTCCCAGATTTGGCTATCCAGGGTCATTTGTGGTTCCATACAAATTTTAGCATTGTTTGTTCTAGCTTTGTGAAAATGCTGTTGGTATTTTGATAAGTGCTGCATTAAATATGTAGATTGCTTTGGATAGTATAGACATTTTAAACATAATTGTTCTTCAAATCCATGAGCATGGAATGTTTTTCCATTTTTTTTTTGTCATCTTCAGTTTCTTTCCTCATTGTTTTCAGAGTACAGGACTTTCACCTCTTGGTTAGGTTTATTTCCAGGTATTTTATTTTTTTGGTTTAATTTTAAATGGCATTGTTTCTTCAGTTTCTCTTTCTACCGCTTCATTTTTGGTGTATAGAAATGCAGTAGATTTCTGTTGTTGATTTTGTATCCTGTGAGTTTACTGAATTTGTTTATCAGTTCTAGCAGTGTTTTGGTGGAGTCTTTTGGGTTTTCTGTATATAGTATCATGTCATCTGCAAGTAGGGACATTTTTACTTATTTGCTGATTTGGAAACCTTTGTTGTTGTTGTTGTTGTTTGATTTTTGTGACCACGACATGTAGTACTAGGTGAAGTAACAGTGGCGAGTGTAGACATCCTGTCTTGTTCCATTGGGGACCATGTTAGCTGTAGGATTTTCACATTTAAACTTTATTATTTTGATCTATGTTCTTTCTAACTTTACTCTATTGAGTGTTTTTATCACGAATGGATATTGTACTTTTTCAAATGCTTTTTCTGCATCTAATGAAATGATCATATGCTTCTTATCCTTTCTTTTAGTAATGTAATTATCACCTTGATTCATTTATAAGTATTGTACCACACTTGCACCCCTGGAATAAATTCCACTTAACTGTGGTGAATGATTGTTTTAATGCATTGTTTGATTTGGTTTGCTAGTATTTCATTCAGAATTATTGCATTCATATTCATCAGGGATATTGGCCTGCAGCTCTGTTTTTTGTGGAGTCATTATCTGGTTTTGTTATCAGGGTAATACTGGCCTTAAATAATGAATTTATAAGTTTTCCTTCCTTTTCTGTTGTTTGGAATAGTTTGAAAGGAATAGGTATTAACTTAAATGTTTGGTAGAATTCACTTGTTAAGTGTTTGTTAGAATTCACTTTGGTAGAACTCACTCTGGCCTGGGACTTTTGTTTTTTGGGACATTTTTGATTATTGATTCAAGTTCTTTGCTGGTTATTGGTCTGTTCAAGTTTTCTATTTCTTCCCGTTTCAGTTTTGATAGTTTATATGTTTCTAGTGATTTATCTGTTTCTTCCAGGTTGTACAATTTGTTTGCACACATTTTTTCATCATATTGTCTTATAATTGTTTGCATTCCTGTGGTGTTGGTTGTTATTTCTCTTCTGTCATTTGTGATTTTGTTTGAGTATTTTTTCTCTGATGAAACTGGTTAAAGATTTATAAATTCTGTTGATCTTTCATGGCTCCAGCTCTTGGTTTCATTGATCCTTTCTATTGCTTTTTTAGTTTGTATATCTATTTCTGCTCTAGTTGTTATTATTTTCTTCTTTCTGCCAGCTTGAAGTTTTGTTTTTTGTTCTTATTCTAACTCCTTTAGGTATAAGGTTAGAGTGATTACTCGAGATTTTTCCTGTGTCTTTAGTTAGGCCTATATTGCTGTAAACTTCCCTCTTATAATGCTTTTGCTGCATTCCAAATATTTTGGATCATTATGTTTTTGCTTTCATTTGTTTCTTTGTACTTTTTGACTTCATCTTTAACTTCTTGGTTGACCCATTCATTGTTTAGTAGCGTATTTTTTGACCTCCATATATTTGTATTCTTTCCATCTTTTCTTTTGTGGCCGGTCCCAAGTTTCATAGCATTGTGATCAGAAAGGATGCATATCTTTTTGAATTTGCTGAGCCTTGGTTTGTGTCCTAATATGTGATCTGTGCTGGAGAATATTCAATGTGCACCTTGAGAAAAAATGTGTACTGTGTGATTTTAGAATGAATGTTCTGAATATATTTGTTAATATCTATCTGTTCCAGTGTGATATTCAAAGTCACTCTTTCCTTGTTGATTTTCTCTTTGGATGACCTGTATATTGATGTGTGTTTTGTTTTAAAGTCCTGTACTGTTATTTTATTGCTATTGATTTTTTCATTATGTTTGTTATTGACTACTTTATGTATTTGAGTGTTCCCATGTTGAATGAATAAGTATTTATAATTTTTATGTCTTCTTTTTGAATTGTCCCTTTATTATATAGTGTTCTTCTTTGTCTCTAGTTACAGACTTTGTTGTAAAGTCTATTTCTTGTGATACAGGTATTGCTACCCTAGCTTTCTTTTAACAGCCATTATTATAAATATTTCTCTATCCCCTTTCTATTAGTAGGTAGGTGTCTTTAAGTCTCTTGTAGGCTCTGTATGGATTGGTCTTTTTTTTTTTTAATCTAGTGTGTCACAGAATGTTTTTTGATTGGAGAATTTAGTCCATTTATATTGATACATATGTACTTATTGCCATTTTGGTGTTTGTTATGTGGTTGTTTTTGTAATTTTTCCTCCTCCTTTCTTGTCTTTTTCTCTTTAATGGTTTGCTGGTTTTATTTCATGGTAAACTTGTATTCTTTTCTCTTTATTCTTTGCATATCTATGTGTTGTTGTTGTTGTTGTTGTTGTTTTGTATTTGCCCCAAGGGTACAGGTCTGTGAATCATCAGGTTTACACCTTTCACAGCACTCACCATATCACAAACCCTCCCTAGTGTCCATAACCCAGCCACCCTATCCCTACCCTCCCATCCCCCAGTAACCCTCAGTTTGTTTCGTGAGATTAAGTCTCTTATAGTTTGTCTCCTTCCCGATCCCATCTTGTTTCATTTTTTCCCTCCCTACCCCCAACGACCCTCCACCCGCCACAAAAATAGACTCAAAATGGATGAAAGATCTCAATGTGAGAAAGGAATCCATCAAAATCCGTGAGGAGAACAAAGGCAGCAGCCTCTTAAATCTCAGCTGCAGCAACTTCTTCCTAGGAACATCACCAAAGACAAGGGAAGCAAGGGCAAAAATGAACTATTGGGACTTCATCAAGATCAAAAGCTTTTGCACAGCAAAGGAAACAGTCAACAAAACCAAAAGACAACTGACAGAATGGGAGAAGATATTTGCAAATGAGATATCAGATAAATGGCTTATATCCAAAGTCTATAATGAAGTTATCAAATTCAACACCCACAGAACAAATAACCCAATCAAGAAATGGGCAGAAGACATGAATAGACATTTCTCCAAAGAAGACATCCAAATGGCCAACAGACCCATGAGAAAGTGCTCAACATCACTCGGCATCAGGGAAATACAAATAAAAACCACAGTGAGATACCACCTCACACCAGTCAGAATGGCTAAAATTAACAAGTCAGGAAAAGACACATGTTGGTGAGAATGCCACCTACACTATTGATGGGAATGCAAGCTGGTGCAGTCACTCTGGAAAACAGTATGGAGGTTCCTCAGGAAGTTGGAAATAGAGCTACCCTATGACCTAGCAATTGCACTACTTGGTATTTACCCTAAAGATATAAATATAAGTGGTTTTGATTTGAAGTTACCATTAGGTTTATATATAATATCTTCTGCATATAGCAGGCTATCATGTTGATGGTTGCATCGACATATACATGTTATATATATACTAATGTATGTAATAATATTTGATAACTTTATTATAACACATAACATAGATAGCAAACATATATAATATATATATATATATCCAATCAAAGAATCCGGGAGCTTGTTCTTTGAAATTATCAACAGAATTGGTACACCTCTAAACAGACTCATCAGGAAAAAAAAAAGGACCAAATAAATGAAATCACAAATGAAAGAGATAACATTACAACCAACACAATTATAACCAATAATTGTAAGGTATTATTATGGAAAACTATATGCCAACAAATTAGAGAACCTAGAAGAAATGGATAAATTCCTGTAAACATGTAACCTACCAAAACTGATACAAGAAGAAATAGAAAATTTCAGTAGGCTGATTAGCAGCAAGGAAATTGAATCAGTAATCATAAAACTCCCAAGAAACAAAAGTCCAGGACAAGATGGCCTCACAGTAAAATTCTATAAAGCATTTGAGGAAGAGTTAATACTTAGTCTACTCAAGTATTCCAAAAAAATACAAAAAGAAGGAAAACTTTCAAATTCATTCTATGATGTGACTATAACCCTGATACCAAAATCAGATGAAGATAACCACAAAGCGAAAAGAACTACTAACCAGTATCTCTGATGAATATAGGTACAAAATCCTCAACAAAATGCTAATAAACCAAATCCAACAATACATTAAAAATATCATTCACGATCAAGTGGGATTTATTCCTGGGGTGCAAGAGTGGTCCAACATTTGCAAATCAATGTGATAAATCACATTAATGAAAGAAAGCATAAAGTCCAGATCATCATTCCATAGATGCAGAAAAAAGCATTTCACAAAATATAACATCCATTCATGATAAAAATCCCTCAATATACCTCATCATAATAAAGAGTATATATGAAAACACACAACTAACATCGTACTCAATGGGGAAAAGCTGAGAACTTTTCCCCTATGGTCAGGAACAAGACGAGGATGTCCATTCTTATTACATTTATTCAACATAGTACTGGATGTCCTAGACAGAGCAAACAAAGAAGAAAAATAAATAAAAGGCATCCAAATGGGTAAGGTGTCTTACTTTCACTATTTGCAGCTGACATGGTACTATATGTAGAAAACCAGAAAGATTCCACCATAAAACTACAAGAACTGATAAATGAACTCAGTAAAGTTGCAGGATATAAAATCAATGTACAATAATCTGTTGCATTTCTATATGTTAATAATGAAGCAGTAGAAATAGAAATTAAGGAACCAATCCCACTTACAATTGCACCAAAAACAAGAAGATACCTAGGAATAAATCTAAACAAAGAGGAAAAAAGCCTCTGAAGAGGTAAAATGTACTCTGAAAACTATGAACCATCAATGAAAGAAATAGGAGATGACACAAACAAATGGAAAAATATTCTGTGCTCATGGATTAGAAGAATAAATATTGTTAAAATGTCTATAGTACCCAAAGAAATCCACACATTTAATGCAATCCCTAGCAAAATACCAATAGCATTTTTCACAGAACTAGAGCAAGCAATCTTAAAATTTATATGGAACCACCAAACACCCCAAATAGCCAAAGCAACCTTGAAAATGACAAACAAAACTAAAAGTATAGCAATTACAGACTAAAAGTTATATTACAAAGTGGTAGTAACCTAAACAGTGTGGTTCTGGCACAAAGATCCATGAAAAAGAACAGAAAACCTACAAATGAAGGTGCAGTTATATGGTCAATTAATATTTTACATAGCAGGAATGAAAATGTAATGGATAAATGACAGTCTCTTGAACAAATGGTGCTGGGAAGACTGGTGAGCTACATGCACAAGAATGAAACTGGACCACTTTCTTACACTATACAGAAGAAAAATTCAAAATGTATTGAAGACCTAAATGTGAGACTTGAAATCATAATAATCCTAGAGGATCACACAGCAATCATGGGTCTGAAATCAGCTATAGCAACATTTTCCTAGAAATGTGTCTTGAGAAAGGGAAATAAAAGCAAAAGTAACTAACTGAGATTTCATCAAAAAAAGCTTTTTTTTAAAGATTTTATTTATTTATTTCACAGAGGGAGAGAGATCACAAGGAGGCAGAGAGGCAGGCAGAGAGAGAGAGGGGGAAGCAGGCTCCCCGCTGAGCAGGGAGCCCGATGCGGGCCTCGATCCCAGGACCCTGAGATCATGACCTGAGCCGAAAGCAGAGGCTTTAACCCACTGAGCCACCCAGGCGCCCAAAAAAAAGCTTCTTCACACCAAAGGAAATAACCAACAAAACTAATAGGAATCCTACTGATTTGGAGAACATATTTGCAAATTCCTTGTCTAATAAAAGATTAGTATCCAAAAGTATATAAATAACTTATACAACTCAACATCCCCAAAACAAATAATCCAATTAAAAAATGTCCAGAAGACGTAGACATTTCTCCAGAGAAAATATACAGATGTCCAAGAGACATGTGAAAAGATGCTCACCATCACTAGTCATCAAGGAAATGCAAACTAAATGTACAATAAGGTGTCACCTTTCAGGTAGTATGACTAAAATAAAAAGCACAAGAAACCACAAGAAAATCATAAATGACACCAGGGATTCTCTTACTGCAGCATTAAATTAGCATAAAACCAATCAGGCCAAAATGAAAAATGCAAAATCATTTGCATTTGCACTTGGAAAATAGTATGGGGGTTTCTCAAAAAATTAAACATAGAAATACCATATGATAAAATAACTTCATTACTGGGTATTTACTCAAAGAAAACAAAAACACTGATTCAAAAATATATATGTATTCTAGTGTTTATTGCAGTATAATTTGCATTAGCCACCGTAAGTTAATGTCCGTCAACAGATGAATGGATAAAGAAGGTGTGGTGTGTATATACAATGGAATATTACTCATCCCTAAAAAGAATGAACTTTGCCATTGGTGGCAACATTGATGGGCCTAGAGTATATTGTGATAAGTGAAATTAGTCAGAGAAAGGCAAATATGGTACGATTTCACTTATATGTGGAATCTAAAAAATAATATAAACAAATAAAAATAGCAGAATAAAACCCACATATACAGAGAACAAACTGGTGGTTTCTCGGTTGGAGGGGGTAACAAGAAGGGTAAAATGGGTGAGAGGGAATTTGAGGTATTGGCTTCCAGTTATATAATGCTGTCATATGGATGAAGTGTACCGCATAGGAAATATAGTCAATGGCATTATAATAGTGTTGTATGGTGACAGATGCTAGTCACACTTGTGAGGATAGCATAATATATAATAGATTCATTGAATCACGGAGTTCTACACCTGAAATTAATGTAACATTATGCCTCAACTGTACTTCAATATAGAAAAATATTTTGTGTGTAGGGGTAGGTAAGGGAGCTAACATTTGTTCAGTACTTACTATGCATTGCAGTCTATACTGGCATTTAGTTCTCACAATACTTGTGAAGACAATATTATCCCTATTTTACAGGTGAAGAATCCAAGGATCAGAGAGGGTAAGGACTTGTCCAATGTCACACAGGTACAAAATAGTAGAGCCGAGATTATACTCTGGTCTCTCTGTTCTTTCCAATTCCAAAGTCATTCTATTCATCTTGTGTGGTTTGGATACAGTTTTGTTCTTGTCTTTTGGCTCTAGCTATTAACCAGGAAAGCTTAAAATCCAATGCCCTGGAACACAGGTAATTGCAAATTCTTAACTGCTAATTTGCATTAACAAATTGGTTTGTTGATACATTAGATTCCAAGGACTTTGATGATGATTTTCCTTAGTAAGATGTTCAGGAGAAATAGTAAGTAGCCAGGAATGAAGTGACTGAGTCATTTGGGCTTCTTTTTAACTTGAAGCAAAAAATTCCTGGAGCAGCTAAATGGTGGAGAAGTAAGTGGACCCTAGCTTTGCCTCATCCCTTGAACACAGGTAGATAAATATCAAATCATTCTGAATACCTCAGAAATCAACCTAAGGACTGACCGAATGAACTGCATAACTGGATGAAGAGAGGAGACCACATCGTGGAAGGTAGCCAGTGCAGAGATGTGGTTTGGGGAAGAAACTGATCTTGGGTGCTACAGAGGGGAAGGAGCCCTGCAGACAAAGTCCAAACACTCCCCACTGCAGAAGACTGTCCTGAGGGATATAGTAGCCATAACGAGCAGGAGAATGCATGTGACATACACCAGAGACACTTCTTGAAGCACCAGGCTCTGGACATTATATGACCTCTTCATCATAAAGCCATTACTCTCAGGAGCAGGAAGCATAACATCCTTTCCTAACACACAGAAGAAACCTAGACAAAATGCAAATATGGAGGAATTCATCCCAGGAGAAAGAACAAGTAAAGGTAATAGCCAGGAAATCTAATTGCAACAGATATAAGTAGTATGCCTGGTTCAGAATTTAAAGAAACAATCATAAATATACTAGCTGGGTTTGAGAAAATCATAAATGACACCAGGGATTCTCTTACTGCAGCATTAAATTAGCATAAAACCAATCAGGCCAAAATGAAAAATGCAAAATCGAAATTTTAAAGTAACTGCATGTAATGACCACAAGGATGGAAGAAGCAGAAGAGCAAATAAGTGATATAGAAAATAGAATTATGGAAAATAATGAAACTGTTAAAAGAGGGAAACAAAAATCTTGGATCATGAAACTAGATTTAGTGAACTCGGTGACTCAATGAAACATAATAACATTCATATCATAGGAGTCCCAGAAGAAAAAGAGAGAGAAAAAGGAGCAGAAGGTTTATAATGATAAGAAATTATAGCTGAGAATTTCCCTAATCTGGGAAAGGAAAAAGACATTGAACTCCAGGAAGAACAGAGAACTTCTATCAAAATCAACAAAACCAGGCCACCAAAACATATTGCAAAATACAGAGATGAAGAAAATAACCCTAAAAACAGAAAGACAAAAGAAGGCCCTAACTTACAAGGGAAGACATATAAGGTTAGCAGCAGATCTATTCACAGAAATTTGGCAGGTCAGAAGACAGTGGCATGATATATTTAACATGCTGAATGGGTAAAATATGCTGCCAAGAATATTCTATCCAGCAAGGCTATCATTTAGAATAGAAGGAGAAAGAAATTGTTTCCCACACCAACAAAAACTAAAGGAGTTCATGTCCACTAAACCAGCCCTGCAAGAAATATTACAGGGGAGTCTTTCACTACAAAGGGCTGTTATCCAAGATCTATAAAGAACGTCTCAAACTCAACACCCAAAAAAAAATTATCAAGTCAAAAAATGGGCAGAAGACATGAACAGACACTTTTCCAATGAAGACATACAAATGGCTAGCAGACACATGAAAAAATGTTCATCATCACTAGCCATCAGGGAAACTCAAATCAAAACCACATTGAGATACCACCTTATACCAGTTAGAATGGCAAAAATTAACAAGGCAGGAAACAACAAATGTTGAAGAGGATGTGGAAAAAAGGGAACCCTCTTACACAATTGGTGGGAATGCAAGTCGGTGCAGCCACTTTAGAATACAGTGTGGAGATTCCTCAAAAAATTAAAAATAGAGCTACCCTGTGGCTCAGTAATTGCACTACTGGTTATTTACCCCAAAGATACAGATGTAGTGAAAAGAAAGGCCATATGTACCCCAATGTTCAGAGCAGCAATGTCCACAAGTATCCAAACTGTGGAAAGAGCCAACATGCCCTTCAACAGACAAATGGATGAAGAAGATGTGGTCCATATATACAATGGAATATTACTCAGCTATCAGAAAGGATGAATACCCAACTTTTACATCAATATGGATGGGACTGGAGGAGATTATGCTGAGTGAAATAAGTCAAGTGGAGAAAGTCAATTATCATAAGGTTTTACTTACTTGTGAAACATAAGGAGTAACATGAAGGACATTAGGAAAAGGAAAGGAAAAGTGAAGGGTGGGAATCAAAAGGGAGACAAACCATGAGAGACTGTGGGCGCTGAGAAACAAACTGAGGGTTTTAGAGGGGAGGGGGTTGGGGGGGATGGGTGAGCCTGGTGATGGGTATTAAGGAGGGTACGTATTGCATGGGGCAGTGGGTGTTATATGTAAACAATGAATCTTAGAACACTACATCAAAAACCAATGATGTATGGTGACTAACACAATAAAAATTAAAATTAAAAAGAATGTGGGTTGTAATTCTAGCTCTGCCATTAGCAGATGTCACATATAGTATTTGTCTTTCTCTGACTTATTTCACTTAGCATAATACTCTCTAGCACCATGCATGTCATTGCAAAAGGCAAGATCTCATTCTTTTTTTTATAGTTGAGTAACATTCCACTTTATATATACACCACATCTTCTTTATCCATTTATTAGTCAGTGAACATTTGAGCTTTCTCCATAATCTCGCTATTGTTAATAATGCTGCTATAAAATTGGGGTACATATATCCCTTCAAATCAGTATTGTTATATCCTTTGGGGAAATACCAGGAGTGCAATTGCTGGATTGTAGGATAGTTCTATTTTTCTGAGGAACTTCTATACAGTTTTCAAGAGTGATGAACCCTGGGTGTTATATGCAATTAATTGAACACTACACCAAAAACTAATGATGTACTATATGTTGGCTAGTTGAATTTAAATAAATTAAAAAAAAGAGTGGCTGCACCAGTTTGCATTTCCACCAACAGGGTAAGAGGTTAACCTTTTCTTCGTATCCTCGCCAAAACCTGTGTTTCCTGTGTTCCTAATTTTAGCCATTGACAGGTGTGAGAGTGGTGATATCACATTGTAGGTCTGATTTTATTTTACTGGTGATGAGGGATGTTGAGCATTTTTTCATGTGTCTCTTAGGCATCTGTACATCTTCTTTGGAAAAGTGTCTATTCATGTCTTCTGCCCACTTTTTAACTGGACTATTTGTTTCTTTGGATGTTAAGTTTTATAAGTTCTTTATAGATTTTGGATAAAAACCCTTTATCAATTATGTCATTTGCAAATATCTTCTCCCATTCTGAAGACTGGTTGTAGTTTTGTTGTTCCCTTCACTGTGCAGAAACTTTTTATCTTGATGAAATCCCAATGGTTTATTTTTGCTTTTGTTCTCCTTGCCTCAGGAAATGTATCTAGCAAGAAGTTGCTATGGCCAATGTCCAGAGGTTACTTCCTGTGTTCTTTCAAGGATTTTGAGGATTTCAGGTCTCACATTTTAGGTTTTTAATGCATTTTGAATTTGTTTTTCTGAATGGTGTAAGAAAGTGCTCCAGTTTCATTCTTTTGCATGTTGCTGTCCAGTTTTCCCATTTGCTGAAGACATTGTCCTTTTTCCATTGGATATGCTTTCCTTCTTTGTGGAAGTTTAGTTGGTTTTAGTCTGGGTTTTCTATTCCATTCCATTGAACGATGTGTCTCTTTTTATTCCAGGACCATACTATCTTGATCTCTACAGCTTTGTAGTATAACTTGAAGTCTGGAATTGTAAAGACTCTGGCTTTGCTTTTAGTTTTCAAGATTGCTGTGGTTATTTGGGGTGTCTTTTGGTTCCATACAAATTTTTGGATTGTTTGCTCAAGCTCTGTGAAAAATGCTTGTGCTATTTTGATAGGGACTGTATTAAATGTGTCGATTTCTTTGAGTTGTCTAGATATTTTAACAATATTTGTTCTTCCAATCCATGGGCATAGAATCCATTACCATTTCTTGGTCTCCTCTTCAATTTCTTTCATAAGTGTTTTATACATTTTAGAGTACAGATCTTTTACCTCTTTGGTTAGGTTTATTTCAGGGTATCTTATAATTTTTTTGTGATTTTAAATGGGTACAATTCTTTTATTTCTTTTCCTGCTGCTTCATTATTGTTGTATAGAAATGCCATCAATTTCTACACATTGATTTTATATCCTGTGATGTTACTATATCCGTCTATCAGTTCTAGGAATTACAGTGCTGGTTCCAGGCCATAGAAGAAAAGCTCTGTTTTTCCCATTGACAATGATGTTAGCTATAATTCTTTCTTATATGGCCTTCATGATGCTGAGGTATGTTCCCTCTATCCCTACTTTGTTGAGGATTTTATCATGAATGTATGCTGTACTTAGTAGATGCTTTTTCTGTATCTGTTGAGAGGATCATATGGTTCTTACCCTTTCTTTTACTAATGTGGTATATCACATTGATTAATTTGTGAATACTGAACCACCCTGCACCCCAGATATCCACTTGGTGGTGGTAAATGTTTCTTTTAATGTACTGCTGAATTCAGCTTGCTAGTATTTTGTTGAGAATTTTTGCATCCATGCTCACTAGAGATATTGGCCTGTAGTTCCCTTTTTTAGTGGGGTCTGTCTGGTTTTGGAGTCAAGGTAATGTTGGCCTCATAAAATCAGTTTGGAAGTTTTCCTTCCATTTCTATTTCTGGAATACTGAGAGAAGAATAGGTATAAACTCTTTAAGTGTTTGGTAGCATTTCCCTCAGAAGCCATCTGGCCCTGGACTTTTGTTTGTTGGGAGATTTTCGATTACTAATTTATTTTCTGGTTATTGGTCTTTTCAAGTTTTCTATTTATTCTTGTTGTAGTTTTGGTTTCTAAGAATTTATCCATCCCATCGAGGTTGGTCAGTTTATTGGCATACAATTTTTCATAATATTCTCTTTTTTTAAGATTTTTTTTATTTTTTATTTATTCATTTGACAGAGAGAGAGATTACAAGTAGGCAGAGAGGCAGGCAGAGAGAGGAGAGAGGAGGAAGCAGGCTCCCTGCTGAGCAGAGAGCCCGATATGGGCCTCGATCCCAGGACCCTGGGATCATGACCTGAGCCGAAGGCAGCGGCTTTAACCCACTGAGCCACCCAGGCGCCCTCATAATATTCTCTTATAAGTGTTTATATTTGTGGTGTTGGTTGTGATCTCTCCTCTGTTATTCATGATTTTATTTATTTGGGTCATTTCTCTTTTCTTCTTAATAATTCTACCTAGAGTTTTGTCAATTTTATCAATTTTTCCAAAGAGCTAGCTTCTGGTTTAATTGATCTGTTATACTGTTGTTTTGTTTCTATATCATTTATATTGTCTCTATTATTTGCCTTCTTTTGCTGGCTTTAGGCTTCATTTGTTGTTCTTTTTCTAGCTCCTTTAGATGTAAGGTTAGGTTGGTGTATTGGAAATTTTTCTTGAGGTAGGCCTGTATTGCTACATACTTCCCTCTTATGACCACTTTTGCTGTATCCCACAGGTTTTGGATAGTGCTATTTTCATTTTCATTTGTTTCCATGCATTTTTAATTCTTCTTTAATTTCCTGGTTGGCAAATAACTTGTTTAGTAGCATATTATTTAACCTCCATGTATTTATGGTATATCCAAAAAATTTTTTTTCTTTGTGGTTGATGTCAAGTTTCATAGTGTTGTGGTCAGAAAATATGCATGGTATGATCTCAGTTTTTTGTACTTGTTGAGGGCCCATTGGTGACCTAGTATGTGATCCATTCTGGAGAATGTCCCATAGGGACTTGAAAAGAATGTGTATTCCGCTGCTTTAGGATGAAATGTTCTGACTGTAACTGTTAAGTCCATCCAGTCCAATGTATCATTCAAAGACACTGTATCTTTGTTGATGTTCTGCTTAGATGATCTGTTCATTGATGTATGTGGGGTGTTACAGTCCCTTACTATTGTTATATCATTATTATTGAGTTTCTTTATGTTTGCTATTGTTTTACATATTTGGGTGCTCCCGTGGTGGGACCATAAATAGTTATAATTGTTGGATCTCCTTGTTGGGCAGGCCCCTTTGTTACGATCTAATATCCTTCTTTGTCTCTTATTATAGTCTTTGAATTAAAATCTAGTTTGTCTGATAGATGTACTGCTACTCTGGCTTTCTTTTGACATCCATTTGCCTGACAAATGTTTCTCTATGCACTCACTTTAAAAAATATATTTTTATTTATTTATTTGACAGAGATACAGAGAGGGAATACAAGCAGGGGGAGCAGGAGGAGAAGCAGGCTTCCCACTGAGCAGGAAGCCCAATAGGGGCCTCGATCCCAGGACCCTGGGATCATGACCTGAGCTGAAGGCAGATGCTTAACGACTGAGCCCAGGCAACCTATTCCCTCACTTTTAATCTGCAGGTGTCTAAAATGAGTCTCTTTTGGGCAGCATACAGATGGGTCTTTTTTTTAATCCATTCTGACACCCTATGTCTTTTGATTAGAGCATTTAGTCCCCTTAGATTTAGAGTATTTATAGATATGAATTTAGTACCATTTTCTTGCTTCTATTGTTGTTGTTTCTGGAGGTTCTCTCTATTCCTTTCTAGTCTTTTTACCAAAGACTCCCCCCTTTTTTTATTGTGTTATGTTAGTCACCATAAAATACATCATTAGGTTTTGATGTAGTGTTCTAAGATTCATTATTTACATATATCACCCAATGCCCATGCAATACATGCCCTCCTTAATACCCATCACCAGGCTCACCCATCCCACCCAACCCCCTCCCCTCTAAAACCCTCAGTTTGTTTCTTAGAGTCCACAGTCTCTCATGGTTCATCACTCCCTCCCATTTCCCCCCTTCACTTTTCCTTTCCTTCTCCTAATGTCCTCCATGTTACTCCTTATGTTCCACAAGTAAGTAAAACCTTATGATAATTGACTTTCTCCACTTGACTTATTCCACTCAGCATAATCTCCTCCAGTCCCAACCATATTGATGTAAAAGTTGGATATTCATCCTTTCTGATAGCTGAGTAATATTCCATTGTATATATGGACCACATCTTCTTTATCCATTTGTCTGTTGAAGGGCATGTTGGCTCTTCCCACAGTTTGGCGATTGTGAATATTGCTGCTATGAACATTGGAGTACACATGGCCTTTCTTTTCACTACATCTGTATCTTTGGAGTAAATACCTTGTAGTGCAACTGCTGGGTCACAGGGTAGCCCTTTTTATTAATTTTTTTGAGGAATCTCCACACTGTTTTCCAAAGTGGCTGCACCAACTTACATTCTAATCAACAGTGTAAGAGGAAGAACCCATATCCTTCTGATTCCTACTTTCATGCTCTTTGTATGACATTTAGTCCTGAATTCAGATTATCATAATCGCTTTAAAAATTATACAGAGAAGCACCTGGGTGGCTCAGTTGGTTAAACGTCTGCATTTGGCTCCGGTCATTATCCCAGTGTGCTGGGATTGAGCTCTGCATCAGGATCCCTGCTCAGCAGGGAGCCTGCTTCTCCCTCTCTCACTCCCTTTGCTTGTGCTCTCCGTCTCTCTGTCAAATAAATAAATAAATAAATAAATAAATAAATAAATAAATAAATAATAAATCTTTAAAAAATTATATGGAAAGTTTTCCTACCTATATAACATAGCCATGTTATGGTTTTCCGTATGGCTTTCTAGTTAAAAACTTACTGTTTTCCATTCATATTGTAGTTTATATTTGGTAGTAGAAAGGGCCTTCTAAAGGTATTAATCTAATGTCACTTTCCAAATGAGGAAACAGAGGCTTACATGACTGACCCCAGAGGCAGAGCTTGTTAGTGGGGGCAATGGGACCAGAACCCAGGTCAACCTACTCCTATTTAGGTGTAATCATACTTCCCTTGAAAGATATTCCATAATTATGATATATCAGAAAGAGCTGAGCTTTCCTGTGTGTACTCTAATCACTTATAATCTTATCGACATCCTTGAAACTTCAAGTAGGGCAGTTCTGCTGTGTTAACTTTGTAGGCTCAAAGTCATGACCTTTCTTTAACCCTTCCCTACTTCAGTCATTTCCCTTCAGACAGAACCAGGTGCACCTCTGTGCCTCACAGTTTCCTTATTTGGAAAAAAATGAGAGGAATGAGTGACATAGTTCACACATTTTACTTCTGAAGTTCTATAAATCATACAAACAAGATTGGAACCAGTAGCTAGGTCTATAGATTGCCTTTCTGAAAATCAAGAAGTCTCTTTTTAATTTAAGTCAATATCTACCCAGGCAACTTAATTTATAGAACTTTTTGTTTCCTCACCTATGTCTTAACCAAACCAGATATCTAAGGATTCTGTCTTTTAACTCGCATTATATTGTCAGTCCTAGCAGGCACAACAGTCCTTGAGGAGGTCTACATCCCAAAGCCAGATTCCCCCTGAAAAGACTCTCCAGGAAATGAGTCTCCACACAGTAGAGTATACTCTCCCAAATGTCACGTCCGAAGATCTTTTCTTTTGCTTAGTTATTTGTGTAGCTTTTTTGTGTGAGAGAGAAAATGTACTGAGCTGCTTCTTATATACTTGTCTGGTTATACAAGCAGTTGACATTATTAGGCAGAAACAGGGGCAAAAAGGTTTAAGCTCAAACTACAGTTTTCTACATTGTCTCTTTTCTGTTTTGCAATAACTCTATGATATAGGTACTATTATTATCTTCATTTTGCATATGAGGAAATTGAAAGGCAGGGGAATAAGAACCTTAAGTAAGCTGGTGTTTGAATTCAAGGGTAAATTCTCATACTGGGAAATAATGAGAAATTATTGCTAGATGAAGTTACCTGCTGAAATGAATGACGGTTTAATTTGGCTTCCAATATTATTCCCTGAAGCAATGTATTGTGGCTACAAAATACTTTTCTGGAAATTCTAGAAAACCTTGCATATTAGTTAGCTATTGCATTAAGAATTCTGCATAACACAATATCCCCAAACTCAGTGGATTACAGCATTAAGCATTTAGTTCTAGCTCACACATCTATGTGTTGATTGTGGTAGCTCTGTTGACCTAAAATGGGTTTTAATGGCTTGGCTAAGGCTGTAAGTGCTATTTAGGTCTGCTGAATGTGTCTATTTTTCAAAGATTAGGGGTTACTGGGGCATATTCTTCTCATGATGAGAGCTGAAGTTCACAGTGCGTAGGCAGAGAAATGTGAGCTCTTCTAAAATTTCAAAACTCTTACACTGTTACTTTCTCATAAATTCCATTGACCAAAACAAGATATATGGCCTAACATCAGTTGAGCAGTACAATAATTTCTGCCTCTAGTGGGTGAACAGCAAAGTCACATGATTAAGTAGAATGGCACAGGGAAGGGGGGGATTTGGGAACAATAATTCAATCTACCATGATGGGTAAGAGTTAGTGGTGATAAAGAGTCAGAAGGTAAGAGTTAGGAAAAGATCTTTTGATGGAAACAAAGAGGTGTAGTAAGTAGAGCCTTGGGGTCAGGATATTTGGGTTTGAGTACTAACCTTGACACTACTTGGTAGAACTTTGACAAAGTCATTTTCTCTTATGATATTTCAACATTAAGATTTTATGAAGCCTCTTTGTTATTTCACTTTCAGTATAAATTGCTGAAACAAGAGGGGTGAAGTAATTAGTCTGATTTCAAATAGCTAGGTAGAAGCAGAGTCATGATTAAAACCTAGGGTTCTATTTTATTCCTATGTATTCATCACTACGAAAAGAAATATTTTGGGGTGGTATGAAGAGAATTTTCAGGCCTCCTCCTTTCCTCATGAAATTAAAGTTGTTTTAATGTGATTCCATTTCCCACCATGCAATGCTCATCTGTTTTCCACTTCTTCCAAGGACTGAACAAGAGGAAGTGTCCACAATCATAATAGGAGGGATTGAATTTCAAGCTGAGATAGTTACTTCCTGAATGGAACAGTATTTAAATGCTGTATGTTAGGGAAAGTGTTAACATTGCATTCCTCAAAGATCATTCAGAAAGGCATCTGTTGCTGTGTGATGTGTTAAGTGGAGTTATTATCAAAGCAGCAAAGTGGGGTAGATATAATTTATGACCTCTTGTAATTTTGTGGTACTACAACTCTGTATGTATAGTTGTCTATTTGTTAAATATTTATATAGTGCTTATTTTGTACCAGATACTCTTCTAAGTGCTCTACAATTATTAAGTTACTTAATTCTCAAAACTAGCCTGTGAGGAGGTAGAGACATTTATTTTTTCCTCTTTTAAAGATTAAAATAAACATTTGCAACAACATACAGGGACCTAGAGGGTATAATGCTACGTGAAATAAGTCAGTAAGAGAAAGACAAATACCATATGATTTCACTCATTTGTGGAATTTAAAAAACAAAAGAAATGAACAAACTAACAAAAGAAGACAAATAAGAAAAGAGACTCTTAAATACAGAGAACAAACTGGTGGCTGCCAGAGGGGAGATGGGAGGGTGATGGGTGAAACAGATAAAAGGAATTAAGAGTATACTTATCTTGATGAGCACTGAGTAGTGTTCAGAATTGTTACATTATTATATTGTACAACTGAAACTAATATAACAGTGTATGTTAATTATACTTTAACAAAAAAGGAAAAAGAAATTAAACAAACAATAACAAAACAAGCAAAAACAAAAGCATAAGGCACAGGGAGATTACATAACTCTCACAGTAATGTACTGGAGAGGGACAGAACTGGTACTTGAACCCAGGTAGTATGGTTCCATAGTCCATGTCCTTAACTACTGTACTATGCAGTACCAAATATCAAGGCACAGGGCAGTATCAAGGCATGCAGAACTCAAGACTAAACAGATTGTCTCTGCTATTTTCACTGGTTCTGTAAGATGAGACAAATTATTTCACCACTCTGAGCCTCAGTTTCATCTATAATACCTAGATGATAATTATACCTACCTCACAGGGTTGTTGTAAGCATTAAATGATATAGTGTATAAAATATGCTTAGGACTGAAACATTTGTTCCATTTTATTGAATTCTATCAATTTTTAAAATGTCTTTCTAAATATTTTTAACCCTTCATAAACTTATTTTGATTGATTTATCCATATGATTTATTCTTTAGCAACTCTGTAAGATGATTTGCAATTGCCACCTCCATTTGACACAAGGCAAAAAATAACAGGGCAAATTCCCTCAGGGAAGAGATTAAAAGGCAGTGACTCCATACGTCTTGGCTGTCTGGAAAGTTGCTGAGCTGTGACATCCCCTTTTTCCTAATTTATCTTTACCTTAAAATGGTACTGAATCTGAATTTTATCCATAGTGTTGAGAATAAATCTTATATTATGGCTTTGAGTTTACTAATTTATGTTCATTATTTCTTCTTGGAACCCCCAGCAAGAAATTATTAAGTCACTCCTGGGGCCCTTGTGAGGAAGGTGAGTATGTTGCTAAATACCAGAATCCCATGTCTGCAGACAGAGCATCCTCCTCCTCTACAAAGACTAATACACTATCTACGAAAAGCTCACAGCCCTGCATGTGCTGCATGCTGGGCTCCCCAGGTAATGGTTCAAGTAGGTGGAGGTGTTATATAAGCTCATATCCCCTTCCAAGTGGAAGGAAGAGAAGGACAACAGCTGTCAGCTCCACAGCTTGTCTTGCCAGCCCAAATGATCCCAGCTTTATTAGACCAGAGAAGGAGACTCCTCAGCACATTAGAACGGAGATTTCCTGAACCAGATCCGATATCTTAAACCTTTGGCAATTTATGTTAACTTCCTCTAGCTAGGACAGAAGTTTGTTGACTCTGGTTGTCTGGACATAGTGTTCTCTAGCCATTTTATATGGTCTTCATCTAGTTGCTCATCTATAGAAAGCTCTCATGGTAGAAGAGAGCAAAGCCTACATTACACTCAAACTTTTGGTTGGACCGTTGCTCTTGCTTCAGTGTCAACTTCAATCCACTAGGCTAAAAAATACATAAATAAGAAAAGAAAATCCATAAAGAGAAATAAAAACAGCAGTCTCTGTAAGTTATTTATCCATTTTATTCATGGATTTCACTCCCTAAGTGGAATAAATCTTTATTTATTCCAATTCTCTTTATTTGTGAAAGATGTCTCCACATTAGTTAACCTCAGCATTTCCTTTTACAACTGAAAGGAATATTGGACTTTGGGGTACATTTCTTGTTCTTGCTGGACCTATGAGGGTCTTGAAAGTGGTTTTCTCTTCGAAATTTTCTCTGAGCTGAGCCCATGCTTTGTACAAGTTTAGCTACTATATTTATAGCTAAAACAGATAAAATAATTTTATAACTGGAATGTTGAAATTATATTTAAGAAACAAAACTAGAGAAGAAAAGGAAAACTGTTTGCCTATGGACTTAATTCATATGATGATTTATTCTCATAGTGTTCTTCTATAACAATTTTACTGTGTGTAAGTGGTATTATAGCATCTTCATATTAAAATGGTGACAAGATTTCTCATTATTGGATGTACTAGAATGACTAAAATATTAATATATGTAATTCTGTTCATAGTAAGTCTTTCTTCCTTTTATTTTTCTATCTCCTTTTCTTTTTCCCATTCTTTTTTTATTCTCACTTTCTCTTTCTCACTCAGCATTTACTGAGTGTCTGCTCTTTAGCACACACACTGCAATTTATTTATCTCTGGGATTACAGAGATAAATACAGTTCTTGCTTTCAAAGGTCTCACAGTCTAGACCAGCAAATAGACAATTATGGTACGCTCTATTCAGTTCTGTTACTATGTACACAGTGCTAAGGAAGCACAGGGAGAACCCCAAACCCAGACTAGGATATAAGGCATGGAGGAAGGCTTAGGAAAGACACTTTGGAGGGGTGCCTGGGTGGCTCAGTTGGTTAAGCATCCAATTCTTGATTTCGGCTCAGATCATGATCTCAGGGTTGTGAGATCAAGCCCCATGTTAGGCTCTGTGCTGGGTGTGGAGCCTGCTTAAGATTCTCTCTCCCTCTCCCCGTACCCCTGCCACCCCAAAAAGAAAAGATAGCATGGAGAACATGATACAGAAATGGAATCATGAATGATGAAGTAGAGTTAGCCAGTGAATGGAGTGTGAGGAAAGAACATGCTAGCTGTTGGGCACAACTTGAAGACTAGATAGAAGGTGCAAAGATAGAAGACTATCAACGTACACATTGATCATCTCACAAAGGATCTTGTATGTCCCATCAAGGTGTATAAACTTGTGGCCAATACTGAAAGTTTTTAAGAAGGGGAATGGGGTAGATTTTACATAGTTCATTCCATTTCATACTGGCTGTGTGGCCTTGGTAAGCCATTTAACTTCTCTGAAATTTGGTTTCTTCATTTGTAAAATAATCATGATGTTTATTGTAAGGTAACTGATGATTACATGGGGTTCACATGTCCAGACAATGTGTGATGTATTAGAGCTACTCAGAAATTGTTTGATTCTCTTTCTTTGTACTCATCTATGACTTCTTGCATCACATGGTAGGTTAGCAAGTGTACCTTGAGTACTTATTATGTGCCAGTTCCAATTCTAAGCCCTAGGAATATAGTTGAATAAGACAGTACTTGACTTCAGGGAGCTCTGAAGTATGTACCTAACTATAATAATCAAAAGACCATGGTTTCTTGTCTCCTCTATACCATTAGGAAACCATAAGCCCACTAATTTTCTAGCCCTTTTTAAACTTCTCTCTATCCCCATCCATCTTTACCTCCTTCCCTCCCCTGTCAGACAGCATCTTGGCCCTTCTCCTACCCATTGTCTTTCCATATGACTTTTTATCCTCTCCTCTTCACTTGTCTTTTCTCATTTGTTCTATCTGTATATAAACATACTTAAATCTTTCCTGCATTAAAAACAGAGCACTATCCTTATCCCTAGGGTCTGGAGAGACCACAGCACAAAAGTGTTGGTGCCGCCAGTGTTAGTCAAAGCACTATAGCAACAGGAGCTCAGGAGTCAGCATTATTTAGAAATGGAGAGAGATGGTCAGGAAAGTCTGTTAGTAGGATGAAAGGTGACTAGTTCAGTGGTATGAGTGTGGGAGAGATGGGAGTAATCAATGTTGTCCATAACCAGAAAGGATCTAGTTCTAGAGAACCTGATTACCAATGGAGGTACTAAGCCATAGGAAATAAGTATGGGACTCAGCTAGGATGCAAGGTGAACCAGGTGGAAATCCTTATGTCTCAAATAAGACGCTAAGTTGAAGTCAGACTAGTAGCCACATTTACATAGTGGTGAGTCCAGTGTATGGGGCCACAGTTCTCAATATATCTTGCCCCATGGTGGGCCTATTCTTAGCAACTAGAGCCAACTAAACCTGTATGAGCATGTCAAGTAGCTGCCTGGCTAAGTTTTTGCAATTTCAATACGGAGATGTTAGAGAAAGAGCATTCTAAGTTGAGAAAATAACATGACAAAAGCACAGTATGAAAAGTGTGGCATATTTCAAGAACCTAGAATACTCTGATATGGCTAGAACATGAGTGTTTCATACAAGGAGTGCAGGATATGAGACTAGAAAAGTATATTGGGATGAGACTGAGGGCCTTGAATGTCACGCTAAAGAGCTTGTACTTGGTACTGAATTAAGTCTACTATTGCTATCCCATAACTGGGGTCTTGGGATCTGGTTCAGTGGTGTGCTGTGTGTCCTTAAAACATTTCCTTGATTGTATTTTCTTATAAAATATATGATAGTTTCTTCACAAGATTGTCTGTTTTCACATTGGGAAATTGATGGCTAGGAAGTGTTTTGTCTAAGGTCCTCCTACTTCATTTGCAGGACATCAAGGGCTCTGAAATTGTGAAAATTTCCCTTTAAGTTATGACAGAAACATAAACTGCCATATGGACACCTCTCTGGGTAGTATGGAAAACTATTTTCTTGTGATGCTTTTATCTGTCGTTGGTATCAGAGTAATGCTGGCCTCAGAGAATGAAATAAAATTCACCAGCTAAGTCCTCTATTCTGAAATTTCCTTTGTTGGGAGGTTTGTGATTACCGATTCAATCTTTAGTACTTTTTAAAGGTGTGTTTAAAATTTCTATTTCTTCTTGAAGTGGTTTAAATAATTTCTGCATTTCAGCTAGGTTGCTCAATTTGTCGACATACAATTTTCCATTGTATTCTCCTACAATCATTTTTTTTTTTATTTCTGGAAGGTTGATAGTAATGTCCTCACTTTTTTTTAAAGATTTTTTAAAAAAGATTTTATTTATTTATTTATTTGACAGAGAGATAGAGAATACAAATAGACAGAGAGACAGGGAGAGGGAGAGGGAGAATCAGGCTCTTGGCCAAGCAGGGAGCTAGATGCGGGGATCAATCCCAAGACCCTGGGATCATGACCTGAGCCAAAGGCAGTCATTCAACTGACTGAGCCACCAGTTGTCCCAGGTCCTCACTTTCATTTCTGATTTTGATTCCCTCTTCTCACTTTTGTCATTTTGGTTAAAAACTTGTCAATTTTAAAAGTCTTTTTCAAAAACCAACTTTGGGTTTTGTTGATTCTGTTGTTTTTCTATTCTCTATTTTATTTACCTTTGCTCTAATCTTTATTTTCTACATTCTGATGGCTTTGAATTTAGTTTCCTTTTCTTGTTCTAATTCCTCACAGTGTATATGAAGGTTATTAGTTTCACCTCTTTCTTCTTTTTTTAAATATAGGCATTCACATCTATAAATCTTCCTCTGAACATAGCCTTTGTTGCATCTCATAAGTTTCAGTACGCTGTATTTTCTTTTTGTCTCTATTTTCTGATTTCTCTTGTGATTTCTTCTTTATCCCTTTGATTGTTTAAGAGAATGTTATTTAATTTCCACATATTCCTGAATTTTCCAGTTTTCCCTTCTGTGATTGAGTTTGATCTTTATTTCATTGTAGTTAGAAAAGACACTTAAGTAATTTCAAATTTTCAAAATGTATTAAGACTTGGTTTTTTACCTACTATATTTTCTGTTCTAGAAAATATTCTATGTATAGTTGAGAAGAAAGTGTTTCCTGCTCTTGTTAGGTGGGATGTTTAATATATGTCTGTTATGTATAGATAGTTTATGGTGTTGTTTTCTATTTCCTTATTGATCTTCTGTCTACATATTTTATCAGTTATTGAAAGTGGGTACTGATATCTTCAGCTATTGTAAAATTATATAATTCTTCCTTCATTTTTTTGAATTGTCAAAGAGGTTTTTTTGTGGGTTTTTATTTAAATTCCAGTTAGTTAACACACAGTGTAATATTAGTTTCACATGTATAATGTAGTGATTTAACAATTTCATACATCACCCAGTGCTCATCATGATGAGGGCATTTCTTATTTCCCATCACCTACCTTTATTTTACTATTGTCAATTATGTCCATTATGTTTGCTATTAACTGTTTTATGTATTTGGGTGCTCCCATGTTGGATGTGTAAATATTTACAATTGTTATACCTTCTTGTTGAGTTTTCTCTTTTATGATTCTCTAGTGTCCTTCATATCTTGCTATACTCTTTGTTTTAAAAGTCTGTTTTGTCCAATATAAGTATTGCTGCTCTGGCTTTCTTTTGACACCCATTTGCATGATAGATGTTTTTCCATCCCCTCACTTTCACTCTGCTGGTGTTTTAGGTCTAAAATGAGTCTCTTGATTGGCAGCATATAGATGGGTCTATTTTTTAAAATTCATTGTTACCCTGTGTCTTTTGTTAGAGCATTTATTCCATTCACATTCAAAGTAGTTATTGATAGATATGCATTTATTGCCATTTTATTGTTTTTTGCTTGTTTCTGAAGATTTTCTCTAATCCTTTCTTTAATTTAAGGTTTGCTGGTTTTCTTTAGTGACATATGGATTTCTTTCTCTTCATTCCTTGCATTAATGCATTTTGATATATGGTCAACATTAAGTTTGTATATAACCTCTTCTGTATATAGTAGTCTATATAATATTGATGGTTTAAGTTTGAACCCATTATTTTTTTTTCAAAAAATTTATTTACTTATTTGAAAGAGAGAGGGAATAAGGAAGGGAGATGGAGCGGGAGAGGCATAGAATTCCAAGCGGAGTGGGAGCATGAGACCTTATGCGGGGCTTGATCCCACAACCCTGAGATCATGACCAAGTCAAAACGAAGAGCTGCTTAATTGAACCATCCAGGCACCCTTGAATCCATTCTTTACTACTTCCCACGTGTTAGGTGTATATTGTCATATTTTACATACTTTTATTTTGTGATTTCCTTGACTGATTTTTACAGAAATTCATTTTTACTGCTTTTATGTTTCCTACTTTTATACAATCACTTTGAGCCTCTCCTTTCCATTCAAAGAATCCTGTTAATATTTCTTGCAGGGCTGATTTAATGATCATGAATGCCTTTAGTTTTTGTTCATCTGGGAAACTCTTTCTCTCTCCTTCTGTTCTGAAGGATAGCCTTGCCTGATAGAGTATTCTTGTCTTCAGATTTTTCCCTTTCAGCGCTTTGAATATATCATGCTATTCCCTTCTGGCTTTGAAAGTTTCTGCTAAAAAATCAGCTGATACCCTTATAAGGCTTTCTTTGTAACTTACTGTCTTCTTTTGTCTTGTTGCTTTAAAATTTTTTCTTTATCACTATACTTTGCCAATTTAATTACAATATTTCTTGCTATGAATCTGTTTTTGTTGATTTTGATGAAAGTTCTCTGTGCCTCCTAGATCTGGATATCTGTTTCCTTCCCCAGTTTAGGGAAGTTTTTAGCTATTATTTCTTCAAATAAATATTCTGCCCCCTTTTCTACATCTTCTTCTTCTGGGATTCCTGTGATTCAATTGTTATTATATTCGATGGAGACACTGAGTTCCTTAAGTGTATTCTCATTTTTTTTAATGAGGAGAACAAGATTTTTTTTTCAGTGATCCAACTATTCTCATTTTATACAATTCCTTTTTCTCTCTTTTGTTCAGCTTAACTACTTTCATTACTCTATCTTTTAGGTCATTAAGTCCTTCCTCAGCTTCTTCCAGCCTGCTGTTCATTCTATCAATCATGTTTCTCATTTCATTTATTGAGCCATTTATCTCTCCTATGTTATTTCTTATCCATGTTTTAAGGGTCTCACTTATATCTTCCTCTCTTTTCTCAAGTACTGTTATTATCCTTATGATCTCTAAATTATCAGGCATGTGATTTATATCAGTTTCACTTAGCTCTCTGGCTATGGCCTGTCCTGTTCTTTCATTTGGAATAAATTTCTCTGTCTTCTCATTTTGTCTATGTCTCTGTGCCTGTTTCTGTGTGTCCAGAAAGTCAGCTACATCTTCTGTTTTTGAGGTTAATGGCTTCATGAGGAAGAGGTCTTGCAGTGTCTTGCCATATTATGCCCCCTGTTCCCCAGGTTCTGGCACTTTCAGTAGTGTCTCCAATGTGTGATGCATGTGTTCTGCTGTTTTGACCTATCTGCTTTATCCTTTAGGCCAGTCGTCTGCCAGGGTTCTCTTTGCCTGTTATGGGCAGTGTTTAGGTCTGATTTCAGTGTGGTGCATTTTAACAAGATGTGCTCTGGTCTGATTGTAAAATGACACCTATCACCCCTGCTCCCAGAACTGAGATTCTGCAAAACTGTCATGTTGGGAGACATGGTATGAACAGGGATTTGGGCCACTCTTCTCAGGGAGGGCCCCCACCACACTGGGACTGAGTCAAGCACAACTGGGAAGGGTGGTTCCACTAGAGTATGAGAGTAGAAGACTTGGTGTAAGCATGTCAAGTAGGGAGGGTCGGTGCTGCACTGGTTCCTGCATGTGGCCCTGTGCTTATGCAGAGGTGTAGGAGGATGGAAATGTCACTGGCCCGGTCCTTTGTTCCCAGAGGTGTCTCTCCTTGAATGCTGGTTCTTTGGGACATGCTCTGATATGAGTGAATAACCTCCCCACTCTGCCTCAGGTTCTTCAGATTGCTCCTTGCATGCTGTTTGTCCCAAGATTATTTGCTTGCTTCTCTCCAGGAGCAGTGCAATGCCTTCTGGACTCTATCCCACCCAAACCTGGTTACCTTTAAAACTCCAGGTTTTAAGCTTGATGGTTGTAAGAACTCAAGAAATTTGGCCCCTTTTGTTTTCCAAGCCAATTTCTATAAAGATTCATTTTCCCAGTGAGCTCCCCCCTGTATGCTAGTGTTTCTCCCGCGCTTCTCTGTGACTGCAGCAACCATGATCTGTTTCTCTCCCAAAGCACATCTACATTCTTCCTACCTTCTTTCATGTGGCCTCTTCTCTATTTTTTTTAAATTTTTTAAAAGAGTTTATTTATTTATTTGACACAGAGAGAGAGATTACAAGTAGGCAGAGAGGCAGGCAGAGAGAGAGGAGAGAGGAGGAAGCAGGCTCCCTGCTGAGCAGAGAGCCCTATATGGGCCTTGATCCCAGGACCCTGGGATCATGATTTGAGCTGAAGGCAGCAGCTTTAACCCACTGAGCCACTCAGGCACCCTCTTCTCTATTTTTTTGCTGTGGGGTTTATTCTGCCTGTGTTTTGGTCAATTTCTAGGGTATTTAGGGTGATTTGATGGTTATCTAGTACAGGGAAGTAACATTAATGATATATTATATATGTAAACTATAAGTAATATTTAGATTATCACAAAAATATAGTTACTGACTATAAATCAAAGAAAAATTGCATTAAAAGTATATTGGGAGTATCAGGAAATGGTTGTGGGTTGGGGGGCAAAGGAGTTGTTGGTAATGAGACCGAGAGAGGAAAGAGTTAAATCCTCATCTTTATTTGGAAGTTAATAGTAATGCACAGAACTTAAAAATTCATAATAGCAATACAAATTTATTTTGAGCTATTAGAAATATGGAAGTAAATACTAGATAATTAGCTTAGAGACAAAAATGTTATTTCTAGAGAAGAGGAAATAGGAGAAAGGTGAGTGGGAATAACTGCTTGTCTTAACCTACTGCGTGGACCTAGATGATAATTTGAATTAAAAAAAACAATAAAAGTCTTAAACATGAATACTTCTTAAGCGATCACGTGGGCATGATGAGTGTAATGCTGCAAGCAAATTTCCTGGGTCTGTTTTCTCTATTCAGTCTCTCATTCTGTATAAATTTCTATTAAATAAGAAAATTTGTAAAAGTTAAACCTAGCCTTCAGAGTTGGTAGTTGGTATACAATAAAGAACCTCAAATCCTGCTTGGCAAAGGTGTATTGTCAATGTATAGGATTCCTTTCCTTCTTCATCAGTCTAACAACTGTCTTAATGTAGCATTTTAACTTGAGGATGGACAGTGACTCTTGATAAGAGCCTCTGCTACGTTTGAATTTGGAGTCCAATTATCCCTGAAATGGAAGTTCTTTTTTACCAATATTGGAATGTCCCAGAAGTAGTAGGCTGATGTCACTGATTGTTGATATTACTGGAATTATATGTAAGTGAACTCCAGAAGAAATAGAAAATCTTTATAGACTTATAGAAAGAAAAGCCCAGGACCAACTGGACCCGCTGAGAATTCTACCTAATGTTTAAAGAATTAACACTCATCTTTTGCAAACTCTTCCAAAAATAGAAGAGGGGGAAATACCTCCCAACTCATTCTATAAAGCAAATATTACCCTGATACAAAACCAAAGACATAAAAAGAAATCAAAACTACATGCTGGTATGTCTCATGAATACAGTAGTTCCCCCTTATCTATGAGGAATACATTATAAGACCCCCCAGTGGATGCCTGAAAGCATGTATAGTACCAAGCCATATATGTATGTATGTATGTATGTATGTAAAGATATTAAATTTTTAGTACCATGCTGTATGTGTGTATTTATGTATATATGTATGTATATATATATATAATATTTTCCTATATATACATATATATGATAAAGTTTATAAATTAGGTACAGTAAAAGATTAACAACAATAGCTAAAAATAAAATAGAACAATTATGACAGTATACTATAATGAAAGTTATAAGAATGTGGTTTTTCTTTCTCTCTAAATATCTTTTTGTATTCTACTTACCCTCCTTGTGATAATGTGAAGTGATAAAATTCCTGTGTGATCAGATGAAGTGACATGAATGACATAAGCATTGGGACATATCTTTAGGCTATTATTGACCTTCTGATGTTATATCAGAAAGAGGATCTTCTTGCAGACTTTGATGGATTTTAGTAACTGAAATGTGGAAAGCAAAATTGTGAATAAAGGGTGTACTACTGCATAGTTGTGAAAGTTCTCAGCAAAATACAGTCCAAACCAAATCCAGCAGCATATAAAAATAAGTATCAGGAAGGAGACAAACCGTAAGAGACTCCTAATCTCACAAAACAAACTGAGGGTTATTGGGGGGTGGGAGGGTAGGGATAGGGTGGATGGGTTATGGACATTGGGATTTGTGCTATGGTGAGTGCTGTGAAAGATGTAAGCTTGATGATTCACAGACCTGTACCCCTGGGGAAAATAATAAAAAAATAAAATAAAAATAAGTACATACCATAACCAAGTGAAGTTTGTCCCTGGAATGCATGGTTGGTTTAACAGCCAAAAAAAATCAATATTGTATACCATATTAATGGGTTATAGGGCAAAAGTACATGAACATCTCAACACAAAGGCTTTTGACAAAATCCAGCAACCTATCATGATAAAAATATTTTACAAACTAGGAATAGATGGGAACTTTCTCAACCTGATAATTGAGAAATATAAAAATCCCATTACTAATATCATATATGTAATAGTGAAACACTATAATCTTTCCCTCTAATATCAAGAAATCAAGAATGTCCACTCTTGATACTTCTATTTAACATTGTGCTGGGGGTTCTAGCCAGGATAATTAGCCAAGATTTGAAAGGAAAAAGTAAAACTGTCTCTATTTGATGATTACTTCATCTTATATATAGAATCCTAAGGTAAACACACACACACACACACACACACACACACACACACACACTATTGGAACTAGTAAAGGGGTTCATCAAGTTTGCAGGATACAAAATCAATATACAAAAATAAATTGTATTTCTATACACTATTAGTAAATGACCTGAAAATTAAATTGAGAAATTCCCATTTGCAGTAGCATCAAAATATTAAAGTACTTAGGTATAAATTAACAAAAAAGTATAAGAATTATACATTGAAAAGTACAAAACATTAATGGAATAAATTAACTAAGACCTAAATAAATAGAAGGATAAATAGAAACACATTTTGTGTTCATGTATCAGACTTCATATTGTTAAGACAGGATAGTCACAGAATTGATCTACAGATTCTGTGTCATCTGTACAAAAATTTCAGCTGGCCATTTTTCACAGCTTGATAAGGTAACCCTAAAATCCACACAGAAGACCAGACAGAAAAAGAAATGTTGAAAAAAAAGAGTCACAGTCTTTAATTTCAGAACTTGCTACAAAGCTATACTAATCAAGACAGTGTGGTGCCAACATGAAGATAGACATATAGATTAATAGAATAGAACTGAGAGTCCAGAAATAAACCTATACATTTATGGCTATTTGATAGTTTCTGAGAATGCCAAAACAATTCAATAAGGAAAGAATTGTCTTTAGAACAAATGGTTCTGAGACTACTCGTTCTCCATATGCAAAAGAATGAAGTTGGAGCCCTATATAACATTATGTTCAAAAATTAAAACCAAAAATTATAAAGTTCTTGGAAGAAAACATAGCTGTAAATCTTCATTACCTTTGATCAGGCAACGTTTTTGGAGATATGACATCAAAAACACAATAAATTGAAGAAAATAGGCTGATTGGACTTCACAAAATTAAAAATGCTCATGCTTCAGAGGACACTATCAATAAAGTGTCAAAACAACCCAAATAATGGGAGAAAATACACCACAGCTAATGTTCAGAGTTATATAATAAATTCTTGTAACTTGAAAATATAAAGATACAAACCAAATTTACAAATGGGAAAAATAATTCAATAAACATTTCTTTCAAGAATATATATTTATAGGGGTGCCTGGGTGGCTCAGTGGGTTAAAGCCTCTGCCTTTGGCTCAGGTCATGATCTCAGGGTCCTGGGATCGAGGCCCACATCAGGCTCCCTGCTCAGCGGGGAGACTGCTTCCTCCTCTCTCTCTGCCTGCTTCTCTGCCTACTTGTGATCTCTCTTTCTCTGTCAAATAAATAAATAAAATCTTTTTTTTAAAAAAAGAATATGTGTGTGTGTGTGTGTGTGTGTGTGTACATATATACACAAAGGGTCAATGAGCACATGGAAAGAGATCATTAGACATTTAGGAAGTGCAAGTCAAACTACAGTAAATTCAAGTTAACTCTCACTAGGTTATTTGTAACCAAAAAGACACATAAGGGTTGGTGAAGATATGCAGAAATTGGAACTCTCATTCATTGCTGTTGACAATGTAAAAAGATGCACCTGCTTTGGAAAAGAGTTTGGCCGTTCCTTAGATAGTCAAACATAGAGTTGCCATATCACTCAGCAGTTCCACTGCTTATGTATATATGCCCCAAATAATTGAGAACATGACCACAGAAAATCTTGTACATGAATGTTCACAGCAGCATTATTCATAATTGCTGAGGAAATGGAAATAACCCAAATGTCCATCAAGTAATGAATTTATAAAGAAAATATGATATATCCATATAATCAAATATTAATTAGCCATAAAAAAGAATGAAGTACTGATAAATGCTACAACATGGATGAATCTTGAAAACATGCTAAGTGTAAGAAGACAGGCACAAATGGTCACATATTATATGACTAGAATTATATGAAATCTCTAGAATATACAAATCCATAGAGACAAAAATTAAATTATGGCTTCTTAAGGTGAGTATTGGGAGAAGGGGGAAATGACTTCTACTAGGTATAGGGTTTTTCTTAGGTGATGGAAATATTCTGGAATTAGTGGTGATGGTTGTACAACTTTGTAAATACACTAAAAACCATTGAATTTTTTACTTTGAAAGGATGAATTTTGATCCTTTGTGAATTACATGATACAAATGATATGTGAATTACATTTCATAGTTTTTATTTTAAAAATGGAATTGGAGGAGGAAGTGACCAACAGTACTTTATATGTTCTTACAGAATTTTCTGACATTTTCTGGCCCTAATGCTTTCTTCAAAGAATTGCTACTTTCAATAGATTCACCCGCTGGAGGAACAGTTTGTCTTACCTATGTTTTGTGTGAAAATTTATATGTCATGTGTTTTTTGTATGAGTTTGGGCTAGGGCTATAGACCTACTTGAGTTTTATTCACAAGTTCTCCTGATTATTTACAGGCCTCCTGAGTGTAATTCCTCTCATGATCATCTGGGCTCTATTCGACCATGTGGAAGAAATTAAATAGATCTATATATTATGTGACTTTGGACAAGTTAGTTCACTTTTTTGAACCTTAAGTTCCTTTACAACATCTTCGTCTCAGGGTTGTGAAGACTAAGTGAAATAATGGATTTTAAGTACCTACTTCACTGCCTGACCTGATGTGGGCCTCAGTTAATGTTAGCTTCCTCTCTACTTCTTTACCTGGTAAAAAGCACTTTCCTTCCAGGTCAGAGGTCACTGACCTCTGTCCTGGCTTTCTGCCCAGGAACAGATTGCCTCTAGAAATAAATACTGGGCGAGGTTTTTTTTTTTTTCTTCTTTTTGTCTGTGTGTCTCTTCTGTGCTTCTTCTAGTAACTGGCACACTGTAGGTGCTCAGTGAATTTGGATTTACTATGACACAACACAGTCCTTTTACATGAATTTCCCAGTGTGGTGTTGAGAGGATTGCAGAGTGTCAGTATTAGTGTGAGACAAATGAACATTGTTAATGTTCCTTTGGAGCGGTGTGACTTCCAGTTGTGCTAAGGCAGAGAACTTAATTAATTTCATACTTAAGGAGAGTGATGGCTGAGTCCTCTATCCTCCATAAAGCTTTTTGACTCTTGCTCTCTAGCTACACTTTTCCAGGATTGTTTCCTCATTTTTAATATCATCTTTTAATAGGCAGTAGCAAAATGCTTAAGCAATATCAAAGAACTCATCATTTATAGAGGCAGTCCAAGGTTCCTATTTCCTTGGAAACGTTTTACTTAGTATTAGTCTGTCTAAATGCATTGTATCTGACTTTTAAAGGCATATATTTAGTTCATCCCTGTGTTCCTTCTTTCTCCTTTGAAAAAAAATGAATGAGTAGTTAAAACATGAGAAAAAATAAGAAAAATATGGGGAAGAAGAAAAAGTACCAAGTGTACAGGCCCATTTTAAGTGTCATTTTCTGGGCAGCAGCTCCCAGAGCCTTCAGCCGTACTAATAAGAATTGCCGACTGTGTAGGTGGAATGGTTCAGGGTTATATTTGAGGAAATTTAAACTGCTGAGACCAATGCAAAAGCAAATTCTCTCTTTCTTTCTTTCTTCTTCCTAGAGGCTAGAGAGATTGGAAAGCTGACACATGAAACCTGACATTGCATCCTTCATTCTCAGATCTGAGTGAATTCAAAACTAGAGATATCTTAATGTGTGTTTTCTCTCCCACATCTAGGAGCGGAAAAAAAAATTTGAAAAGGATGGTGAGAGGTTTTATTCCCTGCTGGATCGGCACTTACATCTATCTTCCAAAAAGAAAGAATCTCAGTTACAAGAGGTACGTTCAAAAAGCCTGTTCCCACCTTCCTTTGCCGGGTGTGCCTTGGTAACATTGGCATCTTCCTATTAAAAAGCTTTCCTCCTGCCCTGCCTCAGCAGGGAGCCATTATAATATTAGCGCTTATAGTTAAAACCTTTGCCTGGGTCTCACGAGGCTTGAGTTCTCTCAAAGCAGCTCCTCCATTAACTCACCGTGTGACATTTTTGTTGTTGTTTGTTTGTTTTTTGGACCTTAGAATAAATAATTTAATACATAAATAGTGTTTGGTGAAATTTTATTTGCTCAAACTTGCATTTTATTGCTTACATAAACACTATTTATGTAACACTATTTACAACACTATTACAGTATTATTGATTATATTCCTTATGCTGTGCCTTTTATTCCTGTGACTTAGTCATTCCATAACTGGAAGTCTGGATCTCTCACTCCCCTTCATACATTTTGTCCACCCCCTTCCTTTTGGCAACCATCAGTTTTTTCTCTGTATTTATAGGTCTCATTCTGCTTTTTGTTTGTTTACCTATTTGTTTCACTTCTTAGATTCCACATATGAGTAAAATTATATGGTTATTAATCTTTCTCAGATTGACTTATTTCACTTAGCATAATACCCTCTAGGGCCATCCATATCGTCACAAATGGCAAGATCTCATCATTTTTTATGCCTGCATAATATTCTAACACCTACACCTTCCCTATCCATTCATCTATCAATGAATATTTAGGTTGTTTCCATATCTTAGCTACAATAAAGATAGGGGTGCATATACCTTTTTAAGTTAGTGTTTTCATTTTCTTTGTATAAATATCCAGGAGTAAAATTACTGGATCATATGTTAATTCTAATTTTAATTTTTTGAGGAACCTCCATACTGTTTTCCACAGTGGCTGCCCCAATTTACGTTCCTACCAATAGTACATGAGGGTTCCTTTTTCTTCACGTCCTCCCTGACACTTGTTATTTCTTATCTTTCATGGTGTGACTTTGGAGAACATATATTTTTCTTGGCCTCATTTTCCCTATCTGTCAAAGGAGGAATGGTACTCTGTGATCTCCAGTGTCCCTTTCAGTTCTATGTTTCTGGTTCTAGAATCCACATGAGGATAAAATTTAACTAGTGCTGTATTCAGTAGATCAAGAGCAGATCCGCATTTTCCCCAAGATATTCCAACACTTTTTTTATGGACTTTCAGTGACTTCAGTTCAAATAAGCCACTATTCCATGAGTACATTCCACATGCCAGACATTATGCTGGGTGCAACAGGACTACAAAAACAATGAGACATACGTCCTGCCCTTACAATTGGAATGCTAAAATAAGAATACACATGGCACTTAAACAAGTATTTTATATACTGTGACATGAATGGGTATGTGGTGTCCTCGTAGAGGTGGGAAGGTGTTGAAAAATAAAAAAAAACTTAATTTGGATGTGGATATTTGCCATGGTACCATAGTTGTGCCCATTCAACAAAAGGTAAAGTCTTTGACAGAAATGAAGAAATGGACCTCGCACGTGAAAGGAAATGGTCCCAAGAATAGAAAACCTGGAGTAAGTTTGGGAAATGGTTTGACAATAGCAATTTTCATTGCTATTGATGACTAGTGAAAGACAAGACAGAATCAGCCAAGTTGAGGTCATATTACAGAGTAATAGGCTCAGGAGTTTGTATTGAATTCTGTTGTCCCTGGGAGGATCATTGAGAGCTTTTGGTAGTACAAGCAATATGAGTGGAATCCTGTTCTAAGAATCTTAAACTGTCTGAGGTTATAAGAGGAATTAGACCTCAGAGAGAGTGGAATCAAGAAAAACCAGTTTAGGAAACTATTGCAATGATCTAGGGGAGAGGATCTAAGTCAAAAGAGTGCACTGGAGAAGGAAGGGAAGGAATTAACTGGTTAAACTGTTTTCAGTGGCAGGATGCCTGGGTGGCTCAGTCAGTTAACCACCACTTTGATTTCAGCTCATGTCATGATGTTAGGGTCATGGATTGAGCTCTGCACTGGGCAGGGAGCCTGTTTCAGATTCTCTCTGTTCTCTCCCTCTGCCCCTCCTTCCACCCATGTGAACTCTCTCTCTCTAAAATAAATAAAACCTTTAAAAAATAAAACTTTTTAATGGGTAGATCCATGTGTTGGATAATAGACCCAGTAAAAAGTTCAAGTATAAAAGGAGACACTTGATTGAATAAGATTTTTGACATGAGCTATGAAAATTCTTAGAAATCATCTTGTCCAAGGTTACACAGATTGTGACAAAGCTGAAGCTTATCTCCTCATATGTGCTTTGGTGAATATCCATTAATTACGTCATGTCAGGAGCCTCGGTGAATACAGTTAGTATTGAAAAGGTGAAGGACTGGGGCGCCTTCGGCTCAGGTCATGATCCCAGGGTCCTGGGATTGAGCCCCGTATCAGGCTCCCTGCTCTGCGGGAAAGCCTGCTTCCCCCTCTCCCACTCCCCCTGCTTGTGTTCCCTCTCTCACTGTATCTCTCTCTGTCAAATAAATAAATAAAATCTTTTTTAAAAAGGTGAAGGACTACTTTCCTTCCATAAACTGGAATAGTCTGAGGTCTTCTGTCATTTTCCTTCCTCATTCTTTTGTTTTCTTCCTTTTGCCTCTATTCTGGATTAGGTTCCTAAGCAGAAAAGAGTTAACATAATAGTCCTGAGTCTACTATGATTAGAAAAATCTGACTACAATTTTAGCTCTTGGCTTATATCTGGGAACTTGGCTAGTGAACAGTCTCTTACACAGATACAAAATTTTCCTTAAATGGTGAGAGTGACTCACTGTGCCTAGACTCCCTGTACAAACAATGTGGTTTATGTTGAACATCTTATTTTCTTCTGGAAGTCTCTGGAATTTTGGTATATGCTTAGCAGTGGGTGCCTCTGTACAGCCCCCAATAAAAACCTAGGGCACTGAGTCTAAAGAGCTTCCATGGTAGACAAAATTTCACATGTTTGTTATAACTTGTTGATGGAGACATTAATTGTATCCTGTGTGACTGTTCTAAGGGAGAACTCTTGGAAGCTTTCACCTATCTTCCTCTAGACTTCATCCTGTGTATTTTTCCCTTTGGTGATTTTGCTTTATATTCTCTCACTAAAATAAATATTAGCCATGGGTATGACTATTTGCTGAGTCCTTTGAATCCCTCTAGAGAATTACCAAACCTGGGGATTTGCAACCCTGGACAAGGTCCAGACTTTATTCTTTTTGAGGATTTTACAATGAAAGCTTCTGGAATGTCCTAGAAGTTTGGTGTTTTATGTATATGTTCCTGGTAACTTTCCTAAAGAGCAAGAATGTAGCCTTTGAACTTCTTCAACTAAAAATAATCTAGGGGCCCTGGGTCTTTTTTTTTATTAAGAGACTTTTATTTTTAGAGCAGTTTTAGGTTTACAGAAAAGTTGAATATAAGTAAAGAGTTCCCATATATCCCTAATTCCCAGCATGCAATTTCCTCTACTATTAACATTTGCATTAGTGAGATACATTGATACAATTGGTGAGCCAATGTATTGTATATACTATGGGTTTTGATAAATGTATAATGACATGAATTTACCATTATACTATCATGTAGAATAGTGTCACTGCCAGAAAAATCTGAGGGTACCACCTGTTCATTCCTTCATCATCCTTCCACAACCTGCAAACCCCTAGAAACTTTTGATCTTTTGATGGTCTCCATGTTTTTGCCTATTGAAGAATATTTTATTGTTGAAATTATACAGCATGTAGCATTTTCAGATTTGCTTCTTTCATCTAGCATTATGTATTTAAGTTTCTTCTGTGTCTTTTCATGACTTTATACCTCACTTATTTTTAGTGCTGAATAATAATCCATTGTGTGGATTTACCATGGCTTATTTCTATCTATTGAAGGATATCTTGGCTTCCTCCCAACTTTGTCAATTTGTTTTAAGATTGTTTTTTGAAAGAGAGTACACATGAAATAGAGCACAAGTGGGAGTGGAGCAAAGGGAAAGGGAGAAGCAAGCACCTCACTGAGCAGGGAGCCCGACTCGGGGCTTGATTCCCGGACCTTGAGATTAGGACCTGAGCTGAAGGCAGACACTTAAGTGACTCAGCCACCCAGGTGTCCCTCAACTTTGTCAAATATTAATGATGCTGCTATCAAAATTTGTGAAGAGGTTTTTGTGTACATAATTTTTCAAATAATTTGGGCAATTACCCAAAACCACAATTGCTGGATTGCAGGGTAAGAATAAGTTTAGTTTTGTAAGAAACTGTCAAATTTTCTTTCAAAGCGACTGTACCATTTTTTATTTCTATCATCAATGAATGAGAGTTCTTTTTGTTCTTGTTGCTCTCTTTGTCAGAATTTGGTGTTGTCTGTGTTTTGGATTTTAGCCATTCTAATAGGTCTGTGCTGTTATCTTTTTGCTATTATAATTTTCATTTCATGGGCAACTTTCTTGGGTCCCCTCCCTCTTCAGGAGTTTTGTACTATTGCTTGACACTATCACACTATCGCTCAATACACTTTGCTTTGCTGCCCAACAACAACAAAAATTTCCCTAATGACATGATACTAAACATCTTTTCAGATGCTTTTTTGCCATGTATAGATCTCTTGGTGAGGTGTCTGTCCAAATATTTTGCACTTTTTAATTGAATTCCTTTCTTATTATTGCATTTTATGAGTTATTTGTCTATTTTTATTTCTATATTTTAATTTTCATTTTAATTTCTTTAAGATTTATTTATTTATTTGAGAGAGAGTACAAGTGTGGGGGTGAAGGGGCAGAGAGGCTGAGGGAGAGGGAGAAACAGACTCCCCACTGAGTGGAAAACCCAATGTGGGGCTTGATCCCAGGACCCCTGGATCATGACATTAGCTGAAGGCAGATGCTTAACTGACTGAGCCACCCAGGTGCCCCTTTATTTTTTGTATATTTTTAAAAAGAATATCCCATTACTTCTCTTTTAACACCATCCACCACCTGGGGTAAGAGATATGTATTACAACTTTCTAGGAGTAAAAATAAAATTTTAACTTGGATTTTTGTTTTAAGTTTTTATTTAAATTCTAGGTAGTTAACATATATTATAATATTGGTTACAGGAGTAGAATTTAGTGATTCTTCACTTACATATAACACCCAGCACTCATCACAAGTGCCCTCCTTAATACCCATCACCCATTTAACCAATCCCCCTCCCCACTTCCCTTCCAGCAACCATAGTTTGTTCTCTATGGTTAAGTGTCTGTTTTTTGCTTTGGCCCTCTCTTATTTCCCCCTATATTCATCCGTTTTGTTTCTTAAATTCTACATACAGGTGAAATCAAATGGTATTTGTCTTTCCCTGACTGATTTATTTTGCTCAGCATAATACACTCTAGCTCCATCCATGTCCTTGCAAATGGCAAGATTTCATTCTTTTTGATGGTTGAGTAACATTCCATTGTATGTGCATGTATACCATACTTCTTTATACATTCATCAGTTGATAGACATTTGGGCTTTTTCCATAATTTGGCTATTGTTGATAGGGCTGCTTGTTTGTCTATTTTAGATGTCAGCCCTTTATGAAATAAGTGTTTTACAAAGATATTCTTCCAGCCTATGGCTTGTCTTTTCATTCTCTCTTTTTTTTTTAAAGATTTTATTTATTCATTTGACACAGAGAGAGAGATTACAAGTAGGCAGAGAGGCAGGCAGAGAGAGAGGAGAGAGGAGGAAGCAGGCTCCCTGCTGAGCAGAGAGCCCGATGTGGGCCTCGATCCCAGGACCCTGGGATCATGACCTGAGCCGAAGGCAGCGGCTTTAACCCACTGAGCCACCCAGGCGCCCTCTTTTCATTCTCTTAACTGAGTGTTTCACAAAGCAGAAATAGTTTTTATATTTTTAATGAAATCCAACTTACCAGTTTTTTCTTTTGCGGATTATGCTTTTGATGTTATATCTTAAAAATTGTCACCAGAAGAGTAGAAGGATCCTGAGATTGTCTCATCCCTTGAACACAGCTAGATAGTTATCAAATTATTCTGAACACCCAAGCAGTCAATCAGAGGTCTAAGAGAACAAAAACTGTAGAAAAGTTACTATTTTTTAGAAGGTAGGAACTATGGAAGTGGATATCTGTGGATGTGGTAGCAGGGAGGAAGCCTGCTTACAGAGCCTACCAAAAAGTATTAAAAGCAGTGAAGTGCAAAATCTGAACTTTTAAGTTCACTACCATGGAGGACATGTCTGGATTAAAGTTGCTCAGGTGGTGAAGAGGGTCAGAATCCCAGGATTGACAGAGTGGTCTCAGGATCTCCTTGGCTGCAGAAAGAACAGGTGACATCAAGGTGCTGCACTGTTCCCTGGCATAGGAGCTGGGAAGGTGACAAAGAGCAACTGGTCTGGGTGCAAACTTTTGGCTATAAACTGTGAACCACTCACTGCATAGTCCTGTGACCACTTTCCTGGGATGGACTGGCAAAGACCCTTCCCTGGAGAAACAGTGTGGGTCCGCACTATGGGTGTCCCTGAAATTTGGAGTTTGGAAAGTCATTCACATGCCAGAGATAAAAAAGCTCAGATACGGGCAGGGTGAATGCAGGGTTCAGGCAGAAATAAATAGGGTGATTGGTTGCTTTTCTGTGTGGGCTCACTGATGGGTAAGGGGCATGAACTTTTAGTTCCAAGGCTAGAGAGCAGTGCACCACCATTTTAATCCCACCCATCAGTGCTGAAAGCCTTCAGGGGACAAAATAGCGCCACCTACTGGAAGCCAGAGCCACTTATACTAAGCCCCACCACCACCAACCTGGAGAAGCATTTCGACTTAAACAAGTCAGCCTGAGAATCAGCACAGCACTCTCCCCCAGAAGACCCGTACAAACACCTAGCTCACATCAAGTTTATTAATCAAAGCACTGCAAAGCTACAACTCTAGGGGAAATAGGATTGAGCTTCCTTTTTACCTTTATTTTTTATTTCTTTTATTTTTATTATTTTTGTTTATTTTCTTACATTTCCCAATTTCTATTTTAAATTTTTATTACTAATTTTTAAAAATTTATACATACTTTCATATACATGCATATGTTTGTCAACTTTCCTTTTATTTTATTATCTTTTTTAAAGTTTTGGGATCTAGATTCTTTTAACAAGTAGACCAAAACACACCCAGGATCTAGGTGTTTTTGGTTTTCTTGTTTTGTGTTTTTATTTTTCTTGTTTTTTTCTTTGTTGTTTGTTTGTTTGTTTGTTTGTTTTGATTTTGTTATTGTTGTTGTTGCTGTTTCTCTTTCTTCTTTTATGTCCTGGACAAAATGACAAGTTGGAGGAATTCACCCCCATAGAAGAAGATGAGGTAGAACTCATGACCAAGGATTTGATCAACACAGGTATAAGTAAGATGTCTGAAGTAGAATTTAAAACAATGATTATAAGGATACTAGCTCAGCTTGACAAAAGCATAGAAGACACTATAGAATTCATTACTATAGAGATAAAAGAACTATAATCTAGTCAGGCTGAAGTTAAAAATCCTATAACTGAAATACAAACATAAATGGAGGTGATAAAAATGAGGATGGATGAAGCAGAGGAGTGAATCACTGATACAGAAGACAAAATTATGGAAAACAGTGATGCCAAAAGAATGTGGGAAATAAAGGTAATGGACCATGAAGGAAGACTTAGGGAACTCAGCAAATTAGTGAAATGTAATAACATTTGTATTATAGGAGTCTCAGAAGATGAAGAGAGATAAACAGGCAGAAGGTTTATTCAAATAAATTATAGCTGAAAACTCCCCTAGTCCAGGAAAGGAAACAGACATCACAATCCAAGAAGCACAGAGAATCCCATTATATTCAGAAAAACCAGTCATTGCCAAGGCATATTATATTCAAATTCACAAAATACACAGATAAGGAAAGAATCATGAAAGTAGCAAGGGGAAAAAAGTTCCTTAACCTACAAAGGAAGATAGATCAAGTTTGCAGTGGCTACATCCACAGAGACATGGCAGGCCAGAAAGTAGTGGAAGGCAATATCCAATGTCCTGAATGGGAAAAATATGCAGCCAAGAATTTTCTATCCAGCAAGGCTGTCATTCAAAATAGAAGGAGAGTTAAAGAGTTTTCAAGACAAACAAAAACTAAAGGAGTTTGTAAGCACTAAATCAGCCCTGCAAGTAATTTTAAGGGGAACTCTTTGAGTAACAAACAAACAAACAAACAAACAAAAAAACCATAAGTAAAAAAACTGGAAAGGACCAGAGAACATCAAGAAACAACAAGTCTATAGATAACACAATGGCAATAAATTCATATCTCTTCATAATCACCCAGAATGTAAATGGACAAAATGCAAAGATCAACAGAGTATCAGAATGGATAAGAAAACAGGATCCATCTATATGCTACCTACAAGACACTCACTTAAGAACTAAAGACACCTGCAGATTGAACGTGAGGGGATAGAGAACCATCTATCATGCTAATGGATGTCAAAAGAAAGCTGGAATAGTCATACTTATATCAGACAAACTAGATTTTAATATAAGGACGGTAACAAAGAGATGAAGGAAGGCATTATTATGATTAAGGGTTCTGTCAATGAAAGCACAACAGCCCAAAACCTTTGGGATGCAACAAAAACTGTCCTAAGAGGGAAGTATATTGCAGTACAGGCCTACCTCAAGAACCAAGAAAAGTCTTAAATACACAATCTGACCTTACCTCTAAAGGATCTAGAAAAGGAACACCAAATAAAGCCTAAAGCCAGCAGAACGGAAAATAAAAATTAGAGCAAAAATTAATGATATAGAATAAAAATCAGTAGAGCAGATTAATGAAGCTAAGAGGTGGTTCTTCAAAAGAATTAATAAAATGGAAAAAAAAAACCCTAGCCAGCCTTATCAAAAAGAAAAGAGAATGGACCCAAATAGATAAAATCACCAATGAAGTAGAGATCACAACCAACATCACAGAAATACAATTATAACAGAATACTGTGAAAAATGATATGCCAACAAACTGGGCAACCTGGAAGAAATGGACAGATTCCTAGAAACTTGAAAACTACCAAAACTGAAACAGGAAGAAATAGCAAATTTGATCTGACCCCTCAACAGCAAAGAAATTGAATCAGTAATAAAAAATTTTGCAACAAATAAAAGTCCTGAGCCAGATGACTTCCCAGGGAAATTCTACCAGACATTTATTTTTTTAAAGATTTTATTATTTGACACAGAGAGAGAGATTACATGTAGACAGAGCAGAAGGCAGAGAGAGAGGAGGAAGCAGGCTCCCTGCTGAGCAAGGAGCCCGATGTGGGGCTCGATCCCAGGACCCTGAGATCATGACCTGAGCTGAAGGCAGAGGCTTTAACCCACTGACCCACCCAGGTGCCCCTCTACCAGACATTTAAAGAAGAGTTAACACCAATTCTTCTCAAACTATTAAAAAAAAAAACAGAATGGAAGGAAAGCCTCCAAACTCATTCTACAAGACCATCATTACCTTGATTCTAAAACCAGACAAAGACACCAGTAAAAAGGAGAATTACAGACCAATATCCCTGATGAACATTAATGCAAAAATTCTCAGTAAAATATTAGCAAATTGAATACCACAGTACATTAATGATTTATTCACCTTGACCAAGGGGGATTTATTCTTGGGTTATAGGGACTTGTTCAATATCTGTAAATCAATCAACATGATACACCATATTAATAAGAGAAAGGATAAGAACCATATGATCCTCTCAATAGATGCAGAAAAAACATTTGACAAAATACAGCATCCTTTCCTGGTAAAACTGCTCAACAAAGTAGGGATAGATGGAACAAACCTCAACATCATAAAGGCCATATACAAAAGACCCACAGCTAACATCATCTCCAGTGGAGAAAAAGTGAGACCCTTTCTCCTGTGGTCAGGAACAAGACCAGGATGGGTGTCAACTCTCACCATTACCATTTAACATAGTTCTGGAAGCCTTAGCCTCAGAAATCACACAACAAAAAGAAAAAAAAAGGCATCCCAATTAACATGGAAGACATCAGACTTTCACTATATGCGGACATGATACTCTATGTAGAAAACCTAAAGGACTGCAAAAAAATTGCTAGAATGCATACATGAATCCAATGAATTTGCAGGATGTAAAATCAATGTGCAGAAATCTGTTGCATTTCTCTACACCAATAATGATGCAGCAGAAAAAGAAATCAAGTAATCGGTTTCATTTTAATTGTACCAACAACAATAAGATCCCTAGTAAAAATCTATCTAAAGAACTAAAAGATAATAAGTCAATCACAGAAAGACAATTATCATATGATTTCTCTGATATGAGGAACTTGAGAGTCAGGGTGGGGGTTGTGGGGAGTAGGGAGGGAAAAATAATGAAACAAGTTGGGATGGGGAAGGAGACAAACCATAAGAGACTCTTAATCTCACAAAACAAACTGAGGGTTACTGGGGGGTGGGAGGGTAGGGATAGGGTGGATGGGTTATGGACATTGGGGAGGGTTTGTGCTTTGGTGAATGCTGTGAAAGATGTAAGCCTTATGATTCACAGACCTGTACCCCTGGGGCAAAGAATAAAAAATTAAAATTAAAAAAAAGAACTAAAAGATCTATAGTCTCAATCAAAATACTACAAAATATAGCCCCATCAAAATACTGCCATCATTTTTCCCAGAGCGAGAACCAACAATCCTAAAATTTGTATGGAACCACAAAAGACCCAGAATAGTCAAAGCAATTCTGAAACACAAAAACAAAAGTGGAGGCATCACAATTCCAGATTTCAAGCTATATTACAAAGCTGTAGTCATCAAGAAAGTATAGTATTAGCAAAAAATCAGACACATAGATCAATGGTATAGAATAAAGAATACAGAAATAGATCCACATTTCTATGGTCACCTAGTCTTCAACAAAGCAAGAAAGTCTATCCAGTGTAAAAATGATAGTCTCTTCAATAAGTTATGTTGGGAAAATTGGACAGCAACATGCAAAAGAATGAATGTGGACCACTTTCTTACGTCATACAAAAAAATCAGAATGGTTGAAAGACCTACACTCTGGAGAGTTTAATCAGGAAAGGATGCTGTTTTTTGACAAATGTTTTTTTTTGCATCAATTGAGAGGATCATATGGTTCTTGTCTCTTCTCCTATTAGTGTGTTCTATCACACTGATTGATTTTTGAATGTTGAACCACCCTTGCATCCAAGGAATAAATCCCACCTGGTCGTGATGGATAATCTTTTTAATGTACTATTGGAGCCTATTGACTAGGATCTTGTTGAGAATTTTGGCATCCATATTCACTAGGGGTATTGGTCTGAAATTCTCCTTTTTGATGGGGTCTTTGGCTGGTACTGGGATCAAAGTAATGCTGGCCTCATAGATAGAGTTTGGAAATTTTCCTTCTGTTTCTATTTTTTGAAACAGCTTCAGGTGAATAGCTATAACTTCTTTAAATGTTTGATAGGATTCCCCTGGGAATCCATCAGGCCCTGGACTCTTGTTTTTTGAGAGGTTTTTGACCACTGCTTCAATCTCGTTACTGGTTATTCATCTATTCAGGTTCTCAATTTCTTCCTGTTTCAGTCTTGGTAGTTTATGTGTTTCCAGGAAGGCAACCATTTCTTCCAGGTTGCTTAATTTATTGGCATATAGTTGCTGATAATAATTTCTAATGATTATTTTTATTTCCTTGGTGTCAGTCATGATTTCTCCTGTTTCATTCATAATTTTATTAATTTGGGTCCTTTCTCTTTTCTTTTGGATAAGTCTGGCCAGCTGGTTTATCGATCTTATTAATTCTTTCAAAGAACCAGCTTCTAGTTTTGTATATCTGCTCTATTGTATTTCTGGTTTCAAGTTCATTGTTCTCTGCTGTAATCTTTATTATTAATCTTCTCCTGCTTGGCTTAGGCTTTACTTGTTGTTCTTTCTCCAGTTCTTTAAAGTGTAAAGTTAGCTTGTGTATTTGGGATTTTTCTATGTTTTTGAATGAAGCTTGGATGGCTATGTATTTCCCCCTTAGGACTGCCTTTGCAGTATCCCATAGGTTTTGGACCCAAGTGTTTCATTCTCATTGGTTTCCATGAATTGTTTAAGTTTTTCTTTAATTTCCTGGTTGACCCAAACATTCTTAAGCAGGATGGTCTTTAGCTTCCAAATGTTTGAATTCCTTCCAAAATTTCTTTTGATTGAGTTCCAGTTTCAAAGCATTGTGGTCCGAGAATATGCAGGGAATAATCTCAGTCTTGTGGTATAGCTTGAGACCTTTTTTGTGAACCAGTATGGAATATTATTCAGTCATCTGAATGGATGAATACCCATCATTTGCATCGACATGGATTGAACTGGAGGGGATTATGCTACATGAAATAAGTCAAGAAGAAGGAGACAATTATATGGTTTCACTTATATGTGGAACATAAGGAGTAACTTGGAAGACATTAGGAGAAGGAAGGGAAAAATGAATGGGGGGAGGATCAGATGCGGAGATGAACTATGAGAGACTATGGACTCCAGGAAACAAACTGACGGTTTCAGAGGGGAGGAGCATGGGGTGATGGGTTAGCCCAGTGACGGGAATTAAGGAGGGCATGTATTGCAATGAGCACTGTGTATTATATGCAAACAATAAATCATGGAACACTACATCAAAAACTAATGAAGTACTGTATTTTGACTACCATAACATAATAAAAAATGCATGAAAGACCTTAATGTGAGACAGGAAACTATCAAAATCCTAGAGGAGAACACATGCAGAAACTTCTTTGACCTTTGCCATAGCAACTTCTTACTAGATATTTTACAACAGGCAGGGAAACAAAAGCAAAACTGAACTGTTAGGACTTCTTCAAGGTAAAGAACCTCTGCACAGCAAAGAAAATAACAAAATTAAAAGGCAGCCTATAGAATGTGAGAAGATATTTGCAAATGATTTATCTGGTAAAGGGTGAGTATCCAACATTTACAAAGAACTTATGAAACTCAACACCCCAATAACAAATAACCCAATTAAGAAATGGGCAGAAGATAAGAATAGACACTTTTCTAAAAAATACATCCAGATAGATAACAGACACATGAAAAGATGCTCAAAAATCATTCATCATCAGGGAAATACAGATGAGATACCATCTCACACCTGTCAGGATACCTAAAATTAACAACACAAGAAACAGTAGGTTTTGGAGAGGATTTGGAGAAAGGCAAACCCTCTTGTACCATTGGTGGGAATGCAATCTGGAGCCACTCTGGAGAATAGTATGGAAGTTCCTCCTAAAGTTAAAAATAGAATTACCCTATGGCGCAGCAATTGCATGAATAGATATTTTCCCAAAGGATACAAAAATACAGATTTGAAAGGGGTACATGCACCCTGATGTTGATAACACTGCTATCAACAAAGCCGAACTATGGAGAGAGTCCATATCTCCATCAACTAAAGAATGGATAAAGAATATGTAGTATACATAAACAATGGGATATTATTCAACCAACATAAGAATGAAATATTGCCATTTGCAATGATGTGGATAGAGCTAGAACGTATCCACTAATTGAAATAAGTCAGTCAGAGAATGACAAATACCATATGATTTCACTCATGTGGAACTTATGAAAGAAAACAAATGAACATATGGAAAAGGATAATGTAAAAATAGGAGAGAGGGAAGCAAGCCATAAGAGACTCTTGATAGAGAATAAATTCGGTGTTGATGGAGGGAAGTGGGTGGGAGATAAGCTAGATGGGTGATGATTATTATGGAGGGCACTTTTATGATGAGCACTGGCTGTTGTATGAAATTAATGAATCACTGAATTCTACTCCAGAAATCAACATTGCACTGTATGTTATATTTAGATTAAAACATTTTTAATTAAAAAATTAATAAAAATTAAGAGAAAAGTTATCACCAAGTCCAAGATAACCTACATTTTCTCTTCAATAATCTTCTGAGAGTTTTAGAATTTTGCCTTTTACAGTTAGGTCTATGGTTTATTTGGGGTTAATTTTTAGAAAAAGTGTAAGATATCTCTATCTAGATTCATATCTTTTTGCATAAGAATGTGCAGTTGTTCCAGCACCATTTGTTGAAAAGACAACCTTTGCTCTGTTGTATTGCGTTTGCTCCTTTGTTAGAGATTGACTGACTATATATATGTATAAATATAGCTTTCAGGTTTTCTATTCTGTTCCATTGATCTATTTGTCTGTTCTTTCACCAGTAGCACATTGTTTTGATTATGATAGCTTTATAGGAATTTTTAAGTCAGAGAATGTTAATGCTTCAGTTTGTTCTTCTCTCCCAATATTGTGTTGGCTTTTCTAGATTTTTTCCCTCTCTGTATAAACTTCAGCATCACTTTGTTGATATCCAGAAAATAGCTTGCATTGATATGGATTTGGATTGCATTGAATGTATAGATCAAGTTGTGAAGAAATGACATCTTGATAATATTTCTTTCTGAACATATACATGTAGTATCTCTCCATTAATGTAGATCTTTGATTTCCTTTATTAGTTTTATATTTTTCTTCATATAGACCTTATACATATTTTATATGCAAAAGTGTTTCAAATTTTCTTCTAATGCAAATAGTTTTGTGTTTTTAATTTTAAATTCCAATTGTCCACTGTCAGCATGTAAGAAAATAATTTACTTTTGTGTATCAATTTTTTTATCCTGCAGTTGTGCTATACAGTTAATTATTAGTTCCAACAGATTTTTGTTCATTCTTTGGCATTTTCTACACACACAATCGTGTCATGTGTGAACAAAGATAGTTTTACTACTTCCTTCCTGATATATATATATATATATGTATATATATATATATATATATATATATACACAGTTAGGTCTATGGTTTATTTGGGGTTAATTTTTAGAAAAAGTGTAAGATATCTCTATCTAGATTCATATTTTTTGCATAAGAATGTGCAGTTGTTCCAGCACCATTTGTTGAAAAGACAACCTATATATATATATATATATAATATTTAGATTAAAATATTTTTAATTAAAAAATTAATAAAAATTAAGAGAAAAGTTATCACCAAGTCCAAGGTAACCTACATTTTCTCTTCAATAATCTTCTGAGAGTTTTAGAATTTTGCCTTTTACAGTTAGGTCTATGGTATATTTGGGGTTAATTTTTAGAAAAAGTGTAAGATATCTCTATCTAGATTCATATTTTATATATATACATATATATACACATATATACATATATATACATATATATATATATCTTTTATCTCTTTTTTCTTATTGCATTAGCTTGGAATTCCACTATGATCTGAAGAGGAGTTATTATTGATCTTAGAGGGAAAGTATCTAGTTTCTCACCATCAAATATGATGTTAGCTGTAGGTTCTTAGCAGGTGTTCTTCATCAAATTGGGAAGTTCATGTATAATTTTACTTTGTTGAGTGTTTTTCTCATAAATGGATGGATGTTGGTTTTTGTCAAATATGTTTTCTATATCTGTTGGTATGATCATATGATTTTTATTCTTTAGGTTGTTGATGTGATGATATATGTCAATTAATTTTTGAATGTTGCACCAACCTTGCATATGTGGAACAAATTCCATGTGGTCCTGTATATTTTTTATATATAATTTATATATAATTTTTGTTCCTTGTTGGATTTGATTTGCTAATATTTTGTTTGGAATTTTTGTATCTGTTTATGAGATATACTGATTTGTACATTTCCTTTATTGTAATGTTTTTGTCTAGTTTTAGTATCAGGGTAATGCTGGCCTCAGAGAATGAGTTAGGAAATATTCCCTCTGCTTCTATTTTCTCAAAGAGAGTATAGAACTTTGGGATCATTTCTTCCCTAAAATATCTGGTAAAATTCACCAGTGAACCCATCTGGGCCTAGTGCTTTCTTTGTTGGAAGACTTAATTATTTATTTAATTCCTTTAATAAATATCAATCTATTCAGATTATGTGATTTCACCTTGTGTGAGTTTTGGAAGATTGTGTCTTTCAAAGAATTGGTTTACTTCTTTTAGGTTATCAAATTTTAGGCCATAGAGTTGTTATTAATACTCCTTTATTATCCTTTTAATATCCATGAGATCCGTAGTGATGACCCCTCTTTCATTTCTGACATTTTAAATTTAGGTCTTCTCCTTCTTCCTTAACTTGGCTATACTCTTATCAATTTTCTTGATGTTTTGAATTGACCAGCTTTTGAGTTTGTTGATTTTTCTCTATTGATTTCCTGTAAATTTTATTGGTTTCCTTAAAAATTGTTATCATTTCTTTTCTTCTGCTTATTCTGGTTGTAATTTGCTCTTCTTTTTCTAGTTTCCTAAGGTGGAATCTTAAATTATTGATTTTAGATTTCTTATAATATGCACTTTTCATGCTATAAACATTTCCATAAGCATTGCCTTCACTACATCCACAAAAACTAAGTTGCATTTTCTTTGTCCTTTAATTCAAAATACTTTTTATTTCCTCTTAAAAATTCTTCTTTGACCTATGTATCAGTTAGAAATGTGCTGTTTAATCTCTAAGCGTTTTGGCAGGTTCCAGCTATTGTTTGTTATTAACTTCTAGTGTAATTTAATTGTGGTCTGAGAGTATACTTTGTATGATTACTATTCTAAATTTGTTCAGATGTATTGTGTGTCCTAGACTGTGCTTGTTCTATGTGAACTTGAAAATAAGGTGTATTCTGCTGTTGTTAGGTGAAGTGTTCTACAGATATTAATTAGATCCAGTTGGTTGATGGTACTGTTCAATTCAGTTATGTCTTTACTGATTTTCTGCCTCAATTACTGACAGAGGAATGTTGACATTTCCAACTCTAATTGTGGATTCATGTATTTCTCCTTGGAGTTCTATCAGTTTTTGGCCTCACATGTTTTGATGTCCTATTATACGTTATAAGGGTTGTTATAACTTAGAGAACTGACCCATTTATCATTATGTTATGTCCCTTTTTTCCCCTGACAGGTTTTGTTGCTCTGAAGTCTTTTTCTGAAATTAGTATAGCTACTCCAGCTTTCTTTTGATACCTGTCATCATGGAATATATTTTTCCATACCTTTACTTTTAGTCTATCTATGTCATTTATATTTAAAGTGATATCTTATGCATAACCTGTAGTTGACTCTTATTTTTTATGCACTCTGATGATCTCTGACTTTTAATTCGTATGGTTAGACCATTAACCTCTAAAGTGATTGGTATAGTTGGACAGATATCTACTGTGTTTTTTATTGTTTGCTACCCTTTATTTTTTTGTCCTCTTATTTTCTGGCTTCTCTTTTTTAACTTAAAATTTATATGATACAATTTTCTTCCCTCTCTTAGCATATAAATTGTACTTTCTAAAAAATTTTCTTTAGTGGTTAATCTTTTTTGCTATGTGCATTTACAATTAATCCATGTGTACTTTCAAATAACATGTTGGTTCATGTGTGATGTAGGAACCTTATAACAGAAAACTTTCAAATTCTCCCTTCAGTCATATATAATATTGATGTCATTCATTTTACTTTTTAATAATGTATAATCATCAAATACATTATTACAATTGTTTTGGACAAACTCTAATCTGTAAGATTAGTTAAAAATAAGAAAAATGTGATTTCATTTTACCTTCATTTATTCCTTCTCTAGTGCTCTTCTTTTCTTTATATTGGTATGCATTTCTCACTTACATAGTTTTCCCTCTGCTTGAAGAACTTCTTTTTTTAATTAACATATAATGTATTATTTGCCCCAGGGGTACAGGTCTGTGAATCATCAGGCTTACATATTTCACAGCACTCACCATAGCACATACCCTCCCCATGTCCATAACCCAGCCACCCTACCCCTACCCCCCAATCAGCTTGCTTCATGAGATTAAGAGTCCCTTATGGTTTTTCTCCTTCCCAATCCCATCTTGTTTCATTTTTTCCCTCCCTACCCCTCATGACTCCCCGCCCTGCCCCTCAATTCCTCATATCAGATCATATGTAATTGTCTTTCTCTGATCGACTTATTTCACTTAGCATAATACCCTCTAGTTCCATCCACGTTGTTGCAAATGGCAAAATTTAANTTTCATCCTTTCTGATGGTTGAGTAATATTCCTCTGTGTGTGTGTGTGTGTGTGTGTGTGTGTGTGTGTGTGTGTGTGTGCCACATCTTCTTTATCCATTCATCTGTTGATGGACATCTAGGTTCTTTCCATAGTTTGTCTATTGTGGACATTGCTGCTATAAACATTCAGGTGCATGTGCCCCTTCAGATCAGTACATTTATATATTTAGGGTAAATAACCAGTAATGCGATTGCTGGGTCATAAAGTAGTTCTATTTTCAACTTTTTGAGGAAACTCCATACTGTTTTCCAGAGTGGCTGGACCAGCTTGCATTCCCACCAACAGTATAGGAGGGTTCCCCTTTCTCTGCATCCTCGCCAACATCTGTTGTTTCCTGACTTGTTAATTTTAGCCATTCTGAGTGGTGTGAGGTGGTATCTCACTATGGTTTTGATTTGTATTTCCCTGATGCCAAGTGATGTTGGGCAATTTCTCATGTGTCTATTGGCCATCTGGATGTCTTCTTTGGAGAATGTCTGTTCATGTCTTCTGCCATTTCTTGATTGGGTTATTTGGTCTTTGGGTGTTGAGTTTGATAAGTTCTTTGTAGATTTTGGATACAAGCCCTTTGTCTGATATGTCATTTGCAAATATTGCTTGAAGAACTTCTTACAATATTTCTTGGGTCACAATTCTACTGGCAACACACTCACTCCTTAAATTTTTGTTTGTTTGAGAAAATCTTTAATTTTTCTCCACTTTTGAAAAATGTCACTGGATACAGAATCCTAAATTTGTGAATATCTTAAATATCTCACTCTACTCTCTTCTTTTTGCATGGTCTCTCAAGAGAAATTTTATTTTTGCCCTTCTTTAGATAAGACATTTCCTTTTGCTTTCAAGATTTTCTGTGTCTTTAAATTTGTGCTGTTTGAATATGATATGCCTACCTGTAGATTTTTTTTTGTATTTATACTGCTGTTATTCCCTGAGCTTTCCCAATCTTTTGTTTGGTACCTATCTAATTTTGGAAATTTTTCAGTTATCACTTTAAGTATTTCTTACATTCCTCCTTTTCTTCTCCTTTATATAACTTACACCTTTTATAATTGTCCAACACTTCTTAAATATTTCACTCTCTTTTTATTCTTTTTTCTCTTTGCATTTCAGTTTTTGAAGTTTCTACTAACATATCTTCAAGTTCACTGATTCTTTCTGTAGCCTTGTTCAGTCTGTTGATAAACCCATTCAAGGCATTCTTCATTTCTGCTATTTTTTTTTATTTCTAGAATTTCCTTTTGATTAATTCTTCCAGTTTTCCTATATCCATGTATATTACTTTTGGGTTCTTGTGTGTTTTCCTCTTTTTCAATTAAAGCCCTTACTATAATTTCTAGTGTAATAATTCCACCATCCACTATCTCTGCCTTATCTAAGTTTGTTTTTGATGTTTGTTGTTTATCTTCAACTGGTTTTTGTTCTTGTTGCTGTTGCCCTTTTGAATGCCTTGTACTATTTTGTCAGAAGCCAGGCATGATGTTCCCAGTAAAAGGAACTGAGATAAATAGGCCTTTAGTATGAGGCTTTATGTTTATATAACTAGGAGTTAGGCTGTGCTTAGTTTGCTGTTAGACTATGCTTGGTTTATTCTATCTATTGCTCTGAGGCCAAAATTTCCTTTGATATTTTTGTTTCTGTTTTCCCTGTTGTCTTTGGATTTACTTAGGAGGTATTCTTTTTTCTTAAAAAATATTTATTTATTAGAGAGAGAGAGAGAGGAAGGGAGAGTGAGTGTGGGGGGTGGAGAGAAGCAGAGGGAGAGAGAGAATCTCAAGCAGACTCTCTGCTGAGCTTGGATCCTGACATGGGGTTCGATCTCACAGCCCTGAATTCATGACCTGAGCTGAAAGCAAGTCAGATGCTTAACTGACTAAGCCACTCAGGTGCCCTGAGAGTTATTCTGAGGGCATTATTACTTGCCCTGAGAGTTAACCCTGAGATCATGACCTGAGCTGAAAGCAAGGGTCAGACACTTAACTGACTGAGCCACCCAGGAGCCTTGACAGTTATTCTTAAATAACTGATAGTCTGATACTGGCTGCAGTAACAGGTTTCTGCTTCTGCACTTCTGCTCTGGTAAGCTCTGATTCTCCATTTCCAACTGTCTCTCCAATATTTGAGGCAACTGTTTTCCCGCTGACTTCAATTCTCTGTTGTTTCTAAGGGGAGTTGTTCATTTTCAATTTGTTCACCATTTTTCTTGTGAGGATGGGTGAGATAACTTTCAAGCTTTTTAATTGTTGGACCAGAAACCAGAAGTTTCACATTGATCACTTTTTATTTCTTGGTTTATAATTCTCTGTCTGTGAAATAAAAGAATAAGATCATTACTTGGTGGCTAAATTCTCCCCTAGCTCTAGCATTCTTTTGAGTCCATAAGCAGTGACTTGCATAAATGATTATGCTGTTATGTGACATTTTCTACTCTTCTTCTATAGGCAGACCTCCAGGTGGACAAGGAGAGGCACAATTTCTTTGAGTCCTCCCTTGATTATGTTTATCAAATCCAGGAAGTTCAGGAGTCCAAGAAGTTCAACATTGTGGAGCCCGTAAGTTCTATCTGTTGATGAATAGTCTAAAAATATTTACCAAATGCCAGGTAAATGTGGAGAACTTCGACCATAAAATTGAAATTTCAAAGATAGTGAAAGATATTTAATGCTTTATAATGAATGTCAAGAAAATAAACACATTAGCTTAGGTTACTCTTTTTCTCTTACTAATAATAGTTTCTCTCTCTCCCTTACTTCTCCTCCCCCACTTTTTTTCCTCTCCCATTTTCTGTCCCCCTAGCTATGATTTTTCTTTCCTTCTCTTTTTTTGCATCCTTTCTCCTTTTCTCCCTCTTTTGATTTCTCTGTCTCCCTTCCTTTTACCTTGTTCTCTTCCCTTCCTTGCTCTCATGCTTTCATAAAACTTCTAAGTGTCTAATTAAAAAAAAAAAAACTTCTAAGTGCCTATCATATGCCAGTCAATTTGGTAGGAGCACATGTCCCTTGCACTCAATGACTTCCTATTGTACTATTTTTACTTCTATCTTCTTTATTTTTTTCTGCTTACATCTCCTTTATAAAAGGGGTGTGCTTTGACTTGACAACTATGTTGAATTTTATTTTATTTTATTTATTTTATTTTTTTAAGATTTTATTTATTTGTTTGACACAGAGAGAGAAATTACAAGTAGGCAAAGAAGCAGGCAGAGAGAGAGAGAGAGAGGAGGAAGCAGGGTCCCTGCTGAGCAGAGAGCCCGATGCGGAGCTCGATCCCAGGACCCTGAGATCATGACCTGAGCCCAAGGCAGAGGCTTTAACACATTGAGCCACCCAGGTGCCCCAACTATGTTGAATTTTAACTCTTAGTGCAGAAAATCTAGAAAAAAATATAGGAAAAACAAAAAAAAATAACAAACTTCCCATACAGAGATAATTACTGTTAGCATTTTGGCATTTCCCTTTCAGATATTATGTGTAACTGTTGTATTTCTTTCTCTATTTATGTGTGTCTTTGTACCTGTAGATGTGGGTGTATGTACACATCTGTGCAGGTCTGTGTGCACATGTATAAATTTTTCACATGAACATGTATATCTTTGTACATCTATGTACATGTATATCTGTCTTCACATTTATATATATCTGTATGTATATCTGTGTGCAACCAAGTGTTTATTCATTTATACAGAAAATAATTGAGCTTCTGTTATATGTCAGGCACTGTGCTAAACACTGGGTATCTTAGAGTGAACAAGACAAACTGCTTCTGTCTTTATGAAGACTACACTCTTATTAGGTAGACAGAGGGGAAAGAAGGATATACATAAATAAAACTAATCGTAAGTTGTGATAAGGTCTAAAACGACAAGAATGGACAACTACTTTAGATTAAGTGTTCAAGGAAGAACTCTGAAAGTATCATGTAAGATAAGTTCTAAAGAAAAAGAGGATACGGTCACATGAATAATGGGGAAATAATATTGAAGACACAGAAAAAACACATGTGCATGATCCTTAAGTTAGGAAAGAATGGTGTGCCTGAGGAATGAAAATATTAGTGCCTTTATATATAGGTGATAGAAAAAGAGAGTGGCAGGAAATAATGTATGATCGGAAGGCATAGGGCTTGTAATCATTGTAAAGAGTTTGGATATTAGTCTAAATGTAGGGGAAACCATGGATAAGTGCTAAGCAGGATATGAAATGAGCTGATTTTGTTGTGTGGAGAATGGCTTGAACGAGACCAACAGTGGAAGTAAGGAAACCAATTAGGAGGCTACTACAGCAGTCTAAGCAAGAAAACGTGTTGGTTTGGGTTAGGGTGCTGAAAGTGGATTAGAGATATATTTTGGGGGTAAAACTGATAGAATTTGAATTGAGATGTGAGTGGAAGAGAAATCAAGGATGATTGTTTACTTTCTGGCTTGACTAGGTGGGTGGTAGGGTCATTTCCTGAGATGAGAAAGCTTGGAAGAGAAACAGAGAGATTGTGTATATGACAATGTATGTGGTATACATACCCATATACATTTGTATATAAATAAATATATATGTTCATGTGTGTATGTGTAGTTTTTATAGTTTTATGTATATATGCATATATATAGTTTGTGTTTATATTTATAATATGCATGTGTATATACCTATGGTACATCTGTGTGCATATTTATATATACCTACCCACTTATTTTCTAAAAAGAATAGAGAAATTATTACTACTTCCTATTATTACACTTTACTATTGCCAGAATTGAGCATTATTTTTTAAAGGTTTGTGTTTCATAGATGAAATCATATTTTCATTGTTTTTATTTCTGTGTGTTTATTAAGAAGGCTGAATATTTGAAACATTAAACAATTTTTATTACTCATTTGTATGTCTTATTCTGAAACCCCTCTGAAACATTTCTAATTTGAAAATGGGTTCACACTCTGAATCTTTTAGCATTAGGATGGTCATCATTAAGGTACAGAACCTTACTTTACTCATCTATTCACTTACTTATCTATTTACTCAATAAATATTGAGTACCTACTCTGTGCCAATTCTGAGTATATAGAAAAAATACACAGTCTATTCCCATATGGTCCAAACTATGAATGGTTTTATATGCTGTCTGGAAAGGACTTGAATGAATATACTTTTTAGTAGTTTCAATTTTCTGGAACTAAGTCCCATGTAAATGCTTAATAAGAGAATAGCTACGTGTAGACCTTTCTGTGTTTTCATGATTACTTTTAGCACTATACTATACTCAGTATGTGGAGATTCTTTTCCATATTTCTTTTCCTTTATTTGGTAATGAGAAGGTACTGATGATGAAATTATTTTTACACATTTTCCCTAGGTATTGGCCTTTCTTCATAGTCTCTTCATTTCAAACAGCTTGACTGTGGAGCTCACACAGGATTTCCTCCCATACAAACAACAGCTCCAGCTCAGTTTGCAGAATGTGAGTTTGCATGTGGGTTTTTTCACCTGTCCATGCATTCCAGTTGGATTTCAGCCTCAATGACTTCGGTCTTGAAATCCCAGCTTATTGCATTCTAACCAATTTGTGAGGACATACTAGTGTGGATCAAAAATATTTTAGTGTGCTTTCTCTTCCAGTTTCAACTATTATCAGTCTTTGAGGCTTATTGTTGTTCAAACTTACCTTTCTACCCACTGACACCTCTATCTATCCAATAAATATTAAATGTTGCTAATTTACTGAATCCCTCCCAGATCAGAACCTAGCTGTGGGCTTGTTTAAGCACAGGTCTTATGCTACTTCCATGTTGGTCAGTCAAGGCACTTGGGAGTTTTATGACATGAATGCCCATTTTCCCCTCTCTTCCTTTTCTCATTAATTATTAGAACTAAATTATATATAAAGGTTTTATTCACCTTCTTTCCCATGCCGGTTTTTATAGATGACCATGGGCATAGCCTTTCCATCTTTGTAGCATATATATTTTTCTCAATTATTTACCCACTATTCAGTGAATGGCTATGGATATAATATATACTCTGTGCCAGGCATGGACATACCATAATAAAGTACGTTAGGTTTTCTTTCATCAGGAAACATACAGTCTCTTGCAAGAAAGAGACACAAACACTGGAACACTTCATAATTCCTTGTGATAAGTGTTTTAATAACGTTAAGACCATAAGTTTTAAGGAAGCTCAGTGGGCACCTGGGTGGCTCAGTGGGTTAAAGCCTCTGCTTTCGGCTCAGGTCATGATCTCAGCGTCCTGGGATCGAGGCCCGCATCGGGCTCTCTGCTCAGCAGGGAGCCTGCTTCCTCCTCTCCCTGTCTCTCTGCCTGCCTCTCTGCCTACTTGTAATCTCTCTCTCTCTGTGTCAAATAAATAAATAAAATCTTTTAAAAAAAAAAGGAAGCACAGAAAATGGAACATTTGACTGCCTGGCACAGTTAGAGAAGGCATCACTGAGATAGTGACTTTGGACTAGTTGTTATATTACATAAAATTTGTAAAGTATTTTTATATGAACAAGGTTGCTCATAAAGTTGGTAGTGGAAATAAACTTCACCTGGTTGTTTAGGAGGATCCTGACTCACAATTGTTTTATTTCTTTCTTTCTGAGTACTCACCTTCACCAGAATGTGAGAGCCCCTGACTTCTATGGATTTTTAAAATATTCCTATAACCAGGTTAATCATTTGAATCTTCCTCCAAATAGAACTTGAAAAGTTTGAGTTTAATAACAACATTTTGTATCTGTGTATATGATGAACTCATTCACAGGATAATCAATAGTGTGGGCCTAACAAGATAAGGTAGCTCATATCACCTTTTTGACTGATGTAACAATCTTGAGGCTGGACACTAAGAACCTATCTCTAGTGATTTTCATATCCACATTTCAAGCAGTGTTTTGCTATTGTGTTTTAGTTATGTAGTTTTTTAAAAAGATTTTATTTATTCATTTGATAGAGAGAGATCACAAATAGGCAAAGAGGCAGGCAGAGAGGAGGAAGCAGGCTCCCTGCTGAGCAGAAAGCCTGATGAGGTGCTCGATCCCAGGACCCTGAGATCATGACCTGAGCCAAAGGCAGAGGCTTTAACCCACTGAGCCACCCAGGTGCCCCTAGCTGTGTAGTTTTAAATAGTTTTCTTCTTACCATTAGCTTTTGTTATTCATGAATATGAAAACATCACTTTTTTATTGACCTATCTTCAAAGATAGCACCTTGTCATGTATTTTATCCTAAGAGCCAGAATTTGATTCAGAGGCAAGAAGGCAGTAACTTTACTTGAGGCAGAGCTTAGAATTTGCCATGATATTACCTTGGAAACCTTTACAGTTTCCCATCTTGTAAAGCAGAGTTCTGTCTAGTGCTCAGAATTCTAAGAACCCTTTTTTATTGGCTTATGTGATTCCAGTTAGAATAAAAAGTCTCCCAGATGTGTTTTTATGGTTATATTGCTATTTAGGTTTCTGTTTCCCTTTTAGTCTTTAGCACTGTTAAATTCCATAAAATTATTTTCTATTTTCTATTCTATTCAATGTGTGGATTTTTTTTTTTGCTATGTTGTAGCATATTATACAAACCAAGAAGACTCTGCACTGGATCTATGACCAATAAGTGCTTTTTAATAATGATGGTGTTAATGCTAATAATTATGATGATAATATCTTCACAGACAAGAAATCATTTCTCCAGTACCCGGGAAGAGATGGAAGAACTTAAGAAAAGGATGAAGGAAGCTCCCCAGACATGCAAACTTCCAGGACAGCCTACTATTGAAGGCTATCTCTATACACAAGAGAAATGTGTGTGGGAATACAAAGTTACCCACTGGGTTTCAGTAGGCTAGCACCGACTGCCACTTGGACTCTCCAAACTCCAGACACCCATATTGTTCACAGACCCCTGACAGCTGAACCTCTTTGGAGAACAATCTGGGAACAGATAAAAAAAAAGAAAAGGAAGGAGAAATTGGAGGGGGAGGTTAAGGATCTGTCTTCCAAAGACTTTGGGATGATAAGATCTAAGGTTTTTCTCTGTGATTCAAAATGGGGATTGTTAATTGTTTAATCCTTCTGATGACTGTGACTGGGGAAAAAAGGAGGTAGGGGAAAGGATGTAGAAAAATAATATTTATTACACCTATTTATTACACCTACTACGTACCAGGCATGGTGCTAAGTGCGTTAAATATACTATCTCATTTAATCTTTAAAACTACTTATCATACCCATTTTACGTGAGATCACTGAGGCTTAGAGAGATCACTAGTTGGAAGTTACCCAAGTATATGTTGGCTAATTGAACATAATTTTTAAAAAGGCAAAAAAAAAGTTACTCAGCTATCAAGTAGCAAGCCTAAGAGTAAACTCACTTCATGAAATGCCAAAACTTGAATTATGAGTGGCAGTTTGATAATCAAGGCAAAAAAGGGGAGAAGGAAAATTACAGGTATATACCACTGAATGTTACTCAGGCACAAAGGTGTGTGAGGATGTAGTTTATTTGCAGGGTCTTAGTTTGCCAAGAATAGCCCTGGTTTACACTTGTCATCTTGATATAATTATAAATAGTGACCCATTTACTCTTAAGTATGTATTGAGTTTTGACTAAAAATATATGGTCACCTATTTATTTGGTAACTGAAAGTAATTCAATGAGACAGGACCATAGAGGGTGGCAAAAGACAAAGTAGGAAAGGTAAATATGATCATATTATGAAGGGTCTGTGGGCTAACCTGACTTTAAAGACAGTGGGAAAGCCATGCATGATTTATAAGAAAAATGATATAAATAGAGATAGGTATTTTAAAAATATTTCTTTAGCTAAAGAATAGGGAATGGATTAGAAAGGAGTGATCAGAGATGGGGGCAGAGAGAAGGCCACTGTCATAATTAATTAATGAAATGGTGAATTTTTATTTTGTTTGAAGTAGATAATAGAACATTACAAGTAATTCAGCAATAGGGTCCTGAACTAATTCAGTTCTAAAAGGGATAGAGAGGAGGAAGCAGGTGAGGGAGAGACGTGGGGAAAAGAATGAGCATTACCCAACCACCAGTCAAATGGGACAGGTTACAGGGAAGAAGAAGATTGCAGATGTTTCCAACTCATACAGTAGGATGAACAGTAGAAGCATTTAGATGAGACATGTCCAGATGAGTTCTTTGGAGCAAGCTAGAGGAGATATGGAAAGGATTTTGATGAGGATTAGGATCTCTATATGTGCTGTGGGTTGATAGCCCACAGGTTTAGAGTTCAGGGAAAGGTTAGAGCTAGATCTGAAGCCCTATGACTATGAAGAGCAGGCTACACCACTTCCATCTTAGGAGTGTATTGACCACACAGCCAAATGTATATAGCCTGTCAGCTCACTTTTGCCTATCATTGTAGGGGCATTGGGTATATCCTGGGTGAAGTATTACTGCCAGTATGAGAAGGAGACCAAAACACTCACCATGACACCTATGGAGCAGAAGCCAGGTGCTAAACAGGTCAGTTCTTTTGTGTGCCATATTTTTTGAAATGCATCTGTGAGTGTATCTCAGGAAAGAGCATATCTTGACTTAGTGTCAAAGAATCAAGTCCATCACGGTCATGTGAAGCCATGACTTTGTATGGTCCTCTTGACCTAAGTTTGCGTTGGACCAGATACTACTCAGTTGAGTGAAATATGTCTGTTAATTATGTCAAGCCTTCTGAAAGTGCCTGCACTTTTTCAGATCATTTATTAAATTATTACAAGTGATTGTCACATTGTACAAGAAAATTTGCAAGAATATGGATGAATTGCAGCAAGTGTTACTTGCTTTTAAGAAGTCTCTACTTAGGATTCATAGGATTTCTTTAAATAGCAAGTGTTTAAAATATCATTTTCAAAAATTCCTTTTTTTAGAGAAGTAGGTCTGTTTCCTAAAGTTGGAATAACCTATACCCCCTATTCTAGGTAATGTTCAGATATATTTAAGCAGGTAATACTTCTTCTTCTTCTGTCCTCTAATCCTTCCCCACCCCCTAAAATGTCAAGATGAGTTTAACACACTAAGAAGATAGTTACTTACCTGGAAGAACCTAATCTTATATATTACATATTATAGTGTACTCACTGTACCGTGCTATAGTATACTATATATATGATCACACAGCCACAAAATTTTATTCTGTCATCTCACTTTTGCCTATCTTTGTAGAGGCTTTGGAAATTCTCTCTCTCAAGGGTTTATTAAGATAAAAGCCGATAGGATGTTCATATTCTAAAAGTAGTTTGGTGTGTCCCTTAGTCTCTCAGACTGGGTCTTAAGGCATGATTTTTAAGGATTTCTATTCTTTACAAATTGTTTACAAAGCCAACAAAGTTCATTTGTTAGCACTGAATCTTGGTGCTTTGAGAAGACCCAATTTTGGTTGGCAGAAATTTGGAGAAAAATTGGGCCAAAATGTTTCTATTGCTGGTGCTTTCCATGGAAGATCTCTCTTGTATGGCTTGTTCACAGAAAATTAGAGAGGACTAAGATTTGTTGTTAGGCCATAGAAAACCGCCTTTTTTGTCTCAAACCAAAAATTTTGTCACTTGGCTTTGAATGTGTATTGGAGAAGAAATGTACCTCTAATGAAGTGTACGAAATGGGATTTCCAGAACCCTCATCCATGCTTCTATATGGGCCAGTTACTCATTCCTGACTCCAAAACTCCTTAGTTTCCAGTCTGTTAATTTCAATGTGGTTTCAGTAAATTTATCTTGTGCTCTATCACAGCGTTTTTTTTCCATTTCTGTCAGTACTTAACTGATATATCTTACTGACTTGTACTTATAAGCACTGTCCTGCAGTTTCTTCCTTTTCTTTTCCTACACACATTTCTTTACCAACCCCAGACTTTAAAATAAGCTGATTAGGCCCTTTCTCTCCTGCATAGGCACCTACTGCAAATCTCAAGACAGAAGCAGTACATCCCACTTTCATATCCTCCTAAGAGATGAACACACGCTCTCCTTTTAGTTTTTCTTTCCTTCTTCCCTTTTGATTGAGTGGCTGCTTGTAATATTGCAATAGTGTCAACCTAAGCAGTTTTAATATGGGATTTCTTATGGAGTGGAAAGAGGAACTTGGTTCTCAATTTAGAAGGAAGGGAAGGTAAAGTAGTAACTTGAATTTCCCTAAAATGAAGTTAGAAATGATTTCTTCTTGTCATTTCTCTCAGTTCCTATTACTGGTTTGTGTTTTAAAAAAGTAAATAATACAAGTAAGTAAGACTATAATAACACCATAAAATCCTCTGTTTATTGGTGTCTACTGTGTGCCAGGCACTTAGCTAGGCACTTTTCGACTCATGCCACATTTACTTTCCCAATATTCCTGTCAAGTATTAATTGTTCAATTTAAAGATGGAGAAATTAGCCCACTTTCTGACTATGGTACTTAATACTGTTCCCTACTAGTTCAACCTATCAACCTCCATTTGTGTTGTGCCACTCACTTTACAGGTTATCTTCCCAAATTCTGTTTCATAAGATCCCCATCATCCCTATTGGGCAGTTGTGGTAAGAGGAAAGAGTGCTATATTTTGACTTTCAACAACTGGGTTTAAATCCTAGCTCTGTGGCCTAGTAGCTTTTTTTTTTTTTTTTTTTTTGCCTAGTAGCTTTTTGACCCCTAGTAAATTATATAATGTTGCTCAGTATCATTTTTCTCATCAGAAAAATGGCAGGAATGATACTGTATTTGATAAAAACTTCTTGGGCACTAACGTCTTTCATAGATCCTAGAGATATAAAGATAAATAAGATGCTGCCCATGCCCTTGAATTCTCTGTCAATTGGGGAAATAAGGCATGAAAACAGGAAGTTTCAAGTGCAAAACACATAGTGAGCCATGTATGGGATTGGGGAATAATTTTGGAGGAAATGAAAGCTGAACTGCCGTCTGTAGAACAATTATGACTTTAGCCAGACAAAGAATATAGATAAAGGTTTTACAGGTGGAAGAAACATTATTTGCAGTTATGGAGTCATGAGAGTTATGAGGTGTGTGAAATGAGAGCATTTCTACATGGGTGGGGCATAAAAGAGATGGGGGAGGCTAGAGGTAACCTGGAGTAATAGACAGGGCCTAGGCCCCTGAGCTATGATACCTCTGAATCTGAAGGAGTTGAGAGTTTAAAGGGGGAGGGTGAGTATATGATGCTGTTAGTTACTGTCATCCTGAAGGACTAGTAATTCTTGATACCCTCAGTATTAGCGTAAAGAGGGCAGATTGAAAGATGAATTTAGAGTTGAGTTTTTATAGTGTAGGAGCAGCAAAAGGATAGGCCTGAAAGGGGGTTCAATGTGCCAATAAGAAAGAAGTATTATATGCAACCAATGAATTGTTGAGCATGACATCAAAAACTAATGATGTATTATGTATCAGCTAATTAAACATAATAAAAAAATAAAATAAAAAGAGTATTGTTTGATCAGTTGGATCAACTGTATGGACCAGTTTGGATAGCATAGTACCTAGACCCAGAACTGACACTTGGGGAGTATTTCTGAATTTCTGGCAGCAAGGTGGTTAGCATTTTCCCCATTTAATAGATTGTGAAGTTAAGATTCAGAGATGAAAATGATTTGTTCTGGGTTGTAAGTTAGTAAATGGCATAACTGAGACAAAACCCCAAGTTTTAAACTTACTAGGTTATTAGTATTTCTACTATACCAACTTGGGCGACTTTGGGTAAGCCATTTTACCTCTCTGAGCTTCACTTCTTTCTAAGGATTGTTATGAAGAAAGTTGGTTTAAGGATACCTAGCATAATGTGTGGCAAATAGAAGGTAGTTGATAAGTGTTACTTCTCTTTCCTATACCACATTGTTTCTGTTGAGGTAGTAGAGGGAAACTGAACAATGTGGGATTGGGACGTTTTAATCTGCGGACACAGTGGACTTCAATGGCCTTATTAATTGCCCATAAGACTAAGGTGGGCTGTGCTGTTTTGCATATATGAATTACCAAATGGAACTTTGAGTAATACATAAAATTGCTCATTTTCTCTTTTCCTGCCTATCTTTGGAGAGAGTGCTTTTGTGATTCCTGTCTTCCTGAAGAGTCCAGAGATAGGGAATGAAAATGTTTCTCTCCCCTCCTCCATCTGCCAGTTTAATGGAAGGAGGGTTGCATAAAGCCACTCCCGATCTGGAGGTTTTATGAAAATTTTATTTGGTACATTTAATGCCATTTAATCAGGCCATTTGTCCTACATTCCCCTTATATTATGTATAGTGAGCTTCCTATTTAATCTACCATGCTTGGAAAAGAGTACTGACCTACCCTGAGCATATTGTCCTGGTCTCAACCATTAATTATTGGAACAAGAAGAAACCATCTGCTGCAAAAACTGAAGGGACAAAGTTCTCAGTGAGGCTAAATATTGCTCTTACTGCCCTGACAGATGCCTTCCAACTGACTGAGGCTACTGCAGGAGGCAGAAGAAGCTTCCGTGCATTTCTTTTTTCAAATTGGCTATTAATCCTTTTCTTATATCAGGGGCCTTTGGACTTAACCCTGAAGTACTGCGTGAGGAGGAAGACAGAGTCTATCGACAAAAGGTTCTGTTTTGATATAGAAACTAATGAAAGGTAAGCTGTGCTAGTATGAACTGGTAATATCCTCATGTGCCAGGTGCTGAGCCTGAGTAGAACTTTTATTTTCCTCTGTCATCTCTTGTGATAAAAATGAGCAAATCTATTCATGACATTATTGTCTTGGCTCTTCTGGCTGCTGTTTACAGGGGTCCCTGTTAGACCTGGCCCAGAGATGGTTTTCCCTGTAGAAACTTCAGTCAGCTTTGCCTCACCTGCTCTAGGCAGAATAAGTTGCTCCTAGGATTAAGTTTACTATCAGATATGCAATAATCAATGTTTGGCAATGCTGTAAGGACAACATAACAAAGCTCATTCTTTTTTTTGTAGTATTGAATTTTTATTTAGATTCCAGTTAGTTAACATACAGTATGATATTAGTTTCAGGAGTAGAATTTAGGGATTCATCACTTACATCCAGTGCTCACCATCACAAGTGCCCTCCTTAATGCCCATCACCCGTTTAGCCAACCCCTCTACCTCCCCATCAGCAACCTCAGTTTGTTCTCTATAGTTAAGAGTCTGTTTCCTGTTTTGCCTTTCTTTTTCCCCTATGTTCATCTGTTTTGTTTCTTAAATTCCTCATGAGTTAAATCACATGGTATTTGTCTTTCTCTGACTGACTTATTTCACTTAGCATATTACACTCTAGCTCCATCCACGTTGTTGCAGATGGCAAGATTTCATTCTTTTTGATGGCTGGGTAATATTGCAGCATGTGTGTGTGTGTGTGTGTGTGTGTGTGTGTGTGTGTGTGTGTTTGTGTACACACCATATCTTCTTTATCCATGCATCAGTCAATGAACATTTGGGCTCTTTCCATAATTTGACAATTGTTGATAACGCTGCTGTAAACTAAACATTGGGGTGCATGTATCCCTTCAAATCAGTATTTTTGTATCCTTTGGGTAAATACCTAGGAGTATAATCGCTGATCATAGGGTAGTTCTATTTTTAACTCTTTGAGGAACTTTCATACGGTTTTCCAGAGTTGCTGCACCACTTTACATTCCCACCAGCAGTGTAAGAGGGTTCCCCTTTCTCCACATCCTTGCCAACACATGTTGTTTCCTGACTTGTTAATTTTAGCCATTCTGACAGGTGTGAAGTGGTATCGCATTGTGGTTTTGATTTGTATTTCCCTGTTGATGAGTGATGTTGAGCATCTTTTCTTTTTTTTTTTTTAATTTTATTTTTATTATTTGCCCAAGGGGTACAGGTCTGT
>LNAC01001148.1:113994-170658 GCA_002007465.1 Ailurus styani | reverse complement strand
GTTAGCCATCTGGATGTCTTCTTTGGAAAAATGTCTATTCATGTCTTCTGCCCATTTCTTAGCTGAATTTTTTTTTGGGTGTTGAGTATGAGAAGTTCTTTATAGATTTTGGATACTATCCCTTTATTAGATACATCATTTGCAAGTATCTTCTCCCATTCAGCAAAACTCATTCTTTTATCTCCTAATATACAAGAACAAGTGAATTAGAACACCTTTTTAAAAGGAGATAGAAGGGATGGAGGATGATAGTGATATTGGGGAGTCTTTTCCCCCACTTGGTGCAAACATGATACAGACTTCCCCTACTTTGCAGGTAAACTGGAAATAGTTTGATTATCAACTTTCTGATTTTAGCTAAGGCTTTCAGACTTTGTACTTTGTTGCATTTGTTTCTCTCCAGTACCCTCTTTTTGTTTCCTGGAGCTGGGCATTTTTATCAGAGGTGAATTTAACCTTGAAATTTTAAAATGAGAGCATTTGGTGTTACTTTGGAGAAAAGCATATTATGCAGTTGAGAAGTTGATCCAAAATTCAGTGAATAAATATTTCTATATGCTATTTTAGCATATTATTTCTATGTATTGGGTACTGCATAGTAGAATAGAATTTAACAAAATGGTCAGATACCTAGAAAGGGACTTAAATGTTGAATTATAATATTATATGAACAAAACTTTCAATGACTGGAATCATAAAGATTATACTAAGAGATGAGGGCTTTTTTTTTTTAGTCTGGTAATAGGTAAAAAGTCCTTTTTCCCATTTGAAATTTCTGTTTGTTAATCCATATGATTTTATTAAAAATGGATGGTCCTGACCAAAGATGGTTGTGATAGTAAACATTGTTACTGGTAACTATGCAACTGTCACTCATTTTTCCAACAGCTTCAGGCCTAGTTGGAAGGGGGAGCTATACTTCAATTTACTGCAGAGAATGACTGTTGGCTGTGGCTTCTTTTTCATGAACCTTTATTGTCTCTCACTCTATAGCATTAAGGTGCTTAAAAGAAATTAAAATTTTCTGTGTCCAGTTTCATTCTGATTCCCCTTTCAGCTTAAATTTGCAAGCTATTTGCAAATAATATCCCCATAGACTCAAAGCAGTTGCAGACAATTTGGCCCTGAGATTACGTGCTGGGACCAGTTTATCTTTTTTTTTTTTAATGTTATGTTAGTCCCCATACAGTACGTCACTAATTTTTTTTACCTTTCTTCTAAATTTTTTATTGGTCCATTATTAGGTTCTCTTTGTTGCTGTTGTTTTAATTAATTTTTTTTTTATTATTTGCCACAGGGGTACAGGTCTGTGGGTGGGTGATGGGGGGTATGAAGGNATACAGTACGTCACTAATTTTTTTTACCTTTCTTCTAAATTTTTTATTGGTCCATTATTAGGTTCTCTTTGTTGCTGTTGTTTTAATTAATTTTTTTTTTATTATTTGCCACAGGGGTACAGGTCTGTGGGTGGGTGATGGGGGGTATGAAGGGAAAAAAATGAAACAAGATGGGATCAGGAAGGAGACAAACTATAAGAGACTCTTAATCTCACGTCACTAATTTTTGATGTACTGTTCTAAGATTCATTCTTTGTGTATAACACCCAGTGCTCCATGCAATACGTGCCCTCCTTAATTCCCACCACCAGGCTTACCGCCCCCTCCCCCCCGTCAAAACCCTCAGTTTTTTTCTCAGAGTCCACAGTCTCTCATGGTTCGTCATCTCCAGTTTATCTTCATGTATCTTGCACCTAGTGCTATGTATGGCTCATGATAGGTACTAAATTTGGTGTTTATTTTTAAATGCATTTTCCCACTATAACACTGAGGAATTCTGAGATTAGACCCAAGAATTAAAGTTTTGGTGTGTCTGTGATTTTAGTTACTACATATTGGACACTTAAAAAACGTTCATTCATTTCATTCCTTTCCCCCATTTTACAGGTGAGGAGACTGAGACTTGAATATGTTAAAATGAGTTGCCCAAAGTCACACAGTGGCAAGGCTGAGCTCAAACACACATTTATAGGTCTCCAAAGTCCATGTTTTTTTTTATTTTGTCCCATTGTCGTATAAGGAGAATAAACATGCTGTGAAATAAAGGGTCAAATATATTAATGAACAGGTGCTGAGGCACCTCTGTGCACATGGAGTTTTCCGAGGTGTGTGGCATCTGCTTTCCTGGTTAGTAAATCTGGTATAAGAAACGAAGTCAACATTCACAGCAGGCATCAGGCACCTGTACTCATGTCCCTGCAGCACAGAGAGCAAAGGATTTTCTGAGTCCCTTTTACTATCTCAGAAATGGAGGGTAACTTTTTTTTTTTAAATTGGCTTTGCTGCCATGGTGCTTGGGTGGCTCAGTTGGTTAAGCCTCTGACTTCAGCTTGGGTCATGATCCCAGGGTTCTGGGATCTGTTACCCATTTCCTTGTTCCTCCTCTGGCTTCAGGATTCAGGGTAGCTGTCTTTACAAAGATTTCTAGACTTTCTAGCCCCATGTGATATATCCAAAAGGTTGGTTATTTGTTAGAGAAAAGCAAACTTGAAAGAATCCAGTGCCCAATGCCAAGCCCTGGTTTTCAGTTGATTTTGACTTAAAGATCATCTGGAGGTTTTCCTTTTTAAGATGCACTTGAATGGAGTAAAAGATGAAAAGTCAAATAGGAATCCTATGGTTTCAAAACTGGAAGAGACCTCCAAGCTCATCTGGCTCAACACCCTTATGATAAAGAAACTGAGGCCCATAGAGGCCCAGTTATTCTTCCAGGCTTTCTGAACTCTCTTTTCATTGTTCATACCATTCCATGACTCTGGGAGAGGTCTTATCTTAACAGAAGGAGTAAGAAGAGCCAGTTTCTCATAATGATGCAGATATACAGATGATGCAAGGAGACTTTATATCTGCATAATACAGTCAATCTGAAATGCTCAGTTTGGTCATGAAATTCTAAAAAGACCATACAGTTTATACCACCTTGGAGTATCTCTGGTTATAGGTAGCCTACAAGTAAATAGAAAAAAAAATGTGGTTGAGACCATTTCTGATAGAGAAAAGGCCTTGAGGCATAGTGGTTAAGAAAGAACATGGCTGTTGGATCAGAATTCCTAAATTTTAAATCCTGGCTCTATACTTTCCCACTGTGTGAACTTAAAGAACAACTCTGTGCCTCTATTTCCCCCTCTATAAAATAGGGATTCTATATAATATCTGCTTTATAGTTTCCTGGGTAGATTACATGAATTAATACCTATAAAGTACTTAGAAATTGGTACTTATCTAGTGAGCACTCAATAATTGTTATTATTAGTCATAAGATTGCTTAAGTCAGACAAAAGGGCTCCTCCCTGTGCTGAGCCAGTGTGCATGTTGTTGAATTCTTTCCAACAACTGGAAATATTCTTTGGACATCATAGAAGGGGGAAGTAGGAAAGCCGTTTTTATTTTGTTTTGTTTTTGATGGATGAAAGTGCCCATGCTGAACATGCTTACTCTTAGGGCCCAGACCAAACTGCTGGCTTCCAAAAGAGAAAGGCAAAGAGAGCCACAGTTTGTCTCAAGTACAATGGAGCCAATTTAGGTGTGTAATATGGTGAGGTATCTTGGCATCTACTTTCCTATTTCCTTGCCTGACCCTGGCATGAGGCTGCCAAGATAACATCTCCCCTAGGGTTTCCAAAGTTACTGTTCTCTAAGTGTTTTGTTGGTTTTTTAAGTAAAAGGGATTTTGAAAAATTGGAATTCTGTATGTGCCTGCTCAGTGTGACACCTCCTGGGGCTGAGAGGAACCCTAGATCACAAGACTCCATTTTCTCAAGTGAGTTTTCTACTTTTAACTTATCATTTTTTGCCCCTTAGGCCAGGAACCATCACTTTGCAGGCCCTTTCAGAAGCTAACAGAAGGCTATGGATGGAGGCCATGGATGGAAAAGAACCTGTAAGTTACTTCAGGATACTGGAGAAACCTCAGAACCATAGTCCAGTGTGTGAGTGCCCTTAGTGGTACCAGTGGGTCTAGGACAATTAAATAGTCAGATTGTCAGACTCAAAATTTTAGAGCTAGAAGGAATTGTTGACTTGACATTTCTTGTCTAAAAAGTAAGCTATTTGAGTTCCAGAGAGGATGAGGGACTTCTCTGGGATTACTCTCAGAAAAGGCATAACAGGTGGGCCTAGAATCAAGATTTCTGAGCTTCTTGCTTCAGTGTTAGATTATGCAGCTGTGCCCACAAGATCTTCTTAAGAAAGAAAATTAAGTATTTTTCAGTTTATAAAACTAATATGTGTTATATAGAAAGATGGAAAATGATTGTCATAACTGAATAAGCATTTATTAAGATTTTATTCAAAATGGTTTTGCTGCCCCCATCTTACATTCCCAAGTCAGCTTATTCTCTTGAAGGGTACAGCTGGTGGGGAAGATGGTACTGTCATTCTATATCCCAAGATGTACCAGTCTGTTTAGAACATTGTTATACAGGAGGACAAACAGTACTTTAAAAGTTTTAGTGACTGTCATAGAAAGACCAATATGAAGAGTCAGAAACGAGTTAAAAGCATGTTTTCTCTTTATCATCTTCCATGTAGGTTTCTTCTAGTAGCATATGAACTAATATCACCTTCCTAGTGTTGGAACTCCAAAAGCCTGAATTTGGATCCTAGTTGTGCTATTCAGTGGTTGTGTGACTTCAAGCAAGTTATTCTATCTTTCTGAAATTCAGTTTTCTTCTCTTCAGTAAAATGGGTTTAATAATCTCTGTTCCACTTAACTCATAGAGTTACTTTGAAAAATCAAATGAATGGGAAGTCTGTCAACCATAATGTGCTCTATTAGTTTTAGGTGCTTCTAACTGGTCTGAAGAATGAGTGCAAAGCTATTAAAATTCAATAATATTTGGATATAGTCTAATATTCTTGTTATATTCAAGGCAAAAATGTGCTAAGAGGAGAAATACACCACAGGTTTTCTTTCTGTGTCTCCTCAGTGCCCTGGAGACTAAAGAGGAGTGGCCAGATCTCAGATTGCATTTATAGCAACCAAGAAGGTAGCAGGAGAGAAGTGGTATTGTGAAGATTGCCATACAAAAAGTAGTCCATGACCTGTCTCTCCTCTGTCCTTCCCAGAAACCTGGAGCTTAACTATTGAATGCTTCTGATGTTTCTCTAGGAAGATGGTAGGAGGCTCAGCAGGGTATTTTATTCTTGATTACCTTTTTTGAACTTGTTCTCTCTTTAGGTTTTAAGGGTCGAAGGATGCAGATAGCTTTTTGTGGAGAATGACATTAGAATATGGGTTCACTGAATGTGGATCTTTAACAACTTGATTATGATAGACTTTCTGCAAATATCTTGTTTATTAAAAGTGGCAGCAAGAGCTGGTCAGCACAGAAATCTCCCTCATTGAAATGTCCATGGGCATACACACATATGCAGATCATTTTCTTTTAAAAGGAGAGATTGTTAAAGCAGACTAACAAATACCATATACAAGGCTTACTTCCTGCAGTTTCACATTATTATTGTTGCTGCTTTACCGAACACCCCAATTCACTAATCTTATACATGGTATACATGTCTTTGTTTAAAGTGTCAAAGAAGATCAGGACTTGAAGGGACATCTGCTCCAATCCTCATCATTTTAGAGATACGAATTTTGAAGTATAGAGAGTGAAAAGGACATGCCCGAGATTTCCTAATGAGGTAGAGGTGGAGCCAGGACTAGACTGTGTCAAGTATCTCTACTTTGGTCTCTCATATAGCTCTCACAGTGTGTACTTCAATATGACTCAGACAAATCTTGATCAGTGCATAGATGTCTTTCAGTTGGACACTTGCTTTTCTACAGAGAAACACCCATTACTTAGCCTTTGGGGTAGGAGGTTGGTATTGGGAACATTTACATTTTACCACTAATGCCCATTAGTCATGTATCCATTAGAAAACTATTTCTTTTCTCTCATGCTGTCTTGCTCCATCAGAAAAATTCTCTACATTTCACATAAGTAAATCTCTAAGATGGGTAGTCTATAACTTGAACTGCAGTGAGCTACTTGGAATCTGCTTCAGAGATTGTTAATCCAAGTGTTTTCTGGGGACCTAGGCAAAGATGATTCTGTTTAGCCCAGTTTTTCATCTTATTAAAGCTTTAGATTTACTAATGGTTTTGATGGACTACCTGGTGAAAGACATTTAGTATTATTTGCCATACTTACCTACAGTGATTGACAATAGCAATGGCTTTTTATTTCTCTTCTTTTGTAGATCTACCACAGCCCCATAACACAACAGGAAGAAAGTGAGTCAAATTTATGATCTATTGACATTACAAGCTGCTTGCTGTTCTAATCACAGTTAATACTATCATCAATATTCTGTAATATTGATTCAAGTGTGTTTATTGATGGCTCTGTGAGGAATAAAAGTCATGTCTATTTTTTAATACATCTCCTTATTGAAATAAGGAAATCACTTTATCCTAGCATATGGTGTGGGTAGTAATAGCAATATAGAGAAGAACATTATATCTTTCTTATTCTAAACACATGATAGAAATTATGTACATTTCTACCCTAACATTTCATGTTTGATGTTGCTCATGCCTAAAATAAACATAATGCAAAGAGATCACTAACAGCGTTTTGTGTTATAAGAGTAAAACTCTATTCTTCCCCTGAAAATATTTCCATTTAAAAGTATTGGAGATGAAAACCATACCCTTTAGTCTCTCACTGTAGTCTCCTGGCGTGATCAATAAATGTTTGGTACGTAAAGTTTGTTATAGCAGGATCTAACTCTGTTTTCCTTTGAAACAGTGGAACTGAATGAAGTGGGGTTCAAGTTTGTTAGGAAGTGCATCAATGTCATTGAGACCAAAGGTAAGACATGAACCAGAATATTGGATGTGTTTGAATTTGGTCACTCCGAATTTATTCTGGGGCAATTTCTCTAAATTAGCAATGATGTCATTGGTTGGTCAGGACTCATTTTAACAATGAAGACTATTTATAAACCTTGAATACCAGATACAAATTTCTAAAATGCCAGCAAATTCCAAGCCAGTGGTATCCAAGCATATTGGGATAATTTGTGGTTTCCTACTATCAAAGAGAAAGAGCTTAGTTAATCAAATGGTACAAAGTTCTAAGTTATATAAGACATTTATGTCCTAAAGATATGGTGTACAGCATAAAGCTATAGTTACCAGTACTATATTGTAGACTTAAAAATGTGCTAAGATGGTAGATATTGTGTTAAGAGCTCTTATCACAAAAAATAATAATAAATAAAGAAGGCCACAGGAAAGTTTTAGAGGTGATGGGTATGTTTCTGCATAGATTGTGGTGATGATTTCACTTTTCTCCAAACTCACCAAGTTGTATATATTAAATATGTACAGCCTCTTGTATTTAAAAAAAAATAAAGAGAAAGAGCTTCCAACAGCTTATAAAGTATTCTAAAATACTACTGGGCACTCCTCAAGTCGTATTATGAGCATTCCATCACAAAGAAATAAGAGTTCAATTTCTACCACAGTATATATCAGTTTAAAAATTGATGGGGTGCAAAGCTGAACTCAGACAAATGTGCAAGCAGTGTTTTTCCAGGTTGATGTTACTCTTTGGTCTCTCTCTGAGAATATTTAGAATGTGGGCAGGTAGTATATGAGCCAAGCCTCTTTATTCTTTGAAATGTTGCATGAAATTCTCTGTATGCAAAATAGCCTTTTGTTTCACATATGCCATATTCCATCCCTTTCTTCCTTTATATCACTGCTCTTGGGCAGTTCTGAGTTTGGTATTTCCTCCTTTTTCAATTAAACCCTAGCTCCCTTCCAAGATGGTGGCACTTTTCTCAGCCACCCGCTGCTACCCACCTAAGCATATTTTTATTTTTACTATAGAGTATATTCTCTTCTGTTCACATTAATGAAATCTTGGTACAATCCAAATGAAAGTATGGAGAGAATAATTTGGAGAGAGGCTTCAAAACTGTTCCCCTGTTGCAGGGGAAGGCTGGAGAGCCTGGAGAGGGTAGGGAGACACTTTCCTCTTTGAACTGACACAGGGTGTAAGTACCTACTTTCTCTACCCTGAGGGAAATGAAAGCTCTAGCTGTGGAAACAAAACTGACCTCAATTTCTTTCCCTAGGGATCAAGACAGAGGGATTGTACCGTACTGTGGGTAGCAACATTCAGGTTCAGAAGCTGCTGAATGCCTTTTTTGGTAACAATTTTAATTTCATAATTCTTATTGGAAATTGTATATTAAAAATAAATGTGACTATAAGAGAAAGCAGACATTGCTAAAAAAGGTTGTAGAATGTTTAAGAAATATTTTCAAAGGAAAAATGTGCACATATTTGCCTACCCTGGCTCAGAGACAATCTTGCCTTGAAACAACTAGCATCTCTCCTTCTCCACATCATATCGACACCTCAGAACCTTTGCAATCTGACTTCTACCCCAACCTCTCCCCTGGAACTAATTTTGCCAGGCTTAGAAGGTTATCTTCTGTGAAACCCAGCGGACAGTTTTCACACTCTATCTTGCTTCATCTCCTTGTTGACTACTCCCTCCTTTTTGAAACTTTCTCCCTATATGACTTCTGTGACTCAACATCTTGTGATTTTCCTAAAATCTTGTGTTAAACCTTTCAAGAGACTCTTGACAGGTCCTTTTTCTTCTTCTCATCTTTTAAATCTTGGCTGGGTATTTTCCAGCATTCCATCTTTGCCACCCTTTGTTTCTTCCTCTACATATATTCCTAATGAAAAAATATTAACCTGGTTATGCATGATATTTTTCCCTTTTTACATGTCTAGTAATTTTTAAAGTTTTTTTAAAGATTTTTATTTACTTATTTGACACAGAGAGAGAGAGAGAGAGAGAGAGAGAGAGAGAGATCTCAAGTAGGCAGAGAGGCAGGCAGAGAGAGAGGAAGAAGCAGGCTCCCTGCTGAGCAGAGAGCCTGATGCAGGGCTGGATCCCAGGACCCTGAGATCATGACCCGAGCTGAAGGCAGAGGCTTAACCCACTGAGCCACCCAGGTGCCCCAAAAGTTTTTATTTAAATTCCAACTAGTTAGCATACAGTGTGATAGTAGTTTCACATGTATAATATAGTGATTCAACAATTCTATATAAGACCAGTTGCTCATCACTAATAAAATCCTTAATACCCATCACCTATTTAACCTATCCCCCTCCCCACCTTCCCTCTGATAACCATACTTTGTTCTCTACAGTTGAGTCTATTCTTGGTTTGCTTCTCTCTTTTTTTCCCCCTTGCTCACTTGTTTGGTTTCTTAAATTCCACAAATGAGTGGAATCATATGGTGTTTGTCTTTCTCTAACTGACTTATTTGGCTTAGCATAGTACTCTGTAGTTCCATCCATGCTGCTACAAATGGGAAGATTTCATTCCTTTTTATGGCTAAGTAATATTCCATTGTGTATATATACCACATCTTCTTTATCCATTCATCAGTTGATGGACATTTGGGCTCTTTCCATATTTTGGCTTATATTCATAGTGCTATAACCATAGTGCTATACACACTGGGGTGCATTTATCCTTTGAATTAGTATTTTTATATTCTTTGGGTAAAATACCCAGTACTGCAATTGCTAGATCATTAGGTAGTTCTATTTTGAACTTTTCGAGGAACCTCCGTATGGTTTTCCAGAGTGGTTGCACCCCTTTGTATCCCCACCAACACTGCAAGAGGGTTCTCCTTTTCCACATCCTCGTCAACACCTGTTGTTTCTTGTGTTGTTAATTTTAGCCATTCCAGTAGTGTGAAGTAGTATCTCATTGTAGTTTTGATTTGTATTTCTCTGATGATGAGTGATGTTGAGCATTTTTTCATGTGTCTGTTGGCCATCTATTTGTCTTCTTTGGAAAAACATCTATTCAGGTGCAGTTGTAAATGGATTTGTTTCCTTGATTTCTCTTTCTGCTGCTTCTTATTGGTGTACAAAAATACAACAGATTTCTCTACATTGGTTTTGTATCCTGCAACTTTACTGAATTCAATTATCATTTCTAACAAGTTTTTGGTGTAGCCTTTCAGGGTTTCTATATATAGTATCATGTCATCTGCAGATAGTGAACATTTGACTTCTTCCTTGCCAATTTGGATGCTTTTCTATTTTTTCTTGTTGTCTGATTGCTGTGGCTCAGACATCCAGTACTATGTTAAGTATCAGTGGTGAGAATGGGCATCCCTGTGTCGTTCCTCACTGTAGGAAAAAAGCTCTCAGTTTCTCCCAATTGAGGATGACATTAGCTGTGGGTTTTTCATATATGACCTTTACTTTGCTTAGGTATTCCTTCTAATCCTCCCTTTTTTGGGATTGTTACCATGAGTGGATGTTGTACTTTGTCAGATGCATTTTCTGCATCTATTGAAAGGATCATATGGTTCTTACCCTTTCTTTTATTAATGTGGTCTGTTACATTGTTTGATTTGCAAATATTGAAGCACTTGCAGTCCAGGAATTAATCCCACTTGATCGTGCCAAATGGTTTTTTTAATATACTGTTAAGGATTCAATTTGTTTAATCCCATTGAGAATTTTTATATCCATGTTCATCAAGGATATTCGTCTGTAGTTCTCTTTTTCAGTGGAGTCTTTATCTGCTTTTGGTATCAGGAAAATGATGACCTCAAGAATGAATTTGGAAGTCTTCCTTCCTCTTCTAGTTTTTGGAAAAGTTTGAGAAGAATAGGTATTAATTCTTCTTTAAATGTTTGGTGGAATTCCCTTGTGAAGCCATTCAGCCCTGGGCTTCTGTTTGTTGGGAGATTTTTGATTACTGATTTAATTTTTAGTGGTTTTAAGTCTGTTCAAGTTTTCTATTTCTCCTGTTTCAGTTCTGATAATTTATATGTTTCTGGAAATTTATCCACTTCTTCAAGGTTATCCAATTTGTTGGCATATTTTTTTCATAATATTCTCTTATAATTATCTTTCTGTATTATTGGTTGTTATTTCTTCCTTATCATTTCTGATTTTATTTATTTGGATCATTTCTCTCTTCTTTTTAGTAAGCCTGGCTAAGAGTTTATCAATTTCATTAATTTTTTCAAAGAACCAGCTACTGGTTTCATTGTTCTGTTCTATTGGTTTCTTTTGTTTCTATATCATTTCTTCTGCTCTAATCTTTGTTATTTCCCTTCTTCTGCTGGCTTTAGGCTTCATTTATTCCTCTTTTTTCTAACTCCTTTAGGTTTAAGGTGAGGTTGTGTATTTGAGATTTTTCTTGCTTCTTGAAGTAGGGCTGGTATATAGTTGGTATATATTGGTATATAGTTCCCTCCTAAGAGTATGTCTAGCAATTTTGATTAGATTCTGAAAATCATAGGTATTACATGTCTTGATTTTGTTGACTCCCATTAAAGAGTATTGATATTTGTTTTTTAGGTAGTTATTTTTAGATCAACTTTGTCCATTTGAAGTTTCCTTTTAAGCTTGTTAGGACAAATATAAGGTATCTTTTATTGGCTAGGTTAGTCTTACTACTAAAATCTGCCTTCTTTTGTCTCTTCATTCTTATTAGGTGGAACTTAAACATCTCCCAGCTCTGCATCACTTCTTGGGATTGTTCGGCTTAAAAGTCCTTGATATTTCATTGGCTAACCTCATAGACTTTTTTAAAAAAAGATTATTTATTTATTTATTTATTTATTTATTTATTTATTTATTTATTTATTTATTTATATTTTAGAGAAAGAGCACAAACCAGGGGAGCAGCAGACAGGGAGGCAGAGGAGAGGGAATCAATCTCAAGCAGACTCCATACTGAGCACAAAGCCCAATGTGGGCTCTGTCCCACGACCCTGAGATCATGACCTAAGCCATAATGAAGAGTTGGATGCTCAAATGACTGAGCCACTCAGGTGCCCCTCGCCTCATAGATTTTTATCTTGGCCACTCATGGCTTTGTGTTCAATGGACAGACTCAAGGAGACCCATAGAATTTTTTTTTTGAGTTCTTTCTCTATACAGCTTCTTTTTTTTTTGTATACTGCCCTGCAAGTTCTAGCTGCCCCAGCCTCTCTGAACTCATCTTTTTCTCTTCCACCTGAGCAAGACTTCCGTGCTCAGCTTGAGTTCTCATTCCTTATGCTACCATTCAGAAAGTGCTTTCAGGTAGCAAGCAGTGACAATGGTAGGACTTATTTTATTTGTTTCCCCTTTTTTTCAGAGTCACAGTCCTGTGCTGTTCATTGTTTAATGACAACATTTTTCAGTGTACAAACAGCTCTTTCTTATATTTTTCCAGTGTTCTAATTGTCACAACAGGACAGCAAGTCTAGTACCAGTTACTCCAACATGGCCTGGAGTAGAAGTCCCTCTGAGGGGTTTACTAGCACTTCTATGCTGACAACACCCAAAAATCTCTAGTCGAGACATCATCTCCCGAGTTCTAAACCAAGTGTCTCCAGTTTCTCACTGAACCTGTGCTTCCCAAACATATTTAGGTCATGGCACATTGGAATGATCATATCCGTATAGCATTGTCTGATTGTGGCAGAGGTGTTAAGCTCCAAGGGCTGAAGGAATCAGAATTGGAATTGTCTTTGTTGTAGACTCTCTCTGTACATATTTGTTTCACAGATACATATATTTGACATGTCCAGAACTAAACTTGATTGTTTTTATCTTTCTGCAAACCTGCTGTTCTTCCTCTTGTGAATGGTAGTGAACTGTCTGATAATCTCAGTTTTCATAAAGGGTCAGAAAGCAAATTGAGTTTGGAGAACTGCAGTTTGAATAAAGCACATATCTTTGGTCTTTTCTGTGATGCATAGCTTACTTTCCATAACCCTGTAGGCTCTTAGTATTTGAGGATGCTACAGAATGTAGTAATAGCAGGGTATAGTGTTTTTGTATTATAGAGTACATAATTATTGTCTCAGCATTTGTTTGCTTTTATCACTTTACATTCTTGACTTAAAAATTCACATTGTCCTATTTCTTGCCATTTACAGCACATTTTATAAGCTCTAGGATACTTTTTTATTTGGGAAAGGGCTTAGAATATGGCCCAGAATATTTAGCTCTGAAAAGTTATTGAACTCAGATTTACTGTTTTGAATTCTCTGTCTAGTATCACTACATTCTTCTACCTAATATATAATAAGCTAAAACATGTGCCATACTAAAACATGTGGCATCCTACTGATTTTCTTACGGGCTTCAATAGGACTGAAATGGTTTCCCCAAATCATACATGGCAATACAATTTGATTCATATATCATAGAAAGTGGCAGGGTTGACATATTGAATCTATTCAACATCAAATTCCAAATATCATTACTCACATGAATATCTGAAAAGTAGACCAGGAATTTCTGGATATAAATATTTATACATATAATACAAAACAGTGTCAGTTCTATGTATTTCTGCATAAAAGTGGTAATCCCTGATCCTTTCCCCAATTCTAATTCTAGATTTGGTGATCCTTATTCATTTAGCAAATAATTTGAGTATCTTCTAAGTGTCAGGCATTTTGCTCAAGGATATAGATTAGAGTGAACATACCACTTGAATTTCATACCTTTGTGGGTCTTACATTCTATAGGAGAGACTGTCTTTCTGCTAACTTACAGTTTATATTTGTGTGGAGTGATCTTTCTAAGCTTCTTTTATATTATGTCTTCTGGGGATTCTCACTGGAATCCTCAAAGCTGTATTGCTCTTTTCACCCTTTCCTGATCTATTCCCACACCATTAGGGAATTGTGCTGTAATGACAATCTCAAGAGTCACAAAACACAGTGCTGGCCACAGCAAAATCCAGCTAGAGTTCCATATTCATATTTAGCTGCTTTGGCTTCATGTAAGCTCATCATGATTTATTCCGGGAGGAAGAACATTCCTCTCCTTTTGCTAGCACAGCCTGTTTTTCTCTCTTTTTTCCTTAAGTCTCATGCTCTATGCCAGTCAAAAGTACACTTCCAGCTATGATTTTTAACTTAAATAACCTTTAGACTACTTTCTTTATAGCATCTCCTATGACACAAGAGTGGGCTTTTTTCTGTTGTTTACTAAAGGTTTCCATTCTTTCCCCACCTGAAAATCTGTCCTTTTGGCAAATGAGATATAACACAGACCACAAAGTCAATGGGAGGGGGAAACACATCCACAATCAATAATTAATTTTCATTCAGCCCACCGTTGGGTTAGTCACATTCTCCCCCCCACCAAGATTGTTGCATTATGCTCTATGTTAACAGATCCTGCAAACTGAGGGGTAGCATCTTCACTCATGCTGAAACTATCCTAAACTACTCTAGTCACAAAGAAGCTAATCTGATTACCTCAGAAAGAGCTTGGTACTACATCTAAGTGTTCACTTCTCCACCCCTTATCAAGTCATCATCACCTTATTAATGATAATGCCTCTTATAATAATTATATATGTTTATATTATAATCTTGATAATAATAATCATGCTCATGACAATACCAATGTACCTAGCACATTGCAGGTACTCAGTAACTGTTCCTTCAGTGGTACTCTAAAATCTTGTGCTCCAGAGAGTATTTCACAATGACTGAGACAGAGAGGTGAGATAGGGCAGGGAAACTAGATGTATTAACATGTGTCCTTTATGAAGCTGATTCTAGCTAGGAAGCCATCCATGGAAAAGCATTATTCCCACAATACTGTTACCTAATCCCGGAGGCCTACTGAACTAAACAGAGGAGAAATGAACATAGTGAGTAAAGTAACAAATCATTGGTAAGACGTTACTTATTTAGGTTTTAAAATTTCTCCTTTTATCTTTATGGTATTAAAAGAGAATACATTTAATTTTCAGAAACTAAATAGAACACCTAATATAATCATATGTAGACAGTCAAATATAGTAGAGAGTAGACTTTTTAAAAAAAATCATACTTAAGTGTTCAGCATCTGAAGACTAAAGTTTAGTATTAAACTCACATATATCTAGACAAATAGATAATAAATAAATATTTAAAAAAAGCAACTTCAAATTACATGAGCTCTTTGAGTAACAGAGAAATAATACTCCTAGCAAATAAAACAAAACCATATCACACTGCACTTTAGGAGCTGCAGAATTTGAACTCTATGCATTTATCTGTAAAGCAACTCTGTAGGTTAATAACTTTTAGTATACTCAAGTATAGTGGGAAACTTTACTTTTCAATACAAATCAAGGCATTTTTATCCTTAAGGTCGTGTGTGTGTGTGTGTGTGTGTGTGTGTGTGCGCGCGCGCGCGCATGCATGCGCGCACGCGCATGTATTTAAAATCTTAAATAGGTTCAGCACCTTAATCACTATTATACTTAGTAAACTAGACTATCTAGTACCTAGTACTTTGACTATTCTCAGATCATCTGTGCTTTGAAACAGTACTACTAGAGGCTGGAATAATTTGTAAATAGTTATCTAATTTTGTCCTTTTTTAAATTATTTATTTGCCTTCAGTTTTGAAGCTGGAAATAAAGTTTGTGGTCTGAATACTTGTTTTTTATCAATTGTTTTCTTAAAATCTGAAAAAACAGATACAAAATTCATCTTTAGTTCCCAACCAACATGTTGCCCTTTTCTAGCATTCTTGTCAATGTGTGAAAAGGGGGATAGAAATTTTTGTGTCAGGGGTATCTTAACTTAGAAAAAAAGTTAAATTGTTGACATAAAAATCTGGTAGTCTCCTTACCATACCTGCTATCTGTTGCTGGGTTTCTAATTTGGAGGGTCTATCCATTATCTCACCATGAATAAGGAACCAGGGAACTTTTTGCACTAATGTCCTATTGCTACTGTAACAAATCAGTCTTAGGGAATTAAAATCAAGGTATTGGTGGATTTGCATTCACTCTGGAGGCTCCAAAGGAGAATCTGTTCCTTTGCCTTTTGCAACTTCTAGGAGGTGACAACTTTCCTCGTTTCCTATGTTCCAGGTACTGTATCAGGTGGTAGGTGTATAGCAGTGAAAAGATAGACAAAAATTCCATTTCTCATGAAGCATAGAGTCTAGCAGCTGCCATATAGTTCATGGATATAGTCCTACATTTTCCTCCCAGAATAAAGTCTGGAATAGACCAGATTCCAGATTCTTTTGATCTCCACCTGACATATAGTCAATTGAAAAAGAAATCACGGTGTTCCCTTTTGAAGAAACAGCCTGCTTCTTGAACCAGGGTCTTTCGTGCTATTTATATGAAGCGTATGAGAAGAATATATTAACTTTGGGATAATGTAAAAGTATTCTTTTTTTATACGGAGTATATGCCTCATTTCCTCTGTCTGAACTCCTTTGGTTCTCATTTTCTTCCTGGTCTTATTGCTTATCTTCTGCCTCCTCCTGTCATGGCTTATGAACCCTTTTCTACTTTCCTTAGACCAGTCTTACAGTTCATGCCATTTCATTCATTGATTCATCCAGTGTTTATTGAATGTCTACTGTATTATAGACACTAGTGTTTATGGCTGCTCTTTACCTCTCCTTATCTTTGTTTTTTTTCTCTTGTTCTTCATATATCCCTTGCCTTCCATTCTGATATACTGTGACTATCAATTTACTTTGATAAAATGTCTCCCATTAGCTCACACTGGAGACCTTTTCAGATACAAGTAACCAGTCAATTCAATCAGAAATGAAAACCTAGTCTTCTTTAGAACAAACCTAGTTGTCATCTGGGAAAATTGTATTTATAGAATTCTCAGGTAGGTAGTACATGCTCTAGCATTTCTCAGTCTATTTTTTTTCACAAGATGCTTGGAGATATAGGAATCTAATATCCAGCACAATGGCTGACATAAGAAATATTTGTGGAATGAATGAGTGCTGTAATAACAATCTCAAGAGTCACAAAATTTATGACACAGTGTTGGCCACAGCAAAATCCAGCTATAGTTCCATATTCATATATTTCTCATGTACTTTTAACAATGGTACAAATAATTAATTGCCAGTTACATTTAGCAATCTTTCACGTACTGTTTCAAATAAAAACAAACATTAGAAATCAGCAAAACTTGTAGAATAAGAATGCTCAGCAAGTTCCATTGTAGTGTGAGTATACATTCTAAATTGATTTCACATATTGATCAATCTATACTTAACACTCACAATTTTACATTCCATGGTAGGTACATGTACTGCTAAAACATAAACTGAGGCATATTAAAAATTTTAAGGGCTAATTTGAGGAAAAATCCATTTAAATTGGACAGCATTCTGCCTAGCAGATAGAAAAGAGCTTCAAGGCTCTGTAGAAAATGAAAGACTTTTTTTTCCTTTAAAACTTTTTTATTGTCATAGAATATATACAACATAAAATTGCCATTTTATCCATTTTTAAGTGTACAGTTTTGTGGCTTAAATACATTCACAATATTGTGCAAGCATCGCCACTATTTATTTCCAAAATGATTTCATCATGACAAACAGAAACTATATAGCAATTAAGCAATAATTCCTCACGCCCCTTCTTCAACTTTTTTTATTATGTTATGTTAGTCACCATGCAGTACATCATTAGTTTTTGATGTAGTGTTCCATGATTCATTATTTACATATAACACCCAGTGCTCATTATATCACATGCCCTCCTTAATACCCATCATTGTGCTTCCCCATCCTCTGACCCCCCCCCCATCCCTCTTAAACCCTCAGATTGTTTCCTGGAGTCCATAGTCTCTCATGGTTCATTTTCCCCTCTGATTCTCCCTTCAGTTTTCCCTTCCCTCCCCTAATGTCTTCTGCTCTTTTTTATGTTCTACATATGAGTGAAACCATATCTATAAAGAACTTCTCAAACTCAACACCCAAGAAACAAATAATCTAGTCAAAAATGGGCAGAAGACACGAACAGACACTTCTTCAAAAAGACATACAAATGACTAACAGACACATGAAAAAATGTTCAACATCATTAGCCATCAGGGAAATTCAAGTCAAAACCACACTGAGATACCACCTTACACCAGTTAGAATGACAAAAATTAACAAGGCAGGAAACAACAAATGTTGGTGAGGATGTGGATAAAGGGGAATCCTCTTACACTGTTGGTGGGAATGCAAGCTGGTATAGCCACTTTGGAAAGTAATAAGGAGGTTCCTCAAAAAGTTAAAAATAGAGCTACCCTATGACCCAGGAATTGCACTACTGGGTATTTACTCTAAAGATGCAGGTATAGTGAAAAGAAGAGGCACATGCATCCCAGTGTTCATAGCAGCAATGTCCACAATAACCAAATTGTGAAAGGAGCTGAAATGCCCTTCCACAGATGAATGGATAAAGAAGATGTGGTTCATCTATGTAATAGAATATTACTCAGCCATCAGAAAGGATGAATACCCACCATTTGCATGAATATGGATGGAACTGGAGGGGTTTATGCTAAGTGAAATAAGTCAAGCAGAGAAAATGAAAGACTTTTATAGGCAGATGGGAGCAGCTACAGGAAATTACATTGGGGGAAAAGTAGGTTGCTTATTGCAATGTTACTTTCCTTTAGGGAATGACAGGGATCTATCAAACATATAATCTAACTAGTGCTGATCACATGATTTCTGATAGACTGGTTTAAAATTACTTTTCTGGGAAAAAGAAAATAATTAAGTCCCAGTTTGGGCAATGTGGGGGCTTACCAGAAGTGACTTCATTTTGGGCCTGTTGTCTTATTTTTTTAAGAAGTCCACCTCTTTTGAACAGACCCTCAGCCTAATTGAATGATGTGATCAAAATTTAAGGCACGAGTGCTACTTCCAGCTCCTGCATCCTAGTGCTCACAGGTTTTTTTTTTCTTTTCTGAATCTGTGTGATATTCATATGTCATGACATCAGGTTCACGTTCTTTTTTTTTTTAAAGATTTTATTTATTCATTTGACACAGAGAGAGATTACAAGTAGGCAGAGAGGCAAGCAGAGAGAGAGGAGAGAGGAGGAAGCAGGCTCCCTGCTGAGCAGAGAGCCCGATGTGGGCCTCGATCCCAGGACCCTGGGATCATGACCTGAGCCAAAGGCAGCGGCTTTAACCCACTGAGCCACCCAGGCGCCCTAGGTTCACGTTCTTTAAGTTGGTCATTCTCTTCGCTCCTTTTCTGACCTTCTAATCTCAGGGAGGTCATTTTCTTGATGATTAGCAGCTGTGAGCATGCATTTAGATTTTGAGAGAATACAGTGTACCAGGGAGACTGCTATGATTATTATAAGCAAGATAATTTCACATGTCTGGAGTGTATTTTGGAGCCATGGTTCCCAATACCCAAACCAATCAGAATCAAAGAAAGTCAAAGAAAGACCCCCATTGAAGTTTCTTTCTTAATCCAAGTGAGTTGTTCAATAATCTTATGTAGCTAAGTCTCAGCTTTCCTGGAAGTGTCAGTCCAAGTGCACCATTTGGTATGAACCATAGCATAAACACCTGCCTGCTCAGCTGAATGATAATCAAAAGCTTTCCTATTATCAAGAACAACTCTGGTCAGAGAGTCTAGGACAGTTATTATTTGTTGGACAGTTATTGCTTAAGTAGAAGATTCAGGTGTAGTCACCAGAGTTAAGGAACATTGTTTTCCTTGTATTAACAGAGAGGAAAAGAAAGTAGTGAAAGGCAAAAGGAATGAAGGTTTCCTATCGGAGGTGAAGATCCTGATCTATAATCTTGTGAGAACTCTTCACCTCAAGATGCCATCTACTTTTGGGGAGGAACCTCCCTATTCAATATTAATTTTAGATCTCCAGCTGGTGTGAAGCTCCAAGAGTAAGAAGGAGCTTTTCTAAATTGGGAGTTGTGGACCTAAGGTTTAAGTTCCAGAAGTTAGACCCTTGTCTGGGTGGTGAGGGGAACCTGGTATAGTCCCTTTCAGGGAGGCTCAAGAGTACTCTTTATTCTTAATGATTCCAAATTAGAAGGGTGGGAGAAAATCAGAAATACTATTTTGAAAATTATAGCTTGTGGCCTGGCTAATTGAGGAAAGTAGCAGAATTTAGAATCCACTCCAGTGTAGAGTTATATAACAAAATCTCAATGACAATAAATAGGACTAGAATTTGATATTTCAGAGTTGTGTTATAATTTTCTACAAAAACACTCATTTTTTTCTACAATCACCCTCATTTCTATCAAAGATAATCCCAGTGAGACTAATTTGTTTGCACAATAAGTCTAGTCTCATTAAACTGACCTGATTATTTATATGAGTGTGGCAAAAGTAGTGATTGACCATATAGGCTCTTTTTAAATATGCTTTCTGAAACTTTCCATAAGTAATCTTAGGGTGGATTTTTAAAACCCTCTCCAAGCTAAGAAACCAAGCCAAAGACTCACCATCAGAATTCTGTAATACGTTTAGATTTGGAGGAATTCCTGTCTTCATGAGGTCCCCAACATATTCTGAGGTCCCTAGGCCTGCCAGGAAGTGACCTCTTTTACTCACCTGGTTAGGCTGCCAGGAATCCTATAAGCAAGGTACCAGGCTTGTTTTTCCAAGGGGCTTTATTGAGTCCACAAAGTCAACCTTAGTTCCTTGAAGCTGTTTCTTCATATTTGATTCTATGCATATTCTCAAATACAACATTCCAGTCAAAGCATTGGTAACATAACCATTGTTTCCAGTTGTGTCTAAGGAGAACAGATTCTTACTGAACTTGTTCAAATTATATTGCCTTGAAAATAAGAAAACTCAGTAAGTTTCCAAATTCTGGAGAAATCAGGTACAGAGAAAAAGTAAATGGTTACATTCTGTTTAAAAATTTATACTTTACAAGATTCCTATAATTCACAGGTAGCTTAAGAGAAAAAGGTTTCCTTAAATCTGGATAAGAGAAAACATTAAGGAACCAGCAATGTTTCAAAGAAAAAGTTTTAAAAAATATAATTATCCTCATTAGTTCATTCATCCTTATGTTACTATTGTTCTGCTTGAATCCAGTTTTTCCATTAGTTCTGGACATTCTTGCTCAGTTCAGTTTTATAATGGTAAACTTATCAGAAACCTGTATTCTAGAGTAATTGTCAGATTCTTTTCATGAATCTTTCCAAAGATGAAGTGCTTTTGCAAAAACACTGAGTAAATAATAACTAACTGTAAATGGCAAAAGACTTACAAATGTCTGTGGTTAAAGATCTGATGATAGTTCGCTATAATAGAATTTTCAACAAAATTTGCTTATTTCTGTGACATATAATATTCTATGGTAATTACCGGAATTATGACTGATGATATTACACCAAGATGTATCAGATTTTTAGGAATTTCACAAGATTTCTAGATCACTTATATCGATAACATGCATCCATACAATATAACCTAAGAAAGTTTATCATTTATCTAACAATATCCCCCATGTAATTTAACATATCAAATAAGCCTAGTTAGTTTAACATTTCTCTTTTGCAATGTGAGAGACAAATCCTTTGAGATTTTTCAAGGTCCCTCTGAGAAATCTCAAAGTTAGTTTGAGGAAAAAAGATGCTATTTAGAATTTGATTTTGAGAAAGTGTCAAAGTTTTGAGCATTTGATTAAAAAGGATCAAAGATCATTATGAAATAATACTTCATATATTTAACCAAAGTGACATAGAAGATGGTAAAGGCAAACACGGAAGGTTACATAGTACTTTTTTTTTAAGATTTTATTTATTTATTTGACAGAGAGAGATAGCGAGAGAGGGAACACAACCAGGGAAAGTGGGAGAGGGAGAAGCAGGCTTTGCTGCAGAGCAGGGAGCTGGACACAGGGTTCTATCCCAAGACCCCGGGATCATAAACTGAGCTGAAGGCAAGTGCTTAATGACTGAACCACCCAAGCATCCCGAAGATTACATAGTTCTGAACAAAACTTCATTCTCTTAATATTGAGAAGACTGAGTTTTCTTAATTAATTAAAGACCTGATAAAGACAATGTACAGTATAGTAAGTTATTTTTTCAGACACAAAATCTTTGCTTTCCATGTATATTACTTTATTAGAAGGCAAAGAAAAACCTTTTATAAGTTCTTATCAAGAGCAGACCAATAATCCAGGGAATTTTTGTCCTTTTAGCATATGAAGGAAAATTTTTAGCTTTAGTTTTACATAAGTACACTATTGATATTATAGCTTGTTTTTAAAATCGTATTTCTAGTAGTTTTAATTACATATATTAATTAGAATTCTTTTTTTCAAGATTTTATTTATTTATTTGTCAGAGAGAGAGACAGCACAAGCAGGCAGAGTGGCAGGCAGAGGCAGAGGCAGAGAGGGAAGCAGGCTCCCTGCTGAGCAAGGAGCCCATGTGGGACTCAGTCCCAGGACCCTGGGATCATGACCTGAGCCAAAGGCAGCTGCTTAACCAATTGAGCCACCCAGGCATCCCATTAATTAGAATTCTTAACCCTTAGATTCCTTAATTTCTAGTAAAAAACAAGAAATAAACAATAGACTAGAACATTTATAAGTACATTTCATAATTTCTAGAAGCATATTCTTCCTCATAGTGAATTTTCCAGAGTGGCACAAAATATATTTAATTATAGAGTCAGATATCTGTTCCTCTATAAAAGGAAGCCAAAGGTAGATAAACCTATGTTTAATAATTGATGTTTCCATATTTTTTTCTTATTTGGAAATGATCCAGATATTCAATGAATATCCATCATTTAACTTATCTCAGTATAACTTTAATGTTTTATCTTACCAAAAAGATTTAGGAAACTACCTTTAAATAGACATACCATAAATTTTAATTTTTATTAAAATATTTATTTGCTTAGTTTGAATTTTTTGAGTACAGTTGACACACAATGTTACATTAGTTTCAGATGTACAACATAGTGATTCCACATCTCTATACATTATCCTATGCTCACCATAAGTATAGCTACCATCTTTCACCATATAACACTCTTACAGTATCATTGACCATATTCCTTATGTTGTGGCTTTTATTCCTATGATTTATTCATTCCATAGCTGGAAACCTGTTTATAAATGTTTACTTACATCTATTTAACTTACTTATTCTTAACAATTATGTTTAAATTAGTCATGAAATTTTTATGAGCTATTACATACCTAACCATATATTAAGTTTTGTTTCTTGCCGGTAAATTCTATAGCAGAGATAACATGAGCTTATTTGACTTTTAGTAAACCTAGATAGAATAAAAGTATATTTAATGCTGAAAACTTTAAAGACATGCCTGTTTTAATTAAATCAACAAAGTTAAATGAGCTTTTATTTACTGAAGATTATCCTAGTTCACATGAACTTGAAAAACATTTGGGTTCACTTCTATACTTCTGAGGATATACTTGATTTATATAAATTCTTGTTTGTCTTTAAGCTAATTAAATAGAGCTCTTTATAAATTAAGTTTGCAATATCATCTGGAGGGTAGAAAAATATCACACATCTGTAACATACATATATAGACATTCATAAATGTACAAACATGAAAGGAGAGCTTACATCTTTCATTTTAGCTTAGAGAAGGCCTAAAAAAACCTTTCTGTCAGGCTCTGAATTCCAATTCAGCGAACTTCTGAACATAGAGTTACCTTAAAAAATCCTTTTGTCAGGATTCAACTGGGATAAATAGTAAATATTCTTGGCAGTATTGAACAACACTTTGGATGCAAGAATTGTCCCAAAAGAGGGTGCAGAAGATACTATCTCCTAAGATCCAGAGCCGAAAGAAAGTAATAGCCAAAAGAAAGAAAGATATAGGCAGTTCCCCTGAGAGTAGGCAATAGTTGGTAGGATCCTAGTAGCAAATCAAATGTGACCTGCATTTCTGTTCAGCCATAGCTAGCTATAGTTGGAGTACAGACCACCTTTCTGTCTGGTCAAATTTGGAAGACTCCCCAAACTGACAATTGCCAAGCCAAGCTGTTAGGACATAAAACAAGACAAAGAAGAAGGCAATGGCTGTCCATGGTAAAGACCAACAACCCATGACAAAAGTATCTGAAGGCAAAGTCATGAATCACAGTTCAAAAATGTAATTCTTAGAAAAGTTTAATTCTAGAAATCTGAATTTGATAAGGAAGGGGCACTGTAAATGTTTATCTTTCTCAACTCTCAGGCACTACAGAGATCTGTGGGAGCTGACTTTGGTAAGAATTCTCACCATTTGCTGGCTTCTGCCCACTTTTCTGGGATCCCATCTGTAGGCTCTAGAGCAAGTGGGGTGTCCCAGTTGGTATTATCATAGTCACCAGAAACTGTAGAGGAAGAAAAATAATTTTCCCTCTACCTTTTATGGTGAGTGCTTGGCTGAGGCCCATTTATCTGTAGAAGACCTCCTATTAAGGATAAGCATACTTAGGTTAAAAGTTCTCCATTGTAGCCATTATAATTCAAGATTATTTTAGTAAGGTTAATGTGCTTGTTCATCCTTAATATAAGATTTCGTTTATTTGAGGCCTCACAGTGGAGCCCATCCAGCGTAAGTCAGTCTCAGTCTGACCCCACCCAGTCTGGTTTCTAAATCAGTTTCAGTCTGATGCTGGACCCAGTCTGGTTTCCACATCAGACTCAGTCCAGAAAAATAAATGCTCAAATAAAGTCTGAAAACTCATAATGCAAAGGCTGCAGAGCTAGGATCCAAAAAGGACTTACCCACAACCTCCAGAAGCAGCAAGAAATTAGCAAGCTCAAGGGACTCAACTGGTACCCTTGAGTGGTTGCTTGTTGTTCCTGGAGGCCTTTGGGAGTGGATTTCTCCTTCAGATCCTGTTTGTGACATCAGAACTGTTACAAGATAAAGTGAGGCATATTAAAATCTTTAACCGTATTTGACCTAAAATCAGTTCAAATCAGACATCATCCAGTCTAGCAGATAGAAAGGAACTCAGAGGAGCTGTACAAAATGAAAGACTTTTATGGGCAGAAGGGAACAGGAACAAGGAAGTTATACTACCGAAAAAAGCATGTTGGTTATTGCAAGCTTACTTCCTTTATAAAGGATGGCAGCAGATTGTTAGGCAGATTACCTAAGTAGAGCTGTAACAGTAATTCCTGATCGTTTAAAAATTCCATTTTTCTTGAGAGCCAAAACTGTAATTAAGTCTCACTTTGATAACATGGACTTAGCATAAGTGACTCTATTCTGAGCCTGTTGTCTTATTTTTTAATAACTCAAGATTCTATAGCATAAAGAGAAGAGAACTAATAAATCATGACTAAAAGCATGAAACCCACAAATAATGGACACATTTAACAATAAGGATTTTTATTGTTCAGAATTAAAGTACAGTAATAAATGTTTCTCTCTTCTGTACTAACATATCTTGAACATATTTTTGTTGTACCTATCACCTATCATGTTGTATTGAAATTATTTTTGATGCATAACTGTCCCAGGAGAATCTGTTTCTCAAAAAATAGGAACCATTCTATATATGATTATAGTTCATACCATTGCATGAAATTCCTACCATATACAGTTTTATAAAATATGGTTTCTGTGAATCTCTACAGATAGCATCAGTACCACCAAGTTATCTAAACTGACATGTAATTAATATTTGGAAATAACAGGGGTGCCTGGGTGGTTCAGTCAGTTAAGTGTCTGCCTTCAGCTCAGGTCATGACCCCAGGATCCCACAATCAAGCCCCACATCAGGCTCCCTGCTCAGCGGAGAGCCTGCTTCTCCCCTTCCCTCTGCCTTGTGCATGCGCTCTCTCTCTCTATCAAATAAATAAATAATTTAAAATATATATTTGGAAATAACATATGGTAATTAACAAGTTAGTAATATTTTCACATGTGGATCTAGAATTCTCAAAGATGCCTAAATCCCCATCAGAGGCTATCCCTCATTTAAACTATGTAGATTAGAATTGCCAAAGGGAAATAACAGCTTTTTTTTCTCTGTTGGAGGGTCTCTTTTATTTGTTCTTCATACTGCCTTCATCTTTTCTTCACTGTTTTTCCTTTGCTGGCCAGATGATCACATCCAACCTTTCTATAGGCTGTTCTTACCTGGTTAGTTAGTTCAGTTTTGATTATTCTTCCCACCCAATCCATCTTTTTAATTTTTTAGAGCATATTGTGGTCTCCCTGTAGTGGGGAAACTGTCATCTCAGAAAAAGAAAAATAAATTACATACATTCTAAAGCCAAGCAGTTAGGCCATACTTCCATGTTTGTCCACCTTGTCAATTTTTATTCACCTATTAGATTTCTGTTCTCTATCCATGGAAGCCAAATCACATCTTACCCAAAAGAGTTAATCACTTTCTTTTCTCTATTTTTCTGTACTTTACAGTTTCTATTATTGTGTATTTCCTACTGTGATGTAATTACTTACAGGCTTATCTCTCTTGTTTCACTGTGTCTTAAGGAAAGGGACTATTCTTAACCTTGGTTAAGCACTATATATATATAGATAGATATATATGCATACGAAGAATTTCTAGAATCTTAATTCAATGGAATATGACTGTGGGCCTTTGAAATCTTTCACTTCCATCTGGAGTTCCTAGGGATATCTGGAATTTGTGACAGACACTGTTACCACAAATTTCCTGAATATTTAGAAATGATATGTAAGCAGAAGGGGCTGCAAAGCTTCTTGGACAGGACCTCTGTTTTCAACATTAACCTCAGTCCTTTCAAGGACCCCTTAGGCCAGTCTATTATCTCTTGCACAGTCCCAGCTGGATTCTTTATCTCTGGGTACTTTTTTGATTATCAACTGTTCACAAATTTTAGATTTCAAAAAGGGCGGAGATGATTCTGCTGTTTCTCTTCTATGAGTCCCTCTACTTCTCCCACTCTTTTTTCTTCCCCTCTCCCTCCTCTTTTTTTCTCTTCTTGCCTGACTTTTCTTTATCTATTTTAACCTTTTCTGACAGGAGTCCTTCTGTTCTAGGAAGCTTCCATTTTCCAAGGAATCAGTTGCTCCAGGGCACTTATGTCTCTCAGAGTTGTCAAATTAGGACCCATTAGTGTATATTGATTGTTTGCACACATGTAGGCACCCCCCCTAGGGAAGAAACTATACCCCTAGGGAAAGAAGCTACAGAGCTTCTTACTAAGTCAGTCCTTAAATTTTATCAAACTGTAATTACTTGTACATCTCTAGTCTAGTTCTTCACTCTGGTGTCCATTTTGCAGCCACTCTCCTATATCTGTGTGCACCCACCAGCATTCTGGGAGATCATCTCACTCTTGAGCCCAAATGCTCAGTTAGTTAATTGCCTCCTGCAGAGACTAATAACCTACCTTACTGGCTCCATCTAGCCTCTGCCCAGTGTTCTACACATGGGATCTGTGTACTCCATGGATAAATATTCAGAATTGACATCTAAGTGGAAAGTGACTCTAAAATAAAGATGGAGTAAGGTTGCCAAATTTGACAAGTAAAACTACAGGATGCCCTGTAGAATTTTAATTTTAGATAAACAGATTTGGGATACACTTATACAAAACAAAACAAAACAAAACCTCTGTTGTTTATATGCAATTCAAATTAAACTGGGCATCCTATATTTTACTGGGCAACCTTAATCTGGGGTCAGGTGCTATAGGATCTTATAAGTCATGTTAAGATTTTATTCCTTAGCATAAGAAAAATGAGAAATGACAGAATGTTTTGTAACAAGTTTCATGAATCAGGTTTGCATTTTATTGACTGATGATTCCATGAAGCCACTAAAATAGTCCATGGAACAAGCAGATCCAAGTTTGTTGCATTATTGTAAGGAAGGTCACAACCATGACAGCACTGTCTTAGTATCTTCTCAGAAGAGGAAAATCAAAGAAGGGAGTGCATATTATGAGGTTTTTGGAATCTGTTTTGAGGCAGGTCTTTCATTATTGGTGCCTACATGATTCAAATTGGGCAAAATTTAGAACACACAGAGGCTATGCACCCCAAGTTGCCACAGATCTGGCCATGCACTGTGCCTCTTGGAGCTACTGGACTGTGGGGGATCTGGCCTATGACTAGTGGCTCAGTGCAAATTTTGGTAACACTGCCAGTCTGAGCTCTTCTGCAGCCAGGCTCCCTCAGAACCAGCTTGCCTAGATCTCACTAATATCAGAGAGAGAAAGCAAAGCACGCAACAAGCAAGGAATCAGTTCAGATATCTGGACTGAAAAGAAAAGTGACTCAGACACAATAGCAGGGTACAGGCAACACACATAGGAGAATCTCATGAAGTGCCAGGTTCTGGTGAACAGGGGAAATGCACTGCAGGATATTACAGGTCCTTTTCATGGAGCCACTATTTTCAAGAGCAGAAGACATAGCTGACTTTCCTAACAAAAAGAAACAGCCACAAAACAGTAGACGAAATAAGGAGACAGAGAAATATATCCCAGTGAAAGAACAGGAAAAAATCACAGCAGGAGATCAATGAAAAGGAGAAGTAAGTAATATGCCTGATAGAGAATTTAAAGAAATGGCCATAAGATATTCACTGAACTTCAGAAAAGCATGGAGGACAAGGAGATAAAAAAATAACATCAGAAATGAAGAACTGGATAAATGAAATTAAAATACAATAGATGGAACAAATAGTAGGCTACAAGAATCAGAAGAACATATCAATGACCTGGAGGACAGAGTAATAGAAAGCAATCCATTTCAGCTAATCAGAAGATAGATACATACTGCATAATGAGAATAAACGAATCAGTGACTCAATCAATCATAATAACATTTGCATTATAGGGATCCCAGAAAGAAAAGAGAAAGAAGGGGGAGGAGAAAATGTATTTGAAGAGATAATAGATAAAAATTCCTGACTCTAGGGAGGGAAACAGAGATCTAGGTTCAGGAGACACAGAGATCCCGAAAAAAATTCAACCCAAGGAGCTCCACACCAAGATACATAGTAATTAAAATGGCAAACATAGTACAAAGGAAGAATTTTAAAGGTTACAAGAGAAAACAATATAGTCACATAGAAAGAAAACCACATAACACTTTTTAGCTTATTTTTCAGCAGAAACGTTGCTAGCCAGAAGAGAGGGGCATGATGTATACAATGTGCTAAAAGGGAAAACTCTGTAGCCAAGAATGCTCTATACATCAAGGCTATCATTCAGAATAGAGGAGAGATAAAGTATTCTCCAGACAAACAAAAGTTAAACGAATTCATGACCAATAAACCATCTCTGTAGGATACTGTCTTAGTATCCTTTCAGAAGAGGAAAATCAAAGGGAGTGCATACATACTAGGTTTTTCAAATCTGGTTTGAGGCAGGTTTTTCATTATTGGTGCTTGCATGATTGAGTTTGGACAAAGTTCCATGTGCACAACTGCAGAATGTTAAGGGGGAATCTGAGAGTAGAAAACAAAATCCATAAGTAAGAGTAAGAAAAATAATCACAAAAGCAGAAAAAATAAGTATATCTGTAAAAATCAGTCAAGTAAAGCACAAAATAAAAGGATGCAAAATATGAACCAAATATAGGAGATGTGGAGGTGAGAGGAGTAAAGAATGAGTTTAAAATTAATATAGACTACAATATGCAGAAGATGTTACTTATATAGCGAATGGTAACCACAAAGGAAAAAATAGGAATAGATATGCAAAAATTAGAGTAAGGAACTCAAGTTATCACTAAAGAAAACCAGCAAACCATGAAAGAGAGAGAAAGAAGAAAGGATATGAAAAACGAAAACATGAAACAAGTAACAAAGTGGCAATAAACACATATCTATCAATACTTGCTTTGAATGTTAACAGACTAAATGCTCTAATCAAAAGACATAGGGGGACAGTGGATAAAAAAGCAAGACCCATGCATGTGCTGCTTATAAGAGGCTCATTTCAGACTTGAAGACACTTGCAGATTGAAAGTGAGGGGATGGGGAAATATATATCATGCAAATGAATGTCAAATGAAAGCCAGACTAACAATATCATTATTGGACAAAATACACCTTGAAATGAAGACTGTAATAAGAGACAAATAAGGATACTATATAATAATAAATGGAATGATCTAACATTTTCAAGAGCACATGGAACATTCTCCTGAATAGATCACATATTAGCTCAAAACCAGCCTCAACAAATTCGAAAAGACCAAAGTCATACCATGCATCCTTTTTGACCACAATGCTATGAACAAGAAATCAACCAACCATGAAAAAAAATCTGGAAAGACCACAAACACATTGATATTAAACAGCATGCCACTAAACAATGAATGAGTCAACCAAGAAATCAAAGAAGAAATCAAAAAGTACATGGAAGCAAATTAAAATGAAAACACAATGGTCCAAATCCTTATGGACACAACGAAAGTGGTTTTTAAGAGAGAAGTTTCTGGAAATACAGGTCTAACTCAAGAAGTATGGAAAATCTCAAAACCCTCACCTTATACCTAATGGAGCCAAACAATAAGAACAACAATAAACAACCATAACCTAAACAGCAGAAGGAAGGAAATAATAAAGGCTAGAGTAGAAATAAATGATATAGAACCTAAAAAATGGTAGAACAGATCAATGAAACCAGGAGCTGTTCAACAAAATCAATAAACCAATAGCCAGACTCATTTAAAGGAGAGCGAGAAGAAAGGATTCAAATAAACAAAATCACCAATGAAAGAGGAGAAATAATCAACACCACAGATATACAAGCAATTATAAGAATATTATGAAAAGCTATATGGTAAAAAGTTAGGCAACCTAGAAGAAAAGGATAAATTCCTAGAAACATATAACCCACCAAAACTGTACCAGGAAGAAATCAAAAATTTAAACAGATTGACTACCAGCAAAAACATTGACTCAGTAATCAAAAACTCCTAACAAATAAAATTCCAGGACCAGGTGGCTACACAGGCAAATTCTTACCTATACTCAAATCACTCCAGAAAAAAAAAAATAAAAAGAAAGAAAACTTCCAAATTCATTCTGTGAGGTGAGTATAACCCTGATACCAACCAAAACCAGAGATAGACACTACAAAAAAAAGGAGAACTATAGGGTAGTATCTCTGATGAACATGGATGCAGAAATCCTCAACAAAATACTGGCAAGCTAAATCCAACTTACTTTAAAAAAAATCATTCAACACAATCCAGTGGAATTTATTCCTGGGACCCAAGGTGAATCACTATTCACAAATCAATCAACATGATATATCATATCACTAAAGAAGGGATAAGAACGATAAGATCATTTAAGTAGATGCAGTGAAAGCAGTTGACAAGATACACATGCATTTATGATAAGACTCCTCAACCAAGTAGCTGTAGATAAAATGTACCTCAACATAAAAAAGATATATATGAAAAACTCACAGCTAATATCACACTCTATGGGGAAAAAACTGAGAACTTTCCCCCTAAGGTCAGGAAGAAGACTTGGGTGTCCACTGACACCACTGTTATTTTACATAGTACTGGAAGTCCTAGCCACAGCAATCAGATGTCACAAAGAAATAAAAGCATCCAAATCCAAATGGAAGAAGTGAAACTTTCACTATCTGTAGATGACAAGATACTAGATGAAAACACAAAAGAATCCTCTAAAAAACTAGTAGAACTGATAGGTGAGTTCATAAAATTCACAAGATACAAAATCAATGTGAAGAAATATCTTGCATTTCTATACACCAATACTGATGCAGCAGAAAGAGAAATTAAGAAAATAATTCCACTTACAATTGCATCAAAAATAATAAGATACCAAAGAATAAACCTAACCAAAGAGGTGCAAGACCTGTACTCTGAAAACTATAAAACACTGATGAAAGAAATTGAAGAGAACACAAAAAATGGAAAGATACTCCATACTCCCAGATCAGAAGAACAAATATTGTTAACATGTATATATTACCTAAAGCAATCTATACATTTAATGTAATCCCTATCAAAAGTCCAACAGCATTTTTCACAGAGTAGACCAAATAATGCTAAAATTTCTATGGAAGCATAAAAGACACCAAATAGCCAAAACAATCTTGAAAAAGAAATGTAAAGCTGGCATAATTCCAGACTTCAGATTATACATTACAACCCTATAGTAATAAAAAATGTATGGTACTGGCATGAAAATAAACACGTAGATCAATAGAAGAGAATAGAAAACCCAGAAATGAACCCACAACTATATGGTCAGTTAATATTAGACAAAGCAGGAAAGAATATCCACTGGGAAAAAAGACAGTCTCTTCAGCAAGTGGCATTGGGAAACTGGACAGCAACATGCAAAAGAATGAAACCAAACCAGTTTCTTACACCATCACAAAAATAAATTCAAAATGTATTAAAGACCTAAATATGAGACCTGAAACCATAAAAATCCTAGAGGAGAACACAGGCATTGACCTTTTTCTTGATTATTTCTCCCCTCTCACTTATGATTTTATTCATTTGAACCTTTTCTCTATTCTTTTTGGTAACTCTGGGTAGAGGTATATCAATTTTGTTTATCTTTAAAAAAAGTTTCTCGTGGATCAAAAGAATAAACATTGTTAAAATGTCTATGCTGCCCAGAGCAATCTATATTTTCAATGCCATCCTAATCAAAATTAATCAGTATTAAGTGTCTGAAGGTATTTCTGGACTTGTTGATCTTGGGGTTTGTTCTCTCTGCCTCTAGGACATGAACACTTGTTCCATTCCCCAGATTAGGGAAATTTTCATCCAGTATTTGATCAACTATATCTTCTAGTCTTCTCTCTTTCTCCACTGCCTCAGGGATCCCAATAATTCTGACATTGGAATTTTCATGGCGTCATTTATTTCCCTATTTCTGTTTCCATGGCTTCTAAGTTGTTTGTTCCAGCTTCCACCTGATCCTGCTTTTCTATCAGCTTGTCTTCTAGATCACTAATTCGATCTTCTGCCTTGGTTATAGAGTATTTAGAGTATTTAGATTAGATTGGATCTCCTTGATAGTATTTTTAACTTCTGCCAGATCAGCTCTCACTTCCGCTGTTAAAGATTCTATGTTGCCACTAATGTTCTTCTCCAACCTAGCAATTGCCTGGAGAATTTTTACCCTGAATTCCATTTCCGATATATTGTTTATGTCCATATCCAATAGTTCTGTGGCAGAGGTCACAGTCTCTGAATTTTTCCTCTGTTTGGTATTCCTCCTCCTAGTCATTTTGGTGAGAGGTGGTTCAGGGGATGTATAGCTGAATATATCAACCATGATCCCATCAAGGTGTCCCTTGGAAAGTTTTGGAGCAATCAGAAGTGACCACCAAAAAAAGAAAGAAAAAAGGAAAAAAGAAAGAGAAAAAGGTAAAAGAAAAAAAAACAGCCAAAATGATTCCCAAAGTAAGATTTATTTATTATTTTTTTATTATTTTTGCCCCAGGGGTATAGGTCTGTGAATCATCAGGCTTATACCTTTCACAGAACTCACCATAGCACAAACCTTCCCAATGCACATAACCTATCCACCCTATCCCTACGCTACCAACCCCCTCAGTTTGTTTCATGAGATTAAGAGTCCCTTATGGTTTGCCTCCTTCCCGATCCCATCTTGTATCATTTTTCCCTCCCTATCCACCACGACCCCCTACCCTACCCCTCAAGTTCCTCACATCAGAGCCAAAGTAAGATTTATATGGTACATAAACCAAAAACGAACAAAAAGGCTGAGAAAAGAGACAAGAAAGAAAAAAGAAGAAAAACCTAGCCAAAATGAACCCCAAGAATCAGATTTATATGGCACAAAAACAAAAATGAATACACAGAAACACTGACAGAAGAATAAGATGGGAAGGTGGTTATAAACCCTTGATGTGGGTGACGAAGATTATTTCAGTACTTCCTGGGTGTATCTTGTTGTCTTTGTTAAAGGACTCAAATTTCCAGAGATACAGGGAAATTAAAACTGCCTTATATATAGGGATAGTATTGAATAGGGAAAAAGGATTACCTTGAAGCTTATATCTATATGTATATTAAAAAGAAAACAGGAAAAAGAAACCAAGGTATATGTATGAAGAAAGTTCAAGTTAAAAAGTTATTGGGACTCCTAATCTCAGAAAACAAACTGAGGGTTACTAGGGGGTGGGAGGGTAGGGATAGGGTGGATGGGTTATGGACATTGGGGAGGGTTTGTGCTTTGGTAAATGCTCTCTGAAAGATGTAAGCCAGATGATTCACAGACCTGTACGCCTGGGGCAAAGAATAAAAAAAACGTTATTATGTAATATGTTGTATTAAATATCTACTTATAATGGCAAGTAGTTTAAAAAAATAAAAGAAGAGGAATCATGAGAACAAATTAGAAAAATGTTGTATCTATGAAATATACAGGTTTTGGGGCAATAATGTGGGCTTTTCAGAGGGCTAGTGGAAAAAGCCAAGTGTCCACACCCAGTCCTTTCCCTCAGAGAGAAGTCTCAGTCTGCTTCCCCCTGGATGGTCCAGAACACACAGACACCCCCTCTGCAATCTCCGCTGAACACCGCAACCTCCCACAGGCAGTGCGCACTCCCAGTGATCACCTGAGGCCCCCGCTTGTCTCTGCACCCTGGTGCCACTAGAACCACAAGTGATATTGTTCCGGAGGAGCCAGATCCTGGCGACTGTCATTGCTGGGACTGCTGTCTGGAGTCCACGCCCACAATCTGGCAGCGGTGCAGTTCATGGAAGGCTGAGGGTTCAGAGACCTCCAGCTGGAACCCACAGCAGGCTCTCTCAGGTACGGGCGGGGGTGTACCCAGACCAAGCGGTGGTGCAAGAGGTGGAAAGCCGTGGGCCCAGGGACTATGGACTGGGGCCTCGCCAGGCTCTCTCAGGCACACATGGTCCTGGCTGTGACCATCCTGGGATCGTGGGCTAGGACCGTACCCGTGGCTGCCCAATTCCACCAGTTGCCCCTTAAAACCTTTTGCTCTTTTTGAGTGTTCTTAACCAGACTCCAAATTAATGCTGGTCCCCAAGCACAGGGTACTTTTGTATTGGGGTATTACTTTCCAGTGTATCACTTCTGGTGGCTCCCTCCTCCTTTTGTTTATCCTTCGAGTGCTCCCACTCCACTTTACCTCTCTACTGATGATCTCCTGTCCCTGTAGAGATCCAGAAATTTATAATCTTACATCTCAGGCTGATTTCATGGGTTCTCAGAGTGTTCTGGTAGATAATTTAGTTCACTTTAGGTGACCTGTTAAAACAGGGACTCCTACTTCTCTGCCATCTTGCCCCTTCCTCCCTGTTCTTTTAGATGCTTTCTTTTGCTTCAACTTGAAGGATTATCTTCAGTATTTTTTGGAAAGCTCCTCTATATGGGATGATCTGCCTCAGCTTTTCTTTGGTAGCACTGTCTATCTCTTTTTCATTTTTGGACAGTTTTATGGGGTGTAATATTCCTTGTTGGCAGTTTCTTTTTTCTTTTAGCACTTTGAATATATCATCCTACTCCCTTTATGGCCCAGAAGGTTTCTGCTGAGAAATTTGCCCATAGTCTTACGAGGGCTAATTTGTACATGACAATTTGTTTTTCTCCTCCTGCTTCCAAAAGTATCTCTCTTTAACACTTACCAATTTAATTTTAATGAGTTTCATTTCAGCCTTGTTGTGTTTATCTTTTGGGAGGAATTTTGGACCCTGTGTACTTGGATGTCTGTTTTCCTCCCTGTATCTGGGGCTTATTTGGACATTATTTTTTTAAATGCTTATTTTTTAAAAATATTTTATTTATTTGAAAGAGAGAGAGAGAGAAAGATCGCAAGTAGAAAGAGTGGCAGGCAGAGGGAGAGGGAGAAGCAGGCTTCCCTCTGAGCAGAGATCCCAGTGTGGGGCTCAATCCCAGGACTCTGAGATAGTGACCTGAGCCAAAGGTAGACACTTAACCGAATGAGCCACCTAGGCACCCCTAGACATTATTTCTTTTTAAAAAAGATTTTATTTATTTATTTATTTATTTATTTATTTATTTGGCAGAGAGAGAGATCACAAGTAGGCAGAGAGGCAGGCAGAGAGAGAGGAGGAAGCAGGCTCCCCGCCGAGCAGGGAGCCTGATGCGGGGCTCGATCCCAGGACCCTGAGATCATGACCTGAGCTGAAGGCAGAGGCTTTAACCCACTGAGCCACCCAGGTGCCCCTAGGCATTATTTCTTTAAATAGATTTCCTGTTCCTTTCTTTCTGTCTCCTCCTTTTGGCACATATTGTGTATATTGGTTCACTTGATGGGAGTCCAATAAATCCTTTAGGCTTGCTTGCCTTTTTTTTTTCTCTCCTCTCACTGGATAATTTCAAATGACTTGTTTTCAGGATCATTGCTTCTTTCCTTTTTCTTGATCTGGTTTACTTTTGAGGCTCTGTGTTGAGGTTTTCATTTCATTTATTGTTTTCTAAGCTCCCAAATTTCTGTTTGGTTCTTTTTCTATGGTTTCTCTTTGCTGAACTTCTCTTTTTTCCCCTGATTTCCTTTAATTGTCTACATTTGCTTTCTTATAACTGACTGAGCTTCCTTAAGATGATGATTTTGAATTATTATTTTTTCAGTCAGGCAATGCATAGATCTCCATTTTTTAGGGTAGCTTACCAGTACTTCCTTTATTTGCATCATATTTCCTCATTCTTTATGTTCCTTGTGGCTTTTGTTTAGTTTCTGCACATTTCAAGAAGCAGCTACCTTCCTAGTCTTTTTGGTTTGGTTTGACTGGAAAAGACGACCAGTCAGCCTGCTAGAGATTCTAGGAGCTTCTCAAAGTTTTTCTGTGGTTGTATGTTCGTCACTCCTTTCCCTCTGTCCTGGGAGAAAAGCCTCAGGACTGTGTACCTTCATCCAGTCTTGCAAATCCATGCCCCTGTATTAAGCAACCCATCCCTTAACTTTGTTCTTAGCTATCCCTAGATGTCCCAATTATGCAGTTTCCTTCATGGCTACAAGTAAAGTAATGCACCTGCTCCTGTGCAGGATAGGGTGATGCTGGTTTTACCCCACTCAGAAACCCTGTTACTATTAGGCTTTCCCCATTGTGGTGTTCTAAAAACTGCATAGCATCATAGTAGGTATAAATGTTACTGCCTATGGATTTTATGGTCTCTTTTTACAAAGGGTCATTTTATTTTCATCACAGTTTGATGGAGAATGGGTTTCAACATGAATTTTTCAGACTTAGCAGACTCACGCCTATTAAAAGAAAGGAAAGACATTATATAGCTAGCTGTCCTTTTAGGCATTTTAACAAACTATGGTCTACTGCCTGTTCTTGTAAATGAAATTTTATTGAAGTAAAGCTTCACCAATTATTTCACTTGTTGTCCATCACTACGTTTGCCCTACAATGGCAGATTTGAGTAGTTGCAATATATTGGCTGGAAAAATCTAAAGTAATCTGGTCCTTTATTGGAAAAGTTTGCTAACCCCTGTCCTCAAATTGGTGCTTGAATCCAGAAGCCACAGCTACACTGTAGGCTACTTGTCACCATTCGTTCACTCAGGTGGTATAGTGGTCTTACATTTCTGTTTTGTAATCCATTTTCTTATTTAGATATAATTCATGTATTTTCAATTCCTCTGTTACATTATATATATAATTTTTATCTTATAAGTTCTATCAGTGTGGTATTAAAGTAGACTTACTAGAATAATAATAGAAAGACTTATTAGATTAGTTTTATGAATTTTAAGTAATTTTAATAAGCCTATTGTTAATAATAAATAGATTTATTAGAGTAATATTAGAATTCCAATTTGAAGTGATTTCTTATCATAAAATTTTATTCACAAATATATAGCCATGCTTCTATACAGACTTTTCTCAGTTACTTCATTTTCCTCAACTTGCAGTTTCATCTTCAAAGAGTAGTTTAGATAAAATAGCCTTAAAAAGCTCTATTTTGCTTTGGTGAATGCTGTGAAAGATGTAAGCCTGATGATTCACAGACCTGTACCCCTTGGGCAAAGAATAAACATAAAAAGAAAAAAGAAAAAAAGAAAAAAAAAAGCTCTATTTTGAAGCCATTCTTCCACAGTTTTGGAATCATTTTACTTAGCTGATTTTGACTTAGTTATCATTGCTAATCCATTTTATACATCATCCCTGGCAAGTTCAAGGGCAATCATCAACCTATTGACTTTTCATCTCCTTTAGTCTTAAGTAAAGAAATGCCAATGCAAGTTCTCAAATAGTCTTTTGTAAGTTCTTTATCCTTTTCTATAAATCTCCCTGCTATACATTCAGCTGTCATTATCTTCTTCATCACTACTGAGAAAGTCTTTGCTATTGTACTTTACTACTAAAATAGTGATTGGTTAGATTTGTGCTATAATTTATTGTTATTTTGTTCTATTGTAGCCCACTCTACACTACATTGTGTACCTTCTCTTCAAGATAAATGTAGAGAATGACTTAAACTTTTCAGTGACTTAATGCATTCCTTTTTTTTAATTATTGACACAAAATTCACCTAATGTAAAAATAACCATTTTAAAGTAAACAGTTTCGTGGCATTTAGTGAATTTTCAGTGTTGTGTAGCCACTGCCTTTATCTGGTTCCAAAACATTTTCAGCACTCTAAAAGGAAACCCAATTCCCATTGAGCACTAGTTCTGGATTCCCCCCTTCCCTCTGCCCCTGGAACCCACAAATCTGATTTTTGTCTATGTGGATTTGCTTATTCTAGATATTCCATATTCAGATATTCTGTGTAGATGGAATTTTATGATACGTAATCTTTTGTCTGGCTTCTTAGCATGTTTTTGAGTTTCATCCATGTTGTAGCATATATGAATTTTTCATGTTTTCTATGGCTAAATAATATTCTATTGATGGATATTTGGGATGTTTTTACCTTTTAGCCATTGTCAATATTGCTGCTATAAACATGCATGTGCATGTACTTAAGTACCTGTTTCCAATTCTTTGGTTATATAATGAGGAGTAGAATTTCTTGGTTGCATGGTAACTCTGTAACTTTTTGAGGAAAGCTGAACTGTTTCCTGTAGCAACTGAACAATTTTACACTCCCACTAACAATGTGAAAGGGTTCCAGTTTTTCCACATCCTTGCCAACATTTGTAATTTTCTGCTTTTTTAAAAATTATAGCCATCACTTTGTTTCTGAAATGACATCTCATTGTCATTTTAATTGCATTTCTCTAATGATTAATGATTTGTGCATTTTTTCATGTGCTTGTTAGCCATTTGTATGTCTTTTTTAGTGATTATTCTTGTATACACTCCCACTTTTCTATCACAACTTAAGGGAACAGATTGCATGTAAATACAGTGATTATTAAAAAAAACAAACTGAGGGTTGCTGGAGGGGAGAGGCGGTAGGCGAGATGGGGTGGCTGTGTGATGAACATTGGGGAAGGTATGTGCCATGGTGAGTGCTATGAATTGTGTAAGACTGATGAATCACAGACCTGTACCCCTGAAACAAATAATACATTATATGTTAATTAAAAAATCATACTGGTAGTGAATTTTGAGCTTTAAAGTCAGTGACTTCTTAACTTGTCATGAACAATATACCTGGAGGTTATTTTAATGCATGTTGGCTAAAACTTTCATATAAGTTATTATAAATTGGTATCTCCCACATTCACTACAGCCTGCCACTCAAAGACATAATATTTATTTTAATTCCTTCCAAGGAATTTGGAATGCTCAGCGTATGTGGTGATTTTTTTATTTGGTTCAGTTAATTATTTCTGTGGTATGGTTTTCAAGGCTGAAGCCACAGAAACAAGGAATTATTTACTGAAGCGAGTCTGGAAGAGTCTTAAGCCTACAAATCTCAACTGTGGCTTTGTTATTTTTCATAGCAACATTTGTGAATTTGGGAATTCTTAAAAATTATCTGCAGGGCCACATTATGGTTTTCATGGACCCTAGGCACTTTTGCTTTCGTGGGCCACTCTTCCATAAAAAATATTAAAAGTTCTATTTTTTAAAAGATTTTGTTTATTCATTTGAGACAAGGCACAAGTGGGGAGTGGGGTAGAGTGAGAGGGAGAAGCAGACTCCCCACTGAGTGGGAAGCCAGACTACAATGTGGGGCTCAATGCCAGGACCCTGGGATTATGACCTGAGGCAAAAGCAGATGCCTAACAAACTGAGCCACCTAGGCACCCCTAAAAGGTCTATTTTATGACTGTTTGGTTATAAAGGCAAATATAGAGAGTGAATTATATTAATATTTTCTTTTGATTTTAAAGAAATTATTTTTTGAACTTATGAAAGTATCATGGGCCTTAGGCATTGTGCTTACTCTGCACGGTGGATGTCTGTCCTGGATATTTGGACACATTCCCTCATGATATCATATAGCCCTTTGTGATTTTATTTTCATTAGCATATGAGTTCTTAACAGTTACAGTGATTACTTCCTAATAAAAATGTGCTCTTTACAACTACTCTGAAATATCTATCTTAGATAATTCAGATCATGCTAAACTTGTCTTTTTGCTTCAATTTCAACATGGACTTAAAACCACTTTGCAATTTTAGCTTTTCCATTTTATTTTTATTTTCTACTCATACCCTACTTGGTACCATTTGAACTCTCAGCTGTTGGAAAGCCTTTCTCAGATAAGGCCTTTGGCTTGGCATAGCAGTTCCTGGCTCAGTATACTTCAGAAGGTTAAGTTCAGTGTCCATTTGATCTCCACTTAGAGCATTGAGGAGACAACAACACAGGTAGACTGGAAAAGAAAAATTCACATAAGTGAACCTTTAAACAGTGAAAAAATTGAAGTAATAAAAATGTCTATCAGCTTGTTATAAATTCACACAATGAAATGCTACACAACAATTAGAATGAAATAACTATTACAAGAATTCATAAACTATTTCTGTAAAGGGCCAGATAGTTAATAGCTGAGGTGTTGAGAGCCACATTATCTATCTCAACTCTGCTGCTGTTGTGAGAAAGCAGCCATAGGCAATATGTCATCTAATGAGAGTGTTCCAGTGGCTGTGTCCTAACAAAACTTTATAAAAACAGGCTGCAGGTTGGTTTTGAACCAACAAAATTAGGATAATTTTGTTACCCTTGAACTAAAGTAGGATGTATCGACTTGAATAAATATTAGAAACATAATTTGAATAAACAAAGTAGAATGATTCATACATTTTATTAACATATGGATCAAGTTTAAAGGCCCAAAAAAGAATATAATATTTATGGATATGTGTGTGCCTATGTGTGTGTGCACATGTGCACACATGGGAATGATAAACATTATATTCATAATAGTGGTTATTTCTGAAGAGGGAGGGATGGGCACAAAGAGTGAGTCAATTTAATTACAGTGTTTAATTTCTTTATAAAAATGATCTGATGGATATGTGGCATAGTATTATGATATGATTAGGACATGATTTTTTACTGTATTTTTTTCCTTTTGTCTTTATATTTGAAAAATTTTATAATAGAAATCACTGTGTAGGCCAATCAAAACATATTTGAAAGCTGAATTTGACTCAGATGCCATCACTTTGCCCCCTCTGCTGTTGATACATGCAAGAGTTCTAAGGAATAATAGCATGGTGGAAAATGAAGAGTCTTCATGTTAACAGATTGGAACCTACTACATTTATGTCTGGAAGCTTTTAATGCAATAACAGTTTATGATAGATTATTTGAATATTAATTAAGATGTAAGCTATTTTTTGTCAACATGTAACATTTCCTTCTTTGTCTTTACAAAATTGTTGCATAATATCTTGACAATATATACATTGTAATTACTTTTTTATAACCTTATTCTCTAGAATACTTCATATTAGCTTTCCATTTCCTCTATGGTTTTGTTCCAATTATATCTAATTACTTAATAATCTAATTGATGACCTCTCCTCATCATGTAAGCTTTTTATATGACTTGCCTCTGGCCGGTCCAGAAGTATTCTAGAAAACCTGGCAAATATTGTGCCTTTTTTTCTTGTTTTAAGGATTTTATTATTGATTCTTGTTGAAGGAAGGAGAGAATTTGAGGTGACCTTAGAAGATGGGTAGGATTTGTATCTTTATAGTGATCCTCAGGGGCACATGCACCCGAATGTTTATAGCAGCAATGTCCACAATAGCCAAACTATGGAAAGAACCTAGATGTCCATCAACAGATGAATGGATAAAGAATATGTGGTATATATATACAATGGAATACTATGCAGCTATCAAAAGAAATGAAATCTTGCAGTTTGCAACGACGTGGATGGAACTGAAGGGTATTATGCTGAGCGAAATAAGTCAATCAGAAAAAGATAATTATCACATTATTTCTCTGATATGAGGAACTTGAGAGTCAGGGTGGGGGGTCGTGGGTGGTAGGGAGGGAAAAATAAGGAAACAAGATGGGATGGGGAAGGAGACAAACCATAAGAGACTCCTAATCTCACAAAACAAACTGAGGTTTACTGGGGGGTGGGAGGGTAGGGATAGGGTGGATGGGTTATGGACATTGGAGAGGGTTTGTGCTTTGGTAAATGCTGTGAAAGATGTAAGCTGGATGACTCACAGACCTGTACACCTGGGGCAAAGAATAAAAAAAAAAGATGGGTAGGATTCGAATAGGCTGAATATTGGAGCAATGTTTCAAGCAGAAAGGATGGATAGTGAGCAAAAACTTAACAGCAGGAATAATACTGTTTGAAGGCCAGTGACAAGCAAGCACATCACAGCATTAAAACTTGATAATTCCTTGGGCGCCTGGGTGGCTCAGTGGGTTAAAGCCTCTGCCTTCGGCTCAGGTCATGATCTCAGGGTCCTGGGATTGAGGCCCGCATCGGGCTCTCTGCTCCGCAGGGAGCCTGCTTCCTCCTCTCTCTGCCTGCCTCTCTGCCTACTTGTAATTTCTCTCTCTCTGTGTCAAATAAATAAATAAAATCTTTAAAAATTAAAAAAAAACTTGATATTTCCTTAAAACAAAAAGAAAAAAACACAACAAAACACCATTGATAATTCCTTGATATCCATTGTGTGTCCCATCTCCTCCCAGAAGCCTTCCTTGTTGATATCCTTCAAGATACTCTGTCCTTCCTATGTTTCTTGTTGTCTCCGAAAATAGGCTGGTATTGAACTATATTCAATTTGGAGAACAGTATTGTGCCTTTTTAATAATATGGTGCTCCATAGCCATTGCTTTTCTTGTTCCATGATCAAGGATGGCATACTTTTCTATTGATCTTAAACTCATTTGTTGAAGAGTTATGAAATGAACTGTATATTGAGCTCCGTGAGGACAGAAATTTTGTTTTATCTACTGCTATGTTCTTAAAACCTTGAAATAGTATTTGCCACAGAAAAATTATTTAAGAAACATGTGTTGAATAAATAAATGAATGATGTTATTCCTTTCAGAGGGCATAGTTCTACATGGCTTCTATCTCTGATGCATGGCCCCATTTGGAGATTCCAAACCCACCAGGTTCTTGCAATGTGCTTCCATGCTGCTCCTCCTGGAGGAGGAAGGAGGGGTTCTCTCCAGATCTGCCACTTTTGGGGCCCTTGCTCAAAGACCAGTGGCCTGACTATATCTTAGATCATGGTTTAATGTAATCCTGAGGTGAGAGCCCACTCCTCGGCTCCATCTCTGCAGCCAGCTTCCTCACTCCAATACCCAGGAGCTCTGCCACCCTCAGACACCCCTGGTCTTTTTGTGTCCCCGTGGGCCCTGAGACTACACTGTCCCCGCGAGGTTCCCCCACTCCCCCCACTTAACCTCTGTAGCGACATCCCTCAGTGGAGCAGACTTCTAAAAGTTCCGATTTAGTGCTCTGCTGTTCTTTCACTTGCTGAAAGCTGACCCCTCCCCCCACAGTCGATCTTCCCAGTGCTTTGGATCCACTTCTCTGCAAGTCCCACCTTCCAGAAAGTGGTCACTTTTCTGTTCCTAGAATTGGTGCTCTTCTTCTCTTCTATCTCCTGTTGAGTTTGTAGATGTTCAGAATGGTTTGATAACTATCTGGCTGAACTCCTGGGACCTGATGGTATTTCGTTCTCCTAATCTGCTATCTTGCCCCTCCCCCCAAGCCTGATCATAGATTTCTATCAACGAAAAAGAAGCATAGCCACAATTCAAGTACTGAACATAATACATGTAACAACTGAAGTTTTCACACACATAGAACATCTCAGATATCCTAAATATTGTTACAAATAATTCCTAGTCACTTTTGTCAACATCCCAGAAGTTAAGTTCAGGCAAAAGCAGAGAATAGGGATGTGTATAAAGTAAAACTTTTTATTTGATGAATCCTACTGAGAGTGGTTTCCAGATCTAGATTTTCACATAATTTTACCACTTCGTAATTGTTTTACAATTTTATATTTTTTCATCACAAGTTATCAAGCAAAGAATGAATATTTTATCTCAAGATTCTATGTCATAAATTTCTAAAATAATGATTCTTTTTATTAATAAAATATCCAGCCTTCCCCAAATTAATCCCATCTGGAAAAAAAAATGTTTCATTCCTCTTAACTACTAATCATATACTTACCTCTGTCCCACTGTATGATTATGCTTTATCTTCATGTATGTTCTTAAGACTTTGAATAATCCTTTAGCATTTGTATAAGACCTATGTCATCATGCTCTTATAAGAATTCCCCAGGGTATTATGTCCTAGAATATTGTTGTTTGTGTCCTAAGTCTTGTGTCAGCACCATCTAAAACATAGAATAGGCACTCTTATAGTTCAGTCAGCTGAATAGGTGTTTCATCAAGTTTTGAGAAACCATATAGGAACAATTGAAGCAGGGGACAATGTTGGGACTAAGGGGCTGTTTGCCAAGGGTCCAAATTGTAGGCATCATCTCAAAAACTGTTCAGATCCATAGGCAACTCTCTTCATTCATAACTCTTACAAGCTGGGCCCTTGACTCTCCAATTCCTTTTCTCTTAGCAACACCATGTTTTTTGCTATCAAATCATAACTATCTTCAATTTCTCTCCCTCTATTGACTTTTCTTTTCCTGGTCAGAATACACTTCTGGTTTCTTTTAGGGCCTCTCTTGCCCATAAGTCTCAGCCACTGACCTTCTTTATGAGTAGCTGTACCCACATTGGGAAAGAGCCAGTCCCAGCAACCATAAATATGATATTTAATTGATTCTAAGAACCACACATTTTTCACATTTTAACATTTATTAAATTGAGATTTATTTCATAAATGATGGTATGTTCCTTTATAATTGGAATTTTTTTCTCTCTTAATACAAAAATAATGGTAGAAATTACATTTAAAGGTATCTTAGACTTGAAGAAGCAGTAATTTAATAAAGTATACAAAGTCATACTGGTAACCTTCACACACAGAAATTTTGTTTACGTGTAGTCCCTTGTTTCTTCCCTGACCTTACTCATTTGCTTTATTCTGGCCTGTTAAATCAACATGACATAGATTCTTCATGCTGCCCTTATGAATGTTTCCTGTTATATGGGCCTATCTTAAGTCCTTCTGTTGAATGTGTATTGAATAAATACTATGTGTCAAACATGGTGATAAATGCTAATGATAGAAATATGAGCAAAGCCAGACATTTTTTTGTCTTTGTTTTTTTTCAATAAAGACTTTTTTTATGAAAAAGAGCAAAGCAAAGCAAAGTCTTTGCTTTTTTTTCATTAAAGACTCTTTTAAGATAGTCTTATCCATTAGCATTATAAATTATTCTGATCATCGGTCAGATCGTGCAGTTGTTCCTCTGGTGTCTAGGTTCATCCGTCTTTTTCCTCACTCTTCTTCTCTTCCATAAGGAAGGAAATATTCTGGATAATTATTCTGTACTATGTCCAATGAATCTGTAACTTCGTGACTGCTTCATGAACATGCTGACTGCTTCAAGCTGATCCATCTCTTTCATGGCCTCATCAGTTACTGCTGAGGCTTTCTTCCTAGTGTGTGGATCTAATATGTTGTATCTGTCATTGTCAAACTTCTAAAGGAACTATACCAATTCCAGTGGAATTGCCTCAGGGTTTAGTTTTTCTCTTTACACATAATCATTATATAGCTCAAGGAAAGTTTCCACTAAGAATGTGTCAGCTGGAATTTGATAGGTCTAAAGGAAAGATGTTATTTCTTCTCTTGAATTAAATAATTCTCAGAAGGTTGATGTTTGAATAGAGATTTCTGAGTGCCCTACCTGTTTTCTTAGTGTTCTCTGCTTAAATCTGTAAATACCTCCTCTTTGGACAGCAAGTAGCCAACATGTACTCTCTTGGTAGGGCCTTGCCCATGATGAGGTTTTGTATTTTTTTTCTTTTTTAAATTGAAATACAATTGGCATATAACAGTATATAAGTTTAAGGTATACAATGGTTGGTTTCATACATTTATATATTGTGATATTATTACTATAGTAGCATTAGCTAACATCTTTATCATGTCACGCATTTATCATTTCTTTTTTGTAAAGAACAGTTAAGAATTTGTCTCAGCAACTTTAAAGTTTATAACACAGTATTGTTGACTATACTCAGTTGGTGTGCATAAAAGCTTCAAAACTTATTTATCTACTAGTTGTAAGATTTTACCCTTAAGCAACACTTCCCCATTCCCCCAACCCAAGCCCCCGGTAAACCACCATTCTCTTTATGTTTATGAGTTCAGTTTTTTAAGAATCCTTTTAGGATTGCTCTTATCAAAAACATGAAATAAAAAATGTCGGTAAGGATGTGGAGAAAAAGGGAACCCATGTGCACTGTTAGTGGGAATGTAAATCAGTGCAACTACAGTGGAAAACAGTTTGAAAGTTTCTCAAAAAATTAAAAATGGAAATACCTATGATCCTTTACTTCAGTTACTGGGTATTTACCCCCCTAAAAATGAAAACACCAAGAAGGAAAGATAAAGGCATCCCTATATTTATTGCAGCATTATTTACAATAGCCAAAATATGAAGGTAACCCAACTGTCATTGATAGGTAAATAGATAAAGAAGTTGTGGCATATACATACAATGGAATATTGCTCAGCCATAAAAATTAGACTTTACCATTTGTGACAACATGGATGGATCTAGAGGATATTATGCTAAGTGAAATAAGCCAACAGAGAAACACAAATATGATACAACTTCATTTATATTTGAAATCTAAAAAGCAAACAAAATAAAAGACCGAAGAAATAAATCAAAAGGCAGAAACAAACCTATAAATATAGAGAATAAAATGGTGGTTTCTAGAGGGGAGAGGTGTAGAGAGATAGGCAAAAAGTGCTGAAGAGGAGTGGGAGATATGGGCTTCCCGTTATGGAATAAATAAGTTATGAGGATAAAAATTAGAGCATAGGGAATATATTCAGTGGTATTATTTTGTGTTTTTTAAGATTTTATTTATTTGAGAGAGAGAGAGAGATTGAGCCAGAGAGGGACAGAGAGAAACAAGCAGAGTAGTCTGGTACAGGGCTTGGCAGGGGGCTTGATCCCAGGACCCCAAGATCATGACTTGAGCTGAAGTCAGACACTTAACTGACTGAGCCACCCAGGCATCCCTATGGTCAGTGGTATTGTAATAGCATTGTGTACTGACAGATGTTAGCTATACTTATAAATACAGCATTATGTATAAGCCTGTTGAATCCCTATTTTGTACACCTGAAACTTATGTAACATTATGTGTCAATGATGCTTCAATTAAACAACAATGAAAGGAAGGAAGGAAGGAAGGAAGGAAGGAAGGAAGAAAGAAAGAAGGAAAGAAAGAAAGCAAGAAAGAAAGAAAGAAAGAAAGAAAGAAAGAAAGAAAAAGAAAGAAAGAAAGAAAGAAAGAAAGAAAAGAAAGAAAGAAAGAAAGAAGAAGGAAGGAAGGAAGGAAGGAAGAGAGAGAGAAAGAAAGAAAGAAAGAAAGAAAGAAAGAAAGAAAGAAAGAAAGAAAGAAAGAAAGAAAGTAATGAAAAGAAAAGAAAAGAAAAGAAAAAAGAAAAGAAAGGAAAAGAAAGAGGAACTGGATAGTAAAGAAAATGGTAACTGTTGTTGCTTCCGGGGTTGGAAACTGGACAATTAGGAACCAGGAGTAGAAGAAAACTTCTGTTACATAGTTTACCTTTTATACTTTCAAAATGTTGTTCCAAATATATACATAACCTGTACAAAATTAAATGAAAATAAAAATAATTTCAGTTTTTTTTCTGGATTCCACATATAAGTGATATCATAAAATATTTGTCCTTCTCTGTCTGGTTTACCTCACTTAGAATAATGCCTTTAAGGTCCATCCATATTGTCACAAATTCACAAATGACAGGATTTCCTTTTTTCCCATGGCTGAACAATATTCTATTTCATCTATATATGTGTATATATACATATATATCATATTTATATATTCATCTGTTGAAGGACACTTAAGGCACAAAACTGTTTCCAGTTCTTGGCTATCGTAAATAGTGCTGCAATGAACATGGGGTTGCAGATATCTCTTCGGGATACTGATTTCAATTTTTTTGGATATATATCCAGGAGAGAGATTGGTATTCTTATCTTTTTGATACTAGCCATTCTAACAGATGTAAGATGATAACTTGTTGTGTTTTTAACTTGCATTTCTGTGATTATTAGTGATATTGAGCATGTTTTCCTCTGTCTGTTGGCCACTGGTGTATCTTCTTTGGGAAAAATGTCTATTCAGGTCCTCGGCCCATTTTTCATTGGGATTATTTGGTTTTTGGTGTTGAGCTGCATACATTCTTTATAAATCTTGAATATTATCATATTAGAGCATTTGCAAATATTCTTTCCCACTCAGGAGGTTACATTTTCATTTTCCTGATGGTTTCCCTCACATGGAAAAGTTTTTTTTTATATTTTTGTAGTCCCAATAATTTATTTTAGCTTTTATTTATCTTGGCTGAAGAGACTTATCAAGGCTTATCAGCCATCAAAAAGGATGAAAACTCAACCTTTATATCAACATGGATGTGTCTGGAGGAGATTATGTTGAGTGAAATAAGTCAAGCACAGAAAGTCCATTTTCATATGGCTTCACTTGTGGAACATACGGAATAACTTGGAGGACTCTAGGGGATGGGAAGGAAAAGTGGATTGGGGTAAATTGGGTTGGGAGATGAACCATTAGAGACTGTGGAGTCTGAGAAACAAGCTGATGGTTATGGAGGGGAGGGGCAAGCAGTGAATGGGTGAGCCTGGTGGTGTTTTTTTTTATTAGTCTTATGTTGCTAAGGCTAATGTCAAAAATATTACTGCCTGAAAAAAAAGAAATAGAACTAAAAAAATAATAAAGTTAATATGGTGTAAGAAAAAAAATTACTGCCTATATATTCTGCTAGTTTTATGGTTGCATGTCTCATATTTAGATCTTAATGTATTTTGAGTTTATTTTTGTGTGTGGTGTAAGAAAGTGGTCCAGTTTTATTCTTTTGCATGTAGCTGTCTAGTTTTCTCAGCACCATTTATTAAAGAGATTGTCTTTTCATCATTGTATATTCTAGCCATTTTTGTTATAGATTAATTGACTGTGTAAGTGTGGGTTTATTTCTGGGTTCTCTGTTATGTTCTATTGATCTGTACGCCTGCCTTTGTGCCAATAACATTACTGTTTTTATTACTATAGCTTTGTATATCTTGAAATATGGAGTTGTAATACCTCCAGCATTGTATTTTTCTCAAGATTGCTTTGGCTATTTGGGTTCTTTCATAGTTCCACACAAATTTTAGTAATTTTTGTTATATTTCTGTGAAAAATGTCATTGGTATTTTGATAGAGATTCCATTGAATCTATAGATTGCTTTGGATAGTATGAACACTTTAACAACATTAATTCTTCTAATTTGAGAATGGTATATCTTTCCATTTTTTTCTTTTGTCTTCAATGTGTTTCACTGGTGTTTTATAGTTTCAGAGTACATGTCTTTTACCGCCTTGGTTAATTTTTTTGGGGGGGGTCTTTAGGCCTTTCTATGTATAGTATCATGTCATCTACAAATAGTGATAGTTTAACTTCATCCTTACTCATTTGGATGCCTTTTATTTCTTTCTGTTGTCTTAATATTATGGCTATGATTTCCAGTACTATATTGAATAAAAGTGGCAACAGTGAACATCCTCGTCTTGTTCCTGATCTTAGAAGAAAAGCTCTAATTTTTTCCGTTGAATATGATGTTAGTTGTGTGTTTGTCACATATGGCTTTTATTATGATAAGCTATGCTCCATCTAAATTTAGTTGTTTAGAGTTATCCTAAGCAGATAATATATTTTGTCAAAGGCTCTTTCTGCATCTGTTCAGATGATCATATGATTTTTATCTGTCATTTTGTTGACGTGGTGTACCACGTTGATTTGCACATATTGACTAGTCCTTGCATCCCTAAATTAAACCCCACTACACTGTGGTGAATGATCTTTTTAAAATACTGTTGAATTTTGATTGCTTATATTTTCTTAATGATTTTTTTTCATTTATGTTCATCAGAGATATTGGCCCTTAGTTTTCTTTTTTTATAGTGTCTTTCTCTGGATTTGGTACAGGGTAATGCTGGTTTCATAGAATGTAGTTGGTAGCTTTACTTTCTATTATATTTTTTGGGATAGTTTGAGGAAAATAGATATTAACCCTTTTTTTAAAAAAGATGTAAGCAATTTCTCCACCAAAGGTGGGGCTCAAACCCACAACCCTGAGATCAAGAGTCACACACTCCACTGAGTGAGCCAGCCAGGCACCCTCTAACTCGTCCTTAACTATTTGGAAGAATTCACATGTCAAGCCATCTTCCCCTGGACTTTTGTTTGTTGGGAGTTTTTTGATTACTGATTCAATTTTCTTTCAAGTAATTGGTAAAGAAATGTCTATTTCCTCCTAATTCAATTATATAAGATCATATATTTCTAGAAATATATTCATGTCTTCTATGCTGTTCAATTATTTGACATAATTTCTTATACTACTTCATTATAATCATTTGTATTTCATAGTATTGTTATTTCTCTTTCGTATTTCATTAATTTGAACTTTCTCTCCTTTCTTCTTGAGGAGTCTGTCTAAATGTTTATTGATGTGGTTTCCCTTTTCAAGGAATCAGCTTTTGGTTTCATTGATGTTTTCTATTGTTTCTTTAGTCTCATTTATTTCCACTCTGATCTTTATTATTTCCTAATACCTAACTTTGAGTTTTGGTTTATTTTTCTTTTTCTAGTTCCTTTAGGGATAATGTTAGAGTGTTATTTGTGATTTTCTTGTTTCTCGAGATAGTCCTGTATTGATATAAATTATCCTCTTACAACTGCTTTTGCTGTGTCCCAAAGATTTTGGACCATTGTGTTTTTTATTTTCATTTGTCTCCGTATATATATATATATATATATATATATACATACATATATATATACATATATATACATACATATATATATACATATATATTTTTAATTTCCCTCTTGATTACTTTTTTTTGGCAGTCATCCATTGAATTAACATTATGTACTTTTTTTAAATTTTATTTTATTTTTTCAGTGATCCAAGATTCATTGTTTATGTACCACACCCAGTGATCCATGCAATACGATCGCTCCTTAAAACCCACCACCAGGCTCACCCATTCACCGCTCTCCCCTCCCCTCCATAGCCATCAGCTTGTTTCTCAGACTCCACAGTCTCTAATGGTTCATCTCCCATTCTGATTTAGCCCAATTCACTTTTCCTTCCCATCCCCTGGAGTCCTCCACGTTATTCCTTATGTTATGTAAGTGAAACCATATGAAAATTGACTTTCTGTGCTTGAGTTATTTCACTCAGCATAATCTCCTCCAGACCCATCCATGTTGATAAAAAAGTTGGGTATTCATCCTTTTTGATGGGTGAGTAATATTCCATTGTAGATATGGACCACATCTTTATCCTTTTATATGTTGACAGGCATCTTGGCTCTTTCCACAGTTTTGCGATTGTGGACATTGCTGCTATGAATATTTGGGTACATATGGCCCTTCTTTTCACTACTTATGTATCTTTGGGGTAAATACCCAGTAGTGCAATTACAGGGTTATAGGGTAGCTCTATTTTTTAATTTTTTGAGGAATCTCCACACTGTTTTCCAAAGTGGCTGCACCAACTTGCATTCCCACCAAGAGTGAAAGAGGGTTCCCCTTTCTCCACATCCTCTCCAACACTTGTTGTTTCCTGTCCTGTTGATTCTGGCCAATCTAACTGGTGTAAGATGGTATCTCAATGTAGTTTTGATTTGAGTTTCCCTGATGGCTAGTAATGATGAACATTTTTTCATATGTCTGTTGGCCATTTGTATGTCTTCTTTGGAGAAGTGTCTGTTCATGTCTTCTGCCCATTTTTTGACATGATTATCTGTTTTTTGGGTGTTGAGCATGAGAAGTTCTTCATAAATCTGGGATATTAGCCCTTTGTCTGTAGTGTCATTTGCGAATATCTTCTCCCATTCCATGGGTTGCCTCTTTGTTGTGTTAACTGTTTTCTTTGTTGTACAGAAGCTTTTTATCTTGATGACGTCCCAGAAGTTCATTTTTGCTTTTGTTTCCTTTGCTTCTATAGACGTGTCTTGAAAGACGTTTCTGTGGCCGATGACAAAGAGGGTACTGCCTATGTTCTCCTCTAGGATTTTGATAGATTCCTGCCTCACGTTGAGGTCTTTCATCCATTTCAAGTTTATCTTTGTGTATGGTGTGAGAAAATCGTAAAGTTTCATTCTTCTATACATACCTGTCCAATTTTCCCATCACCATTTATTGAAGAAACTGTCTTTTTTCCACTGAATACATTTTCCTGCTTTGTCGAAGATTATTTGACCATAAAGTTGAGGGTACATGTCTGGACTCTCCACTCTGTTCCATTGGTCTATGTGTCTGTTTTTGTGCCAGTACCATGCTGTCTTGGTGAGCACAGCTTTATAGTAAAGCTTGAAATCAGGCAACGTGATGGCCCCAGCTTTGTTTTTCTTTTTCATCATTTCCTTAGTGATTCGGGGTCTTTTCTGATTCCATAAAAATTTTAGGATTGTTTGTTGCAGCATTTTGAAAAATGCTGGTAGAATTTTAATCAGGATGGCATTGAAAGTATAGATTGCTCTGGGCAGTATAGACATTTTACCAATGTTTATTCTTCCGATCCATGAGCATGGAGTGCTTTTCCATCTATTTGTATCTTCTTCAATTTCTTTCAGGAGTGTTCCGTAGTTCCTCGAGTACAGATCTTTTACCTCTTTCATTAGGTGTATTCCAAGGTATCTTATGGTTCTTGGTGCCATAGTAAATGGAATCAATTCTCTAATTTCCCTTTCTATATTTTCATTGGTATTATATAAGAAAGCAACTGATTTCTGTGGATTGATTTTGTATCCTGCCACATTACTGAATTGCTGTATGAGTTCTAGTAGGTTGGAGGTGGAGACTTTTGGGTTTTCCATATAAAGTATCATGTCATCTGTGAAGAGAGAGAGCTTGACTTCTGCTTTGCCAATTTGAATACCATTTATTTCTTTTTGTTGTCTGATTGTTGTTGCTAGGACTTCTAGTACTGTGTTGGAGAACAGTGGTGAGTTTGGTCATCCTTGTCATGTTTCTCCCCATTGAGAATGATATTCACTATGGGTTTTTCATAGATAGATTTGATGAAGTTGAGGAATGTTTCCTCTATCCTTATAGTTTGAAGAGTTTTAATCAGGAACGGATGCTGTATTTTGTCAAATGTTTTCTCTGCATCAATTGAGAGGACCATGTGGTTCTTTTCTCTTCTCTTATTGATTTGTTCTATCACATTGATTTGAGAATGTTGAACCACCATTTCATCCCAGGGATAAATCCCACCTGGTCATGGTGGATAATCTTTTTAATGTACTGTTGGATCCTATTAGCTAGGATCTTGTTGAGAATCTTGGCATCCATATTCATCAGGGGTATTGGTCTGAAATTCTCCTTTTTGATGGGGTCTTTGCCTGGTTTGGGGATCAAGGTAATGCTAGCTTCATAGAAAGAGTCTGGAAGTTTTTCCTCTGTTTCTATTTTTTTTTGAAACAGCTTCAGGAGAATAGGTATTATTTCTTCTTTGAATGTTTGGTAGAATTCACCAGGGAATCCGTCAGGCCCTGGACTCTTGTTTTTTGGGAGGTTTTTGATCACTGCTTCAATGTCATTGCTAGATATTGGTCTATTCCGGCCGTCATTTTCTTTCTGCCTCAGTCATGGAAGTTTATAGGTTTCCAGGAATGTATCCATTTCTCCTAGGTTGCTTAATTTATTGGCATATAGCTGTTGATAATAGTTTCTGATGATTGTTTCTATTTCATTGGTGTTAGTTGTGATCTCCCTTTTCATTCATAATTTTATTAATTTGAGTCTGCTCTCTTTTCTTTTAGATTAGTTTGGCCAGTGGTTTATTGATCTTACTAATTCTTTCAAAGAACCAGCTTCTAGTTTCGTTGATGTATTCTACTATATCTCTAGTTTCTAAATCATTGATCTCTGCTCTAATCTTAATTATTTCCCTTGTGAGTGGGGTTGGCTTAATTTGTTGTTGACTTTCCAGTTCCTTAAGGTGTAAAGAGAGTTGGTGTATTCAGGATCTTTCAGTTTTTTTGAGTGAGGCTTGGATGGCTATGTTTTTCCCCCTTAGGACTGCCATTGCCATATCCCATAGCTTTTGTACTAATGTGTCTTCATTCTCATTTGTTTCCATGAATTGTTTAAGTTCTTTGATTTCCTGATCGATCCAAACATTCTTGAGCAGGATGGTCTTTAGCTTACAAGTGTTTAAATCCCTTCCAAACTTTTTCTTTTGGTTGAGTTCCAGTTTCAAAGCATTGTGGTCTGAGAATATGCAAGGGATAATCTCAACCTTCTGGTATCAGTTGAGCCCTAATTTGTGACCGAATATGTGGTCTATTCTGGAGAAAGTTCCATGTGTGCTCGAGAAGAATGAGTATTCTGTTCTTTTAGGTGGAATGTTCTGTATATATCTATGAGGTCTATCTGGTCAAATGTGTCATTGAAAGCTCTTGTTTCTTTGTTGATTTTCTGTTTAGATGATCTGTCTATTGCTGAGAGTGGCATGTTAAGATGTCCTACAATTAATGTATTCATATCAATATGACTCTTTATATTGTTTAACAGTTGCTTTATATTGTTCGCTGCTCCTATGTTGGGGACATAAATATTTACAATTGTTAGATCTTCTTTTTGGATACACCCTTTAATAATGATGTAATTTCCTTCTGTATCTCTGACTACAATCTTTAGCTGAAAATCTAATTTATCTGATATGATAATCACTATCCCAGCTTTCTTTTAAGGCCCAGTGGCGTGAAAGATGGTTCTCCCTCCCTTCACTTTCAGTGTGGATATACCTTTAGGTTCAAAATGTGTCTCTTGTAGACAGCCTATGGATGGGTCATGTTGTTTTATCCAGTCTGCAACCCTGTCCCTTTTTATGGGAGCATTTAGGCTGTTCACGTTGAGAGTGATTATTGAAAGGTAAGTTTTTATTGACATCATGTTGCCTGTGAAATCCTTATTTCTATGCACTGTCTCTGTAACTTTCTGTTCTATGTCACTCTTGGGTTCTTTGTTTTTTTATAGAACCCCCCTTTTAACGAAACCCCCTTAATATTTCTTGTAGTGCCAGCTTTTTGGTCATACAATCTTTTAGACCTTGCTGATCTTTTAAGTTCTTTATCTCTCCATCCATTCTGAATATCGGTCTTGCTGGATAAAGTATTCTTGGCTGCATGTTCTTCTCATTTAGTGCCCTGAATATGTCTTGCCAGCCCTTTCTGGCTTGCCAGGTTTCTGTGGACAGGTCTGACGTTATTCTGATAACATCCTTCCTCTATATGTAGGGAATCTCTTCTCCCTAGCTGCCCTTAAGACCTCCTGTCTGAATTTATGATTCGTGAATCTCAGAATTAAGTGTCTGGGGGTCTTTCTAGACTCATTGATCTTAGGGCAGGGTCCTCTCTGCCTATAGGACACAAATACTTGTTTCATTCCCCAGATTAGGGAAATTTTCATCTAGTATTTTATCAACCACCTCTTCAAGTCTTCTCTGTTTCTCCAGCCCCTCAGGGATCCCAATAATTCTGACATTGGAACATTTCTTGGTGTCATTTATTTCCCTAATTTTATTTTTGTTTCTTCTAAGTTGTTTGTTTCAGGCTTCCACCTGATCCCACTTTTCTATCAGCTTGTCTTCTAGATCACTAATTTGATCTCTTGCCTTGGTTATACTAGCTGTTAGAGTATTTAGATTAGATTGGATCTCCTTGATAGTATTTTTAACTTCTGCCAGATCAGCTCTCACTTCCACCCTTAGAGATTCTATGCTGACACTAATGGTCTTCTCCAATCTTGCCATTGCCTGGACAATTTTACGCTGAATTCCGCTTCTGACACATTGTTTATGTCCATATGCAATAGTTCTGTGGCAGAGGTCACAGTCTCTGAATTTTTCCTCTGCTGGGTGTTCCTCCTCCTAGTCATTTTGGTGAGAGGTGGTTGAGGGGATAAATAGCTGAATATATTAATCATGATCAAGTCAAGGTGCCCCTTGGAAAGTTTTGGAGCAATCGGAGGTCACCACCAAAAAGAAAGAGAAAAGAAAGAGAAAAAGAGAGGAAAAAAAGGAATCTAGCCAAAATGAGTCCCAATAGTAAGATCTATAAGGTACATAAACCAAAAATAAACAAACAAAAAGACTGACAAACCTAAGAGTTAAGAAAGAAAAAAGAAGAACAAGATGGGATGGGGAAGGAGACAAACCATAAGAGACTTCTAATCTCATAAAACAAACTGAGGGTTACTGGGGGG
>LNAC01001148.1:91006-111185 GCA_002007465.1 Ailurus styani | reverse complement strand
CTCCTTCCCTCCCTCCCTCCCTCCCTTTTTTTCCCTTTACTCATTTGTCTTGTTTATTAAAATCGACATACGAGTGAACTAATATGGTATTTCTTTTTCTCTTTGACATGTCGTTTAGCATTATACTTTCTAGTTCCACCAGTATCATTTCAAATGGCAAGATTTCATTATTTTTAATGACAGGATAATATTCCATTTTGTATATATTCCACATCTTCTTTATCCATTCATCTATCAATAGGTACTTGGGCAGATTCCATAATCTGGTTATTGTAATTAATACTGCTATAAACATAGGGGTGCATGTATCTTTTTGAAGTAGTGCTTTCTTCGGGGGGGTAAGTACCTCATAGTGCAATTACTGGGTCATACCTAGTCCTATTTTTAATTTTTTGAGGGATCTCCATACTGTTTTAAAGAGTGGCTACACCAGTTTGCATTCCCACCAAAAAGGCAAGGGGGTTCCTTTTTCACCATATCCTTGCCAACACCTGTTGCTTCTTCTCTGTCATCATTCTGACGGGTGTGAAGTGATATCTCATTGTACTTTTTATTTAGATTTCCCTGATTATGAGTGATGTTGAACATCTTTCTGTTGGTCATCTCTATATCTTTGTTGGAGAAATGTCTGTGCATATCTTCTGCCCATTTCTAATTGGATTATTTTTTTTTTGCATGTTGAGATTTATAAGTTCTGTATATATTTTAGATAGTAATTCTTTATCAGATATGTCATTTGCAAATATCTTCTTTGATTCCACAAGTTACTTTTAGGTTTGTTCTTTATTTCCTTTGCTGTGCAGAAGCTTTTTATTTTGTTGTAATCCCAATAGTTTCTTTTTGCTTTTATTTCCCTTGCTTCAGGAGACATATTTGGGGAAAATACTCATATAGAGAGATTACTGCCTGTGCTCTCTTCTAGTGTTTTTATGGTTTCAGTCTAACATTTGGGCCTTCCATCCACTTTGAATTCATTTTTGTGTATATTGAAAGAAAGTGGTCCAGTTTCATTCTTTTCCATATAGCTGTCCTAGTCTCCCAATAAAATTTGTGAAACAGATTGTCTTTTTCCCATTAGATATTCTTTCCTCCTTTGTTGAAGATTAATTGACCATATAATTGTGGGTTTGTTCTTGAGTTATCTCTTCTGTTACATTGATCTATGCATCTGTTTTTGTACCAATACCATAATGTTTTTATTAGTATATATGCTGGTATATAGCTTTGTAATATAACTTGAAATCTGGAATTGTGATGCCTCCAGCTTTGCTTTTATTTTTCAAGATTGTTTTCACTTTTAAAAGTCTTTTCTGGTTCCATATAAATTTTAGGATTTTTGTACTGGCTCTGTGAACAATGTTGTTGGCATTTTGATAGGGATTGCTTTGAATGTGTAGATTGCTTTGGGTAGTATAGATATTTTAACAATATTTGTTCTGGGGTGCCTGGGTGGCTCAGACTTTGAGCGTCTGCCTTCAGCTCAGGTCATGATCCCAGGGTCCTGGGATCAAGCCCCGCATCAGGCTCCCTGCTCTGCAGGAAAGCCTGTTTCTCCCTCTCCCGCTCTTCCTGCTGGTGTTCCTTCTTTTGCTGTATCTCTCTCTGTCAAATAAAATAATAAAAAAAAACCCAACAATATTTGTTCTTTTCAATCTATGAAAATGGAATGTCTTTCCATTTCATTGTGTCATCCTCAGTTTCTTTCACCAGTGTTTTATAGTATTCAGAGGTCTTCAGAGTTTTACAGGTCTTTCACCTCTTTGGTTAGGTTTATTCCTAGGTATCTTATTATTTTTGGTGCAGTTGCAAATGAGATTTTTCACTTAATTTCTCTTTCTACTGCTTTCATCATTAGTGTATAGAAATGCTATATATTTCTGCACATTAATTTTGTATCCTATGACTTCACTGAATTAATTTACCACTTCTAGTATTTTTTTGGTGAGGCTTTAAGGTTTTCTATCTTGAGTGTGATGTCATCTGCAATGACATGATGAAAGTTTTACATCTTCCTTACTAATTTGGATGCATTTTGTTTCTTTGTATTGTCTGATTGCTGTTGCTAGTACTTCCCAGTACCATGTTGAATATAAGTGGTAAGAGTGGACATCCTTGTCTTCTTTCTGACCTTAGGGGGAATAGCTCCTAGTTTTTCTCCATTGAGTGTGGTGTTTGCTGTGAGATTTTCATATATGCCTTTTTTTTAATGTTGAGGCATGTTCCCTCTAAACCTACTTTTTTGAAGGTCTTTATCCTGAATGGATGCTGTATTTTGTCAAATGCTTTTTCAGCATCTATTGAAATGATTATATGGATTTATACTTTTTTTTATTGATGTGATGTTTCGTGTTGATTGATTTGCAAATATTGAATCACACTTGCATTCTGGGAATAAATCCCACTTGATTGTGGCGAATGATTTTTTTAATGTATTGTTGGATTGTTTTTGGTAGTATCTTGTTGAGGAATTTTATATCTATGTTCATCAAAGATGTTGGCCTATAGTTCTCTTTTTTGTTTTTGTATTTATTCAGGGTTTTGCATCAGGATAATGCCAGCCTCATGGAATGAATTTGGAAGTTTTCTTTCCTCTTCTATATTTTGGAATAGTTTGAGAAGAATAGGTATTTACTCTTCTTTAAATGTTTGGTAGAATTCAACTGTAATGCCTTCTGGTCCTGGAATTTTGTTTGTAAGAGTTTTTTTGATTACTGATTTGCTCTCCTTGCTGGTATCAGTCTATTCAATTTTGTTTTTGTTATTTCTCCTCTTTCATATGTAATTTTATTTATTTTGATCCTTTCTCTCTCTCTCTCTCTCTCTCTCTGTTTCTCTGTCGCTCTCACTTTGATTAGTCTAGCCAGAGGTTTATGAATTTTATTTATCTTTTCACAGACTCAGCTCCTGATTCATTCATGAGTTTGATTAGTTTTTTTTAGTTTCTATATTATTTGTTTTTTCTGTAATCTTTATAGTTTCTTTCTTTCTGCTGGTTTGAGGTTTTGGTTTTCTTTTCTTAGTTCCATTAGGTGTAATGTGATTGTTTATTTGAGATTTTTCTTGTCTTTTGAGGTAGACCTGTATTGCTTGTGCTGCATCCAAAAGATTTTGGACCAATGTGTTTGCAATTTCATTTTTTTACATGTATTTTTTTACTTCTTCTTTGATTTCCTGGTTGACCCATTCATTGTTTAGTAGCATGTTGTTTAACCTCTATGTATTTGTGGTCTTTCCTAAATTTTCTTGTTGACTTCTAGTTTCATAGTGTTGTGGTCAGAAAAGGTGCATGGTATGATTTCAGTCATTTTGTATTTGTTGAGGCCTATTTTGTGAGGTAATATGTGATCTCTTCTGGGGAATGTCTCATATGCACTTGAAAAGAATGTGTATTTTGCTGTTTTAAGATGGAATGTTCTGAATATATCTGTTAAATCTATCCAGCCCAGGGTGTCCATCTGGTCCAGTGTGTCATTCAAAGCCACTATTTCCTTCCTAAAGCCACAGTTTGGCTGATCTCTCCATTGATGTAATTGGGTTTTAAATTCCCCTACAATTATTGTATTACTATTTATAAGTTCCTTTAGGTTTTTCATTAACTGTTTTATGTATGTAGGTGGTCCTATGTTGGGTGCATAAATACTTACAATGGTTATATCTTCTTGTTGGATTTTCCCCTTTATTATTATATAGTTTCCTTCTTTGTCTCTTTTTATAGATTTTGTTTTAAAGTCTATCTTGTCTGATAGAAGTATTGCTACTTGGTCTTTCATGGTTTCTTAGCTTTCTTTAGTGATAAACTTGGATTTCTTTCTCTTTGTTCTTTGCATATCTACTAACAGTTATTGATTCATAGTTATCATTAGGTTTGTATATAACATCTTCTGCCTATAGCAGTTTATATTTAGTTGATGGTCACTTACATTTGAAACCTTTCCTTGTTCATCTGCACAAACCCACCCCATTTCAGGTATATGTTGTTATATTTTACATCCTTTTATTTTGTGTCTCCCTTTACGTTTTTTTTATAGGATTACTTTTTGCTACTTTTGTGTTTCCTTCTTTTCATACTCTCACTTTTCATCTTTCCTTTCCACTCAAAGAGTCCCTTTTAATATTTCTTGTAGGGTTGGTTTAGTAGTCAAAAACTTTAGTTCTTGTATATCTAAGAAGCTATATCTCTCCTTTTATGAACAATAGCCTTGCTGGATACACTTGGCTGTAGATTTTTCCTTTGTAATACCTTGAATATATCTTGCCACTCTCTTCTTGCTTGTAAGGTTTCTGTTGAAAAGTCTGTTCATGACCTTATACAGTTACCTTTTTATGTAACTGTCTATTCTCTTGCTGATTTAAATTTTCTTTTTCTTTATCACTACTTTTTCCATTTTAATTACTATATGTTTTGGTGGATATCTATGCCTCCTGAATTTGGATATCCTTCTTCCCCAGACTAGGGACATTTACAGGTATTATTTTTTTGAAATAAATGTCCTGCCCCTTTTCTCTGTCTTCTCCTTCTAGGATGCCTATAGTGTGAATGTTATTATGCTTGTTAGAGGGACCGATTTCCCTAAGTGTATTCTCATTCTGCATAATTCCTTTTTCTCTGATTTCTTCACCTTTATTTACTTTCCATTACTCTGTCTTCTAGGTCGTTAATTCATTCCTCTGCATCTTCCAGCCTGATATTTATTCCATCAATCATATTCCTAATTTCATTTATAGTCTTCTTCGTCTCTAATTGTTTTTTTTCTCTGTATTAAGGATATCACTGATCTCCTCCACTCTTTTCTCAAGTTAAGCGAGTATCTTTATGATCATTATTTCAAATTCTCTATCAGGCATGTTACTTAGATCCTTTTTGCTTTGGTCTCTTGCAGTGGTTTTGTCCTGTTCTTTCATTTGTGACATATTCTTCTTTCTCTTCATTTTGCCTACCTCTCTGTGTCTGTTTCTGTGTTTTAGGAAAGTCAGCTATACCTATTGCTCTTGAAAGTAGTTGTCAGAGTATGCACTTTTAACTAGGTGGCACTTGTCTTCCACCACAGTAGATACTCAACCACTTTGGAGCCTGGAGCTGGCCAAGGCCACTTCCCAAAACTTGAGTGGACTGTTGGGGGTGCAGTACCAAAAACTGTTCACACTGGCCCTCCTCCACTGGGGATGCACATCTGCCACAGAGGCTAGGACTGGCTGTTCCATACAGCATGGTGGGCAGCAGGTGCAGTTTTAAAAAGTTGTGTACATCCTCTCTGAGAGGTTGACAGATCCAAGGTTGGAAAGGTTTGCGTGTATCTTCTGGGCGAGGGGATCTGTACCACTGCACCTGAGGGAGGTCTGGCTGGGGACATGTGCTCTGGTGTAAGCAAGTTAGGTAGTGAGTGCTGGTGTTGCAGTAGTTCCCACAGGTGGCTGTGCATTTGTGCATTTGGACCAGGGAGGGAAATGTCACCTGCCAGCTCCTTTGTTCCTGGAAAAGTTTCTCAAGTGAACTCTGAGGTTAGTTACTAATTCTCCCTCTTGTAAGACCAAGGTGCCTTTCAAACTGCTGCTTCCAAGCTGTATCTCCATGAGCTGTTTGCTACACTGTCTCTAAGGATGGGGACTCAGTTTCCTGTTGCCTTCTCAGAGCCTGCTGATTTTTATAGTTCCAGGCTTTAAGTCCTGCTGGGCATAAGCACTCACAAAATTCTGCCCCTCTGATTTTCAAAGCCAAATTCTGTGGTGATTTCTTTTCTCTTTGTAGGTTCCCCAGTGTGCTAGTTGGTTTCTTGCTCCTCTGAGCCTCCAGCTCCCTCCTTCCAGGATTCAGACCCACAGACTTTATATTCCCGCCGAATCCTTGCCTTTCCTACCCTCTTCAATGTGGCCTCTTCTCTACGTTTAGTTATGGACTTATTCTGCTAGTCTCTGGGTCCTTTTCTGGGTTGTTTGCTCTGTGCAATTGTTATCTAGTTGTATACTTGGGAGAGGTGAGTTTAGAGTCCTCCTTCTCCCCTGGAAGTCCCTATTGTTGACCCTTTTATATCCTGTATTTTTGCTTTATAAAATTGATTGCTGTGTTATTTGATGTGCAGATATTCATATCTGTTTTACTTTCATTTTGAGTATAGCTTTAGCATTAAAAAGTGTTCTTTGTCTCATTTAGTGCTTTTGGGCTTGGAATCTACTTTGTCTGATATTGATTGCATTTGCCTGGTAGATCTTTGCCCATTCCTAAATTTTCCTCTTTTGCTTCACTTCCCTTTGGCTGATGTCTTTCCATTATGTTTTGCCCTTTCCTTTCCTAGGAGTCCTTTGCATGACTTCTTTTTGAAGATCATTTAGAACACTCTTCTACAAGTGCTGTGATTTACCCTATTTTTCAGAATTTTTTTTAAAGATTTTATTTATTTATTTGACACACAGAGAGATATCATTTCATAAGTAGGCAGAGAGGCAGGCAGAGAGAGAGGAGGAAGCAGGCTCCCTGCTAAGCAGGGAGCCCGATGCAGGCCTTGATCCCAGGACCCTGAGATTATGACCTGAGATGAAGGCAGAGGCTTTAACCCACTGAGCCACCCAGGTGCCCTTTTTCAGTATTTTTATACTTTGTTTAGACTTTGTCTTTATGGTGCTGGTTTTAGATTAATCTTAGCCCTCCAGACCCCTTATTTTCTTATGAATGAACTTTTGCTAGCATTTTGCTTGCTCCCTGCAAATGTTTGTGGAGAAGGAATATTAGTGATAGCTCCCTGGGATTTAGTGTTTATATTCCTATTTTCAAGCAATTTGGAATTCGGGTATTCTTTATGTTTTTGTTATGTGGAGGACATGGCTTGTGCAACCCTGTTTTTCTGTTCATTCCATGTTGTTTTCTGGAGGATGTGTAGGGAGACTTGGCCAACATCACCTTGACATATGCATTTTATATATGGTTAAAAATACTTTGTAAATATTTTAATACATATATTAAATTATGGTAAATAAAAGAACCAATATTTATCAGATGGCTTCCTTATTATTGGGCATTTAAATTTTTTTCCTTTTTTGTGATGACATATTGTAGATGAGTCTATTCTAATGTATACTTTAGGTAGATTTGCTGACATAGAATTATTGCTTCAGGTTTATAAATGTTATTAATAACCTTGATGTAATTTGAATCCATGGAGAACCAATAGGCCACAGAGGGATTTACTTTAAGCTGCTAAAGTAGACTCTACTCTTTTATAAGGTCACATCCCTCTTCCCTATGTATATAACAGGATCCTGGTCTGAAATAGCTGGGAACCACCAGTGTGGCTATTTCTGGTGAAGAGTGAGAATTTGACTTCTTTGATGATTTGGATGCCTTTTATTTCTCTTTATTGTCTGATTGCTGAGGCTAGGACTTCTAGTACTTATGTTGAACAACAGTGGTGAGAATGGACATCCCTGTTGTGTTCCTGACTTTAGAGGAAAAATGCTGTTTTTCTCCATTGAGAATGATATTCACTGTGGGGCTTTCCTATGTGGTTTTTATGATATTGAGGTATGTTCCTTCTGTCCCTACACTGCAGAGTTTTTATCAAGAAAGGATGCTATATTTTGTGAAATGCTTTTTCTGCATATATTGGGATTGTATAGTTCTTATCCTTTCTTTTATTAAAAAGAAGCACAGAGGGGTGCCTGGGTGGCTCAGTCATTAGGCATCTGCCTTCAGCTCAGGTTGTGCTCCTGGGGTCCTGGGATCAAGCCCCACATCAGGCTCCCTGCTCAGCAAGGATCCTGCTTCTTCCTCTCCCTCTGCTGCTTCCCCTACTTGTGCTCTCTTAAAACCTAAAAGAAGAAGAAGAAGTAGAAGAAGAAGAAGAAGAAGCACAGAAACATGAGTGAATCATTCTCAGATCTTCACTCTGAGAACCTCATAGGGCTCCTGGAGGTGAAATTCACAGAAGTGTGAAGGTCCCCCTAGAACCAGGCCCCCTTAGAATTTTTAACTCTCAAGCTTGTCCACACTGAGCCTCTAGCAAATCATCAATTGTAGGTTAAGTTTTCCTAACCCCGTACTGGTCCCCATGGAGTTTTCTGCTCCTGGGCTTCTGCTCTAGTAAGTTTTGATTTTCTGGATCTGCTAGTCTCTCTCTTCAGTTTTGAGGACAGTAGTTTGTTGTATGACCTCAGTTTTTTGAAGGATCTAAGAGGAGTTCATTTTCTGTTTGTTACACTTTTTTTCTTGTGTGGATGGAAGACATGACTTCCAAGCTTCTTACATGCCTGAATGGAAAGCAAGGGAATTTTTAAGACATCAAAGACATGGTTGTATAAAGTTTTCATCTTGGGCGCCTGGGTGGCTCAGTGGGTTAAAGCCTCTGCTTTCGGCTCAGGTCATGATCTCAGAGTCCTGGGATCGAGGCCTGCATCGGGCTCTCTGCTCAGTGGGGAGCCTGCTTCCCCCTCTCTCTGTCTGCCTGCCTCTCTGCCTCCTTGTGGTCTCTCTCCCTCTGTGAAATAAATAAATAAAATCTTTTAAAAAATAAAAATAAATAAAGTTTTCATCTCTTGAAAACTGGGTAGAGTGACTGTCCTTTAATATAATGTATTTTCTTTTTCTTCTTTAAAGATTTTATTTACTTTTGGGACGCTGGGTAGCTCAGTTGGTTAAGCAGCTGCCTTCGGCTCAGGTCATGATCCCAGGGTCCTGGGATCAAGTCCTGCATCAGGCTCCTTGCTCAGAAGGGACCCTGCTTCTCCCTCTGCCTCTGCCTGCCACTCTGCCTGCTTGTGCTCTCTCTCTCTCTCTCTCTGACAAATAAATAAAGTATTTTATTTAAAAAAAAGATTGTATTTACTTTAGAGAGAGAGAAGGTGGGGGAGGGGCAGGGAAAAAGGGAGAAAGATTCTCAAGCAGACTCTGAGTCACTGAGTACAGAACCCAACCCAGCTCTCTATCCCACCACCCTGAGATCATGACCCAGACAGAAACCAAGAGTCTGACGCTTAACCAAGTCTGCCCCCTGTGCTCTCCACTTTATTTTTCTTTCAAAGGGGTAAAAAGTAAGAACTTTTGGAACATTAACTTTTTTTTTTCTAAAAATAGATCCTAAATGTCCAGGGGACGTTGATTTTCATAGCAGTGACTGGGACATTAAGACAATCACCAGCTCTTTGAAATTCTACCTCAGGTATGCCTGATACAATTTGGGACTTTGTTTTTCATAGTTGATGAAATTTGTCTAGGTGGAGATTGGAGCTTATGTGTTTGGATAGCTCAGGAGCTCAGGAGGGTGGATAGGGTTGCTAAAAAATAAGAGTGAAAAGAATTTCCATCAAAAAAGAATGTGTATTGGAAAGCCTTTAATCTGGGAATTTAAGCAAGTGAAGCATCAAAATAATAGAATTATTATTGAAAAATGGCTTTTCCTTAAAGTAATGGAAGTTTTGCCATGTGCGTAGATAGAGTGATGTCACAATGTACTCATGAATAATATCAGGATTTATAACAATTCAAGGTTAGGGTTAGGGTTGTTTGGTTGAATAATTATTTTCAAACATTAAATTACATTTGCACAAACATAATATTTGTGTTTATGTGTTAAGTGTCATATGCTTTCATCTGTATAATAGAAATTTAAAAACAAAATATAGTTATACAAATGTTAGAAGTGAGTGAATTGAGAGCAATAGGAAAACAAAATTTACCTTATCAGCAAAATGTGGTGATGCACAGTGGTGACAAATAGATCATTTAGTTCATTGGCATAAATTTATATTATGTAAAAATATTTGGGACATATACTTTTTTTGGGGGGACATATACTTTTTAAACTCATTCATTTCTTACTATTCTTTATGTCCAATAGTATGTACCATACATTATTTACTAAATGTCTTTTTTTCAATTATTGTACTCTTTAGACATATAGGATAGATACTTGAATATCATTAATCCAAAATAAATTGGCTCCCAGATATTGCTGTTAAATGACCTTCTGCTGTAATATCATCTTTGAACTTTATATAAACATGAATGCTCTTTCCAGTATTACTCTGGCATCTGCCAAAGAAGAAATGTACTGTTGTTAGGTGTTCTAGTTGCTTATATTAAGAATATAGTTGTTTTTTCTTGTTTACAATAATCCTGTAAAGTAGGGGTATCATACTAATTTTACAGATGAGGAAATAGAAAGGCACTCCTTTCCAGTTAAGTAATATCCATGCTCACAGCTCACATTATTTGGACTTAAGTATCTCTGACATATAGGCCACTGGTACTGGAGCATCTTCTTCCTGTTTCCCATCCTCAGGGGCTATAGCTTCCTTGGAGTTGCTTGAGTAATTTTACTGAAGACAGAGAGCAGTCTACTATGCATAGTTTTAGAAGACTGGTGATGATAATAGTGAGAGTAAATGATTCTATGTCTCTAGTCTTTTTCAAAAGAGTCAGTTTTTTTTCAAAGATTTATATAGATTAAGTAGCTGCCCACATTACATCTTTCCCAACTCATCCTATAATAAGCAGTGTGATCCATTTTAAAGATGGGAAGATCAAGCCTGAAAGCCTGAATGAGCAATACTTCCAATAAGAGATTTGTCCTTAAGACTTAATATATGAGCCTTTAATATGCACTAGCCAATTAACACCCTTTAGTTTTCTCAAATATGTTAGTATTTTCAGAGAGGGAACTCTTCATCTGTGTTATATGTATATAACCCATCCCTTATCACTAACATTTCCAGAAAAGTACCCTAAAAACTATCCTTTCTCTTGCTAATATCTTTAGTCTCTTGTATTAAACTGGCTCTTTCCTCTCAGCATAAAAATATGCTCCTGTAAAGCACATCTCTTTGACCTTGTGTCTTTTATTCATAAATGAATAAATTCATTCTACCATTTACTAAATCAATAAACATTTCTTGAGTATCTAGTCTATGCCTAGCATGATACTAGGCAATAGGCTACAATTGTGAATAGATGTGGCATTTATTTATTTATTTATTTATATTTATTTCTCTTAAGTCACGTGGTCTTTAAATTTAAAAAAAAAGTTATAGTCCAGTTAGGAGAGCAGAAAAAGCCAAATAATCATATAAATATAACAAACCATAATAAGTGCTCTGAAGAAAAGGTGTAAGGTGTTATGAAGGCATGTAACAGGAAGACCTGATTTAATTCTGGTTGTTTTTTGAACTGAGGTTTGAATTATAACTTCCAGACAGAGAGAACCATATATGCAAAGGCCCTGAAGCACAAGAGAGAATGACCCCTTCAAGAAACTACGTGTACCAGTATAGGTGGAGTATTGTAGTATAGAGAGGAAGGGAGAGATATTAGGGGCCAGATCATGCAAGGTCATATGGGACATTTTAAGAATTAAGGTCTGGATTTATTTTAAAAGGAATGGGAATAAATTGAGAGATTTTAAGCAGTAGGTTACATGATGAGATTTGCATTTTGAAAAGAAAAAGCAGAGAGAGATCAGATTAGAGGGAGTCAGAATAGGTAGAGATAGAAACCAACTAGTAGGCTATGGCTATGGTCTATGAAAGAGATGATGCTTCTGCTTGAACTAACAGTGTAGATTGGTAGAAATAAGTATATTCAAGAAATTTAGAGAGTAAATTTTGATATGAGAATGGGGGAGATGGAGATAAAAGAATGACTTCCAAGTTTATGGCCCATATAACCAAATGGTAGCCATATATTTACTGATTTGAGAAACATAAGAAAAAGACTAGATGCAGGGGAGATGACAAGTTGGACTTTAGATACATCAAATTTGGGTGCCTGACAAAATCAGGGCAAGATATTAAGTGAGCAATTGTATATATGGGAATGAACTCAGAGAATAATTCTGAGCTTGAAATAAGAATTTGTGAATCACGGCAGGAGCTTGGATGAGATTGCCTAATAAGAGAGGTACTTCATGCCTTCCTATCCAAGCTTCAGTACATGAAGTAATCTACATGCAGTGTCTCTACTTTTTTTTTAATTTTTAAAATTTATTTATTTGTTATATATAGAGAGAGCACACAAACAGGGGGAGCGGGAGGCAGAGGGAGAAGCAGGCTCCTCCCTGTGCAAGGAGCCCAGTGACACTGGGATCATGAGCTGAGCCAAAGGCAGACACTTAACTAACAGCCACCCAGGTGTCCCAGTGTCTCTACTTCTTAACCTCCCAGTTTGCTCCTTAACTCATTGTAATCACCCTCCCAGCATCTCTGCTCCACCCTCCCAACATCCCTTGCTCTTGCCAAGTTCACTAGTGACTCCCTCAGTGCTAAACACAGTGTACATTTGTCAGTCTTTACTTGATTTCTTTGTAGCATTTGAAGCTGTTAATGAGCCCTCCTTGAAACTTTCTGCTCTTTTGGATTCTACTGTATCACTTACTTTTGGCTTTTCTCATACCTTTTTTGACCATTTTTAGCAGTCCCCTTTATGGACTTTCTACCTGATATTTTCCAGGATTCTCCTCTGTTTTTACTATAATTGAGGGTTGGAAAATTCAAATATTCACAGGGACCAGGACACAAAAATGAATGAAGCAGACTACTTTCATATTAAAACATTACATATTGAACCTATATTTGCATAGTAATCCCTTTGTTTATATATAGTCAGCAGTAATATTTACTTCCACAAATAACCATATGGGCCCAATATAGCCAGATCTTGCCATTTTTCAGTAGAGGTAGAAAATATAGATTTTATGTGAAATATCTCAATTTCTATATTCTGATAACTAATACAATTCCCTGTCTTTTTTATACACTATTCTGGACAAATAATAAATGGAAGTCTTCAGGTAGCTGTTGGCTATGAGTTGGCCCTCTCTCCTTGAGCAGTGGTATCTGTTCTTGTGGTTTTAACTGCTCACCTATATTCATGGTTTTAAACACTCACCTAGGCTTATGATTTTCATATTTACTTCTCAGATCTGCCTAATAGACATCTCCCTTTGGCTATCCCAAAAGTCCTTCTGGCTTAGCATCTCTACTTCCTACTGAATCCATTTCTACTCTATACAGTCTCACAAACCAGATGACTTTCTCCCTTAGCAGTATACCCAATCCTTGAATAAGTTCTGTCTTTAATGTCTTTTAAATAATTCTCCTTATCATTTCTTTCTATCCTTGAAGCCACTATTTTTGTTTAGGTCTTTATTATCTGTCAACTGGATTACTACAATAATAATAGTGGCAGGCAGTATAACATAGTGATTAAGAGCATAGACTCAAGAAAGATTTCCTAGTTCTGCCAGTTACTGGCTGTCCATGGTCTTGGATGAATTATTTAATTTTTCTGAACTTCAGTTTCCCTATTTATAAATTCATTATAATAACAACATCTACCTTACAGCATTGTCATGAGGATTAAATTAGTAAATATATGCAAATCACTTAAAACAGCGAAGCATTTACTCTTTTTATTATCGTCACACTGGTCCTTTTACATTGTAAATTTTGTATATGGCACTCTTCTCAACTAGACTATTAGCTCCTTGGAGGTTTGGGGGTATGTCTTAGTCATCTTTGGATCCCCAATATCTGGCACAATGTCAGGTACCTGTAGATACTCAGCCAATATTTTATTTTTACTAAATAAAGAAAGATATTGGACCTCAATTTTCTCCTCCATTAATCTGGGATTTGAATAACTGCTCCATGTCACAGGATCATTGGAAGGATCAAATGGGAAGACAGATATGAAAGCACTTTGAAAACTAAGGAACTATCAAACTGCAAGGACTTTATAGCAGCATTTAGAGTGGGTCCACTGTGGAATTTTTCAGGACTGATGTGTGACTCCTTTCACCTTTGGGAACTAATTAGAGACCCTGCAGGACTAATTGGCTTATTAGTCATCCTTGAGGCTTGCAGGTCTTCTATTGAATTACTTCAATAAGTAATTGAAGTAGCTTTCCTCTGACAAAGTTTCAGATGTAGAGAGAAATGTATGTAATCACACTAAGCTATAGGGTTTAGAAACTTAAGCCTTGCTGCCCACAGAACTGAAAATCCAAGGCCTGGCTTTTCCCTCCCCAAAGGAACTTACAGTCTTCATTAATTTCAGGAATCTTTCTGAACCTGTCATGACCTATAGACTTCACAAAGAGCTGGTCTCTGCTGCCAGTAAGTATTTATGTTGCTAGTTAATTGTGTTGTCTTGGATTCTTAATGATGTTCATACCAATAAAGCTAGAAAACTGCTTGAGAGAAAGTGAGGGGAAAAATAAAACATATCCATAGATTTTTGTCCACTGCCAAATGGGAGTTTACTTTCTTGCTGTCTAACTCAAGTGCTATATTTTTATTCATAAATCTATAGTTGAGTAGGTTGGATAAAACTGGCTAACATGAGGGATGTGACAGGTGCGAGGGCTTTACTGACTGAATGTGCCTCTTCTCTCAGAACAAGAGGATTGGTTCCCATAACTAGGGGGCAGCAAAATGGTTCCATTATAGTTGCTGTTTTAGATTTTTTTAATAACTTTGCCTTTTCAAATGCTTTTCATTTATGCTATGAATTATTACTCCTAATCTGTTAATGCTAGAATCACATTTTCTAGATGATAAAACTGAGGGTGGAAGTGGAGCATTGCATGGGAAATAAGGCAAATAGAATCACTCCAAAAGTTGGCAGCTAAAGAAGTATTAAAAGTTTTGGCTGAGGTCACTGTATGAGTATCCCTCCCTATCTCTACATGACCCTTCTCCTGCTCTGTGCTCTCTGTGGTATGTAGGAGAAAGACTGAGAAGACTTGACCTCATAATGAATATTTGTTGAGGCAAGGGACCTTTGATCTTTACTCTGGGCTGTCTCAGGGATTTTCACATAAACCCAGAGGTAGCAGTGTACCTCCCAGCACCACAAAAAGATGGGTGGGCAAGGGTTTCCAGTGGAAGTTTACACGTAGAACTTTAGGAACAACCTACGTACCTAGAACTCTGACTTCTTCATGAGTCTTATGTTCTCGTTTTTCTATTCTCTCTTCTTTTTTTTTTTAATTTTTCTAGGCCTATTTTTTTGTTTTGTTTTTATCTCTCTTTTTGTCTTTTGGTCTCTTTGTCTTTCTTCCCCGCCCCTTCCATCTCAATGTCTTTTTTTTCTTCATCTCTCTTTGCCATTGTTTCTCTGTGACTGTTTATCTCTCTGTCTCTTTTCATCTGTCTGTGTTTCTGATTGTGTGTGTGTGTGTGTGTGTGTGTGTGAGAGAGAGAGAGAGAGAGAGAGAGAGAGAGAATTTGCTTGATCCAGTTGCCCAAAAGGCAAAACTATCTCTCTCTGTTCTCTCTCAGAGTCTGACAACCTGGATTACCGGCTGGGAGCTATTCACTCCCTGGTATATAAGCTACCTGAAAAGAACCGAGAGATGCTGGAACTTCTTATAAGACACTTGGTCAAGTAAGTAACTACTGGATTTTCAGGAAAAGTTTCTATTGGAGGACTGGCCCACAGGGTACCATTGCATAGAAACTGTTTGTCAGCTCCTTAAGTCCCAGCCACCAACTGTTTCATCCTGGACAGGCTGAGTGCTCTATGAAGAAGGTGATTTTTCCTTGGCCCTTGTATATATCCTCCCAGAGTCATCATGCTTCTCAATTGAAGGGTAATACCAGATAAAGTGGGTTGAACACAGAAATTGCAGTCAGATAAATTTGGTTTTAAATCCCAACTGTACCACTTACTTACATGTATAATCTTAGATAAACCTCTTTTAGCCTCTTTAGTCATCTATAAAATGAAAATAGTATCACCCATCACACAGGACTGTTCTGTGTATTTCAATGAACACAGATTAACTGCATGAACATAAGAGATTCTCAAGAAATGGGAATTATTATTAAGATTGTGGCCAACTTTTTGCTTGGGTATGGCAGGCAGGAAAGAAAGTATTGTAGAGAGTAGGCCTGGTGATGAGCTCCAAGATGGTGTGTTTATGTGGCATGGGTGGTACTTTTTGGCCAGAGGATTCAATGTTGTAGATAAAGATGAATTTACTTGACCTGTAAAAGGCCAGCAGCTGGCTCTTATGAAGCAGTATGTTGTAGCAGAAAGCACTCTGACTATGGGTCAGTAAATCTGGGTTCTGGTATCAGTTCTGTTTCTAGCTTTTTTGACAAACATGGACAGGTCACCCTTGAGGCTTCTCCTGGTATATTAAAAAGTACAGAAATGAGACAAGCTCAGAAAAATTGCAATGCATTTTACGTGTGTCTATTTTTCAAAAATAAAGCTATCATAACACTTGCAAAAATGCAGTAATCCTACATTTTTAACCTCATTTAGAGAGGATCTCAAATACCTAGACTTGAAACCCTTAGTGAAGGTGAGGCTCCAAGCTAAATGGCCCTCTTGGTCTCTCTCCCCCTGTGATAAATTCTGCATCTCTGGATCTCAGGTTTCCCTGTGATGTAATGAGATACCACCAAGATTCAGTGCAGCTCTGACATTCTATGTTTTTTTAATATTTCTATAATAAGTTAGCATTATAGACACTAATGTAGATAAATAGGCAGAATTAACAAGAGGATGCCATTTATATTTATTGCCAATATTTGTAATTTGGCTAATTGAGAACATTAAGAGGCAGTTTCTTCCCAAAAAGTTGTTTGTGATAATCTCAGTGAAAGTACAACAATCAGCACATAAATCATTTGCATATTAATTTGAAGTTGCCCTGGGAGAAAGAGAAATTGGGTTCAAGTTACACATTATCACTAATTTTCTGTGTGAACTAAAGAAAGTCCCTCCCACTCTTTGGACTTCCATTTATTCATCCATAATATGAGGGGACTGAACTAGCTAATCTGAAGTACTTACTCCTGCTCTGATTTTGCAAGATTCTTAGTATGTTACAGGAGCCAAGGATTCAGCTAAGGATTATCCTGCTAGCAGTTAGTGAGAAGCACCTGCTTCCATCCACCCAAAGACTGGCTATTGCCTTAGTTCAAGAATCTTGGTCCTCAAAAACCCTAGAACAAAAGGAGCCAGAGACACAAACACACAAGACACAGTAATAAAAAAACAAATACCCTTAAATATATGAAAAACTGCTCATTTTCTCAAAGGAGAAAAATACAAATTAAACCTGCACTGAGATACCATTTATTGGTGAAGCCTAATGCATGACCGCAGTCTCTGTTGATGAGACTTTGGGAAAATAGGTACTCTACTACATTGCTGACATTAATGCAATACATAACTAAAGGAGGAGAATTTGACAAGATCTAACAAGTCTGCATATTCACTTACCATATACCTAGAAATTCTACCTTTAGACATACACTCTGAAGACACACCTCCACAAGTACCAAACAACATATACACAAGGTTCATCACTGCAGCATAATTTTTTTTAAGTGCAAATGGTTGGAAACACAGAAGTATCCAACAATAGGGGAATAGTTGAGTATATTCAAACACTGTAGTATTATACAGTTAAAAAAGAATTAGGAGAATATCTACAAACTTTTTTTGTAGTAATTTCTAGAATGCATTATAACTGTCAGGGTGTTGGGCGCCTGGGTGGCTCAGTGGGTTAAAGCCGCTGCCTTCGGCTCGGGTCATGATCCCAGGGTCCTGGGATCGAGGCCCGCGTCGGGCTCTCTGCTCAGCAGGGAGCCTGCTTCCTCCTCTCTCCTCTCTCTCTGCCTGCCTCTCTGCCTACTTGTAATCTCTCTCTCTGTGTCAAATGAATAAATAAAAAAAATAAAATAAAATAAATGTCAGGGTGTATAACAGAGAACAACAGCAAAAACAAAAAATGCAAAGTTTAAAACAAGGTATATGAGTATGCTACCCTTTCTATAAGAAAAAAAGAGGGAAATAAGAATATATAAGAATATTAAACACATATTTTCTTACTTTTGTCAAATTAAGGAGTAAGATAAATAAAAAACTAATGACTCAAGTTATATATGGATTTTCAATTCTACAGGGGGTCAATATCCATAACCTTCAAGATGTTCATAGGTCAAATGTAGATCATGTTACTCTTAAATGGATTACTCATAAAGTAAGAAATTTCCTCAAAAAAAAAACCCTAATGACTCAAAAGGTTAAACTTCATGACCCAGAAATTCTACCCTTAGGTATATAATAAGGAGAAATGAGAACATATGTTTGTGCAAAAACATATACACAAATATCCACAGTACCATTATTGATAGTTACCCAAAGGTGGAAACAACCCAAATGACCATCATCAACCGATAAATAAAAATATAAATTGTGGTATAAATATACAGTGATAAAAAGAAATGAAGCCCTGGGACACCTGAGTGGCTCAGTCATTTAAGCATCTGCCTTTGGTTCAGGTCATGATCCCAGTGTCTTGGATCCAGCCCCTCCTCCAGCTCACTGCTCGGTAGGGAATATGCTTCTCCCCCTCCCTCTCCCTCCCCCTCTGCCCCTCCCCCCAGTCATGCTCTCTCCCTCTTCCTTTCCCTCTGCCCTTGCTCTTTTTTTTTGCCTATATTTTTTATTGTGTTATGTTAGTCACCACACAGTGCATCATTAGTTTTTGATGTAGTGTTCCATGATTCATTGTTTGTATATAACACCCAGTGCTCCATGCAATCCATGCCCTCCTTGATGCCCATCACCAGGCTCACCCATTCCCCCACACCCTTCCCTTCTAAAACCCTCTGTTTGTTTCCCAGAGTCCACAATCTCTCATGGTTCATCTCTCAGTCCAATTTCTCCCTCTTCATTTTTCCCTTCCTTCTCCTAATGTCCTCCATGCTATTCCTTATGTTCAACAAATAAGTGAAACCATATGATAACTGACTTTCTCTGCTTGACTTGTTTCACTCAGCATAATCTCCTCCAGTCCCATCCATGTTGGTACAAAAGTTGGGTATTCATCCTTTCTGATGGCTGAGTAATATCCCATTGTATATATGGACCACATCTTCTTTATCCATTCGTCTGTTGAAAGGTATCTCAGCTCTTTCCACAGTTTGGCTATTATGGCCATTGCTGCTATGAACATTGGGGGTACATATGGCCCTTCTTTTCACTACATCTGTATCTTTGGGGTAAATACCCAGTAGCGCAATTGCAGGGTCATAGGGTAGCTCCATGTTTAATTTTTTTGAGGAATATCCACGGTGTTTTCCAAAGTGGCTGCACCAACGTCTGTCAAAGGGCATCTTGGATCTTCCCACATTTTTCTGCCCTTCCTCTTATGTTCTATGCTGGTACACACACTCTCAAATAAATAAATAAATAAATAAAATCTTAAAAATAGAAATGAAACACTGATTCATGCTACAAGGATGAACTTTGAAAATATTATGCTGAGTAAAAGAATCTAGACACAAAATACCACATATTATATGATTCCATTTATATAAAATGTTCAGAACAGACAAATCTATAAAGACCAAAAGTAGATTAGTGGTTGCCTAGGGCTGGGATGTGGGGACGTGGCAGTGAATGGGGAGTGACTACTATGGGGTTTCTTTCTGGAGTGGTGAAAATACTCTGAAATTAGATAGTGATGATGGTTACACAACTCTGAATATACTAAAAAGAATTGGAAAAAAAACATTAAAAGGGTAAATTGTATGGTATGTGTAATATATTTTAATAAAGCTGTGATAAAAACAAACTAATAAGTACAGTAAAGGAAACCATCAGCAAAATGAAAAGGGAACCTATCAAATGGAAGAAGATATTAATCTGATAAGAAGTTAATATCCAAAACACATAAATCATACAACTCAACACAAAAAATTCCCAAACCATCTGATTTAAAAATGGGTAAAAGATATGAATAGACCTTTTTCCAAAGAAGACATACAGATGGTCAACAGACACATGAACAGATGCTCAACATCGCTTAGTTTCAGGGAAAGAGAAATCAAAACCATAATCTTATATCACTTGGCATAATGTCTCGTATCAAAAAGGCAAGAAATAACAAGTGTTGGTGAGGATATAGAGAGAAAGAAACACTCATGCACTGTTGGTAGGAATGTAAATTGGTGCAACCACTGTGGAAAACAGTATGGAGTTTCCTCAAAAAATTAAAAAACAGAATTACCATATGATCCAGTAATTCCACTACTGGGTTTACCAAAGCAATATAAAAAAAACACTGACTCAAAAAGATATATACATCCCTATGTTTATTGAAGCATTATTTATTTATTTATTTATTTATTTTTAAATATTTTATTTATTTATTTGACAGAGAGAGAGAGA
>LNAC01001148.1:77761-90639 GCA_002007465.1 Ailurus styani | reverse complement strand
TATATATATATATATATATATATATATATATATATATATATATATATATACACACATACATACACAATACATATGCATACAAACATTTACATATATACATATATATGCATATGTTATATATATAATGGATGGTGTGTGTGTATATACACACACACACACACACACACATATAATGGAATATTAGCCATAAAAAGAACACAGTCTTGCCATTTGCAACAATATGAATGGAGCTGGACAGTATTATGTTAGGTGAGATAAATCAGAAAAAGACAGATACTGTGGTATCTAAAAAACAGAACAAACAAAAACAAACAAAATAGACTCTTAAATACAGAGAACAAACTGGTGTTTGTCAGAGAGGTGGTGAGTGGGGGGATGGATGAAGGAGATTAAGAGGTACATATATAAAAAAAGACATAATGAAAATGATTAATAAAGGGAGTATATGGTGAATAGGGTAGAAGGGATAAAGGTGAGAGCCTCATTCCTCTAAATCCACCTCCTTGTATAGTTTTGACTTTTGAACCATACTATGTTTTATATATCCAAAAAGTAAAATTCACCCAAGGATTATAAGCCCTGAGATTGAAGATAAAAAAGTAAATGAGGAAAAAAAAAGTAAATGAGGGACACCTGGGTGGCTCAGTCACTTAAGCCTCTGCCTTTGGTTGAGGTCATTGATCTCCAGGTCCTGTGATAAAGTCCCACAGTGGGCTCCCTCCCTGCTCAAGGAGAATCGGCTTCTCCCTCTCCTTCTGCCCCTCCCCCTGCTCATGCACGCCCATGCTCTCTCTCCCAAATAAATAAATAATAAATATTTTAAAAAGCAAATGTGTATAAATGTTTATCAAACAGCATAATCAAATAAATAAAATAGTTATTTCAACTAATTTATAAGCACAGTCCTCTGACTCATCCTTAATGAGATGATATTTAAAAACAGGAAAAGTGACAAGAAAAGTTGTAAGGATCACCCAGTAGGTTAGGTTTAGTAATAGTAATAATATTATAATTAAATTTGAAACTGTTTTATGTTTATATATCACAAGGATAAAGAAAAAAGTAAAAAAGTATATATATTAATATTAGCACAAGAGAAGATTTATGGTGTAAGAAAAAGAGATAAGGATATAAGATGTAGGTTATAAAAAATCTGTAATGATAAAGTTGAATTGAGAAACCCAATATGAACTCATGATTTATTTTTTAATTTTTTTTAAGATTTTATTTATTTTCTGTTAAGATTTTATTTATTTTATTTGACAGAGACAAGCAAGAGAGGGAACACAAGAAGGGGGAGTGGGAGAGGGAGAAGCAGGCTCCCCACTGAGCAGGGAGTCTGATGTGTGGCTCAGTGTGGGGCTCGATCCCGGGACCCTTGGATCACGACCTGAGCTGAAGGCAGATGCTTAAAGACTGAGCCACACAGGCACCCCTGAACATGATTTAAAAACAAAACAATAATGGATCTAGAGTGTATTATGCTAAGCTAAATAAGTCAGTCAGAAAAAGACAAATACTGTATGATTTCACTCATATGTGGAGTTTAAGAAACAAAACTGATGAACATAGGGGAAGCGAAGGAAAAATAAGGTAGAAATAGAGAGGAGGCAAACCATAAGAGACTCTTAACTGTAGAGAACATACTGAGAGTTGCTAGAGGGGACGTGGGTAGGAGGATGGGGTAATTGGGCATTAAGAAGGGCACTTGATGTAAGGAACACTGGGTGTTATATGCAACTGATGAATCACAAAATTCTACCCCAAAACTAATAATACACTATATGCTAACTGAATGGGATTTAAATAGAATAAAACCAAAAACAACCCCAATAAAACAACAAAACTTCTATTCATTGAACCAGTCTTGAAGTGATTCTACCCCCCCAAAAAGCAAAGAACATACATAATGCCCAGATCTTTGTTTCTTTTTCTTTTTCTTTTTTAATTTTTTCAGTGATCCAAGATTCACTGTTTATGCACCATACCAGTGCTCCATGCAATATGTGCCCTCCTTAATACCCACGACCAGGCTCACCAATGCCCCCTCTCCCCTCCCCTCCATAACCCTCAGTTTGTTTGTCAGAGTCCACAGCCTCTCATGGTTCGTCTCCCCTTCTGATTTACCCCAATTCACTTTTTCTTTCCTTCCCCTAGAGTTCTCCATTTTATTCCTTATGTTCCACAAGTAAGTGAAACCATATGATAATTGGCTTTCTGTGCTTGACTTATTTCACTCAGCATAATCTCCTCCAGACCCATCCATGTTGATACAAAAGTTGGATATTCATCCTTTCTGATGGCTGAGTAATATTCCATTGTATATATGGACCACATCTTCTTTATCCTGTCTGTTGAAGGGCATCTCAGCTCTTTCCACAGTTTGGCAATTTTGGACATTGCTGCTATGAACATTGGGGTACATATGGTCCTTCTTTTTGGAGAAAGGGGAACCTTCTTTCACTGTTGGTGGGAATGCAAGTTCATGCAGCCACTTTGGAAAACAGTGTGGAGATTCCTCAAAAAACTAAAAATAGAGCTACCCTATGACCCAGCAATTGTACTTCTGGATATTTACCCCAAAGATACAGAGCGTTGTTGTTTTTTTTTTTTTAATAGCATTCACTTCTTAGAGAAATGGCTGACTACAGGTCTGAGGCAAGGAAAATACAAGGTGAGCCTAAGATAAAGTGTACCTTCGTAAGCAAATGAGAGCTCAAGTACTAATACAGTCATGTCACAAGGACACAGGAACCTGTTTGAAAAGGCTGACATTGATTACATCTGAAGTCAACATAAACATCAAAAATCAAAAATCCTGTGTTTGAGTATAACTCTTTGAATAAATAAAAATTATGAGAGATAAGTAGAATAAGGAAAGCTCTTCCTTAGAGAAGAATGCCAGCTAATAGATGTGGGATGAATAATAGAATTAGACAAACCAGTAGTTTATAAACTCAGTACCCTATTTCAGGCATACATCAAAACCATTGGGTAATAGATTGCACAGAAAAACAAGATATTCACATAATTTCCTTGTATTACCCACAGATTACTTTCTAATTACAAATGAAAAAAAAGTATCTTTATAATCAAGCTATCTGGCAAACACCACCTTAATTAATTGATCAAAGTTAGCATCACTAATAATAGTACAAACTGACCTAATGTGCTTCTTGGTAGGATACAGGAAGAAGTACACAAAATAGCTTAAATAATTTTGCCAAAATGGTTTAACCTGAATCAAATTAAATCTTTTCAGTTTACAAAAAATAGAGGGTATAGAAAAATACAGGCTGCTTTATATTCTATTAAGAAACTAGCGTGGAATTTTCCCTCTCCTGGGAAATAGAGGTATATTAAAAGATTAAAGATACATAAACAAGTGCAGTACGTGAACTCTGAACCTACGTTTGAAAAAATCCAAGTATAAAATAATTTTTTGCATGACATTTGAGAAAATCTGAAGATGGACCACTAATTGGATAATGTGGCACTGTACATTTTCTTAGGTATTTAAATATTTTGTGATTTTGTAGAACAGCATGCTTTTTCTTTTGTTTCCTTTTTGTTTTTATTTAACTTCCAGGTAGTTAACAAATAGTGTAATCTTAGTTTCAGTGCTAGAACGTAGTAGTGATTCATCACTTTCAGTGACCAGTGGTCATCACAAGTGCCCTCCTTAATACCCATCCCCCACCTCCCCTACAGTAAGTCTACATTTAAGGGTCTGTTTCCTTATTTGCTTCTCTTTTTTCCCCTATGTTCATTTGTTTTGTTTCTTAAATTCCACACATGAATGAGATCATATGGTATTTGTATTTCTCTATTTCCCTTAGCATAATACAGTCTAACTCTATCCATGTCATTACAAATGGCAAAATTTCATTCTTTTTGATAGCTGAGGAATATTCCATGGTATTTATAGACCACATCTTCTTTGTCCATTTAGCAGGCAGTGGACATTTGGGCCCTTTCCACAATTTGGCTATAATTCATAATGCTTCTGTAAACATTGGGGTTCATGTATCCCTTTGGATCAATATTTTTGTAACCTTTGAGTAAATACCTACTAATGCAATTGATTGGTTGTAGGGTGGTTCTATTGTTAATGTTTTGAGGAATGTCAATATTGTATTCCAGATTGGCTGCACCAGTTTGCATTCCCACCAACAGTGTAAGAGGGTTCCCCTGAAGCATCCTCACCAACACCTGTTTTTTCCTATGTTGTTAATTTTAGCCATTATCACAAGTGAGAAGTGATGTCTCATTCTAGTTTGGAATTGTATTGCCTTCATGCTGAGTGATGTTGAGCATCTTTTCATGTGTCTGTTGGGCATCTGGATGTCTTCTTTGAAAAAACATCTATTCAGGTCTTCTGCCCATTTCTTAACTGGATTATTTGGTTTTTGGGTGTTGAGTTTGATGAATTCTTTATAGATTTTGGATACTAACCCTATATCACATATGTCATTTGCTAATATCTTTTCCCATTCTGAAGGTTGCCTTTTAGTTTTGTTGATTGTTTCCTTCACTGTACAGAAGCTTTTTATCATGATGACGTCCAGTAGCTCATTTTTTGCTTTTGTTTTCCTTGCCTCCACAGTCATACCTAATAAGAAGTTGCTATGGCTGATATAAAAGAGGTTACTGCCTGTGTTCTTTCTAGGATTTTGTTGGTTTCCTGTCTTACATTTATGTCTTTCATCCATTTAGAATTTACCTTTGTCTATGGTATAAGAAAGTGGTCCAGTTCATTCTTTTGTGTGTTGCTATCCACTGTTCCCAACATCATTTGTTGAAGAGACTGTCTTCTTTCTCTAAGATATTCTTTCCTGATTTGTTGAAGATTAGATGACAGTATAGTTAGGGGTCCACTTCTCAGTTCTCTGTTAGTGGTCCATTTCTCAGTTCGCTGTTGTGTTCCACTGATCTATGTGTCTGTTTTTGTGCTAAAACCATACTGTCTTGATCACTACATATTTATAATATAACTTGAAGTCCAGAATTGTGATGCCTCCAGCTTTGCTTTTCTTTTTCTTTTTCTTTTTTTTTTAAGATTTTATTTTTATTTATTTCACAGAGGGAGAGAGATCACAAGGAGGCAGAGAGGCAGGCAGAGAGAGAGAGGGGGAAGCAGGCTCCCCGCTGAGCAGGGAGCCCGATGCAGGCCTCGATCCCAGGACCCTGGGATCATGACCTGAGCCGAAAGCAGAGGCATTAACCCACTGAGCCACCCAGGCACCCTGCTTTGCTTTTTCAAGCTTGCTTTGCTATTTGGAGTTTTTCGTGGTTCCATACAAATTTTAGGATTATTTCTTCTAGCTCTCTGCAAAATGCTGGTGGTATTTGATAGGGATTACATTAAATGTGTAGATTTCTTTGTAGTACAGACTTTTTAAAAAAGATTTTATTTATTTGACAGAGAGGTAGAGAGAGAGAGCACAAGTAGGCAGAGCAGCAGGCAGAGGGAGAGGGAGAAGCAGGCTTTCCACAGAGCAGGAAGCCCTATATGGGACTCGATTCCAGGACCCTGGGATCATGACCTGAGCTGAAGGCAGCTGCTCAACCGACTGGGCCACCCAGGCGCCCAGGTTGTATAGACATTTTAACAGTATTTTGTTCTTTCAATCTGTGAGCATGGAATATTTTTCCACTTCTTTGGTCATCTTCAGTTGCTTTCATAAATGTTCTGTATTTTTTGGAGTATGGATATTTTACCTCCTTGGTTAGGTTTAATCCTAGGTACCTTCTCTTTCTACAGCTTCATTATTGGTCTATAAAATTCCAGAGATTTCTGTACATTAATTTTGTATCCTGTGACTTTACTGAATTCGCATATCAGTTTGAGCAAATTTTTGGTGGAGCCTTTCGGGTTTTCTACATAGAGTATCATGTCGTCAGTGAATATTGAAAGTTTCACTTCTTCACTCCTGATTTAGATACGTTTTGTTTCTTTCTGTTGTCTGATTGCTGTGAGAGTACTTCCAGTACTATATTAAATAACAATGATGAGAGTGGATATCCCTGTCTTGTTCCCTACCATGGAGGAAGAGTTCTCAATTTTTCCCCATTGATGGTTATATTAGTGTTGGTCTTTCATATGTGACCTTATGATGTTGAGATATGTTCCCTTTATCCCTTCTTTGTTGAGGGGCTTTATCAAGAATGGATTCTGTAACTTGTCAAATGCTTTTTCTGCTTCTATTTAGAGAATCATATGATTCTTATCCTTTCTTTTATTAATGTGTTCTGTCACATTGATTGATTTGCAAATATTGAACCACCCCTGTAGCCCAGAAATAAATGTTTCTGGTGAATAATCCTTTTAAGGCACTTGTTGGATTCAATTAGTTACTATCTTTTAAGAGTTTTTGCATCCATGTTTATCGAGGATATTGGTCTGCAATTCTCCTATTTGTGGCATCTTTGTCTGGTTTTGTAATCAAGGTAATGACAGCCTCATAGAATGGATTTGAAGTTTTCTTTACATTTCTGTTTTTGAAACAGTGTGAGAAGATAGGTATTTATTGTTTAAATGTTTGGTAGAATTCTCCTGGGAGCCGTCTGGTCCTGGACTTTTATTTCTTGGGAAATTTTTGATTACTGATCCCATTTCATTGTGGGTTATCAGTCTGTTAAAGTTTTCTATTACTTCATATTTCCATTTTGGTAGTTTATATATTTCTAGGAATTTATCCATTTTTATCAGATAGCCCAACTTGTTGACATATACTTATTCGTAGTCTCTTATGTTTATATTTCTTTGGTGTTGGTTTTGATCTCTCCTCTGTCATTCATGATTTTATTTATTTGGGTCCTGTTTTTTTCTCTTTTATTTTAAAATTTTTATTTAAATTCAATTAACCAACATATAGTATATTATTAGTTTCATATGTAGAGTTCAGTAATTAATCAGTTGCATATAACACCCATTGCTCATCACATCAGATGCCCTCCTTAAAGGCCATCAGCCAGTTACACATCCCCCCACCCACCTCCCCTCAAGCAACCCTCAGTTTCTTTTTTTTTAACCCTCAGTTTCTTTCCCATAGTTATATCTAGGGGTTTGTCAACTTAAAAAAATATTTTATTTAAATACAATTTAATTAATGTATTATGTATTATTATTAGTTTCAGGGATAGAATTTAGTGATTCATCAGTGTCATATAACACCGATACCTCATTATATCAACTGCCCTACTTAATGCCAATCATCCAGTTACCCCAACTTCCTCATCCACTTCCCCTCCAACAACCCTTAATTCGTTCTCTGTACTTAAGAATCTCTTATGGTTTGTCTCCCTCTCTATTTCATTCTATTTTATTTTTCCTTCCCCTAATTCATCTGTTTTATTTCTTAAATTCCACATATGAGTGAAATCATCTGATATTTGTCTTTTTCTGACTGACTTATTTCGCTTAGCATAATACCCTCTAGTTCCATCCACATTGCTGCAAATGGCAAGATTTCATTCATTTTGATGGCTGAGTAATATTCCATTGTATAGATATACACCACTTCTTCTTTAACCATCCATCTGTTGATGGACATTAGGGCTTTTTCCATATTTTGGCTATTGTGGATATTGGTGCTATAAATATTGGTGTGCATGTGACTGTTTGAATAACTATATTTGTATCCTTTGGACACATACCTAGTAGCACAATTGCTGGGTCATAGGGTAGCTCTATTTTTAATTTTTGAGGAACCTCTATACTGTTTTCTAGAGTGGCTGTAACAGTTTATATTCCCACCAACAGTGTGAGTGTGTTCCTTTTCTCCACATCCTTGCCAACATCGGTTGTTTCCGGCATTGTTATTTTAGGCATTCTGACTGGTATGATTTGGTATTTCATTGTATTGATGTGTATTTCTCTGATACTGAATGATGTTGAGCATTTTTTCATGTGTCTCTTGGCCATTTGTACAACTTCTTTAGAGAAATATTTTGTCTTCTGCCCATTTATTGACTGGATTTTTTGTTTTTTTGGGTGTTTAGTTTGAAAAGTTCTTTACACATTTTGGATACTAGCCAATTTTCTGATAAGACATTTACAAATATCTTCCCCCATTCCATAAGTTGCCTCTTAGTTTTGTCAACTATTTCCTTTGCTGTGCAAAAGCTTTTTATCCTGATGAAGTCCCAATAGTTCATTTTTGTTTTTGTTTCCCTTACCTTTGAATATGTGTCTAACAAGAAGTTGCTGTGGCCAAGATCAAAGAAGTTGCTTCCAGTGTTCTCTTCTAGGATTTTGATGGATTCCTGTCTCACATTTAGCTCTTTGATCCATTATGAGTTTGTTTTCATGTATGGTATAAGAAAGTGGTCCTGTTTCATTCTTTTGCATGTTGCTTTCCAATATTCCCAACACCATTTGTTAAAGAGACTGTCTTTTTTCCCTTGGATATTCTTTCCTACTTTGTCAAAGATTAGTTGACCATAGGGGGAAGGTCCATTTCTCAGTTCTCTATTCTGTTCCATTGATCTATGTGTCTGTTTTTATGCCAGTACCATACTGTCTCAATGATTATAGATTTGTAATATAGCTTGAACTCCTATATTGTGGTGCTGCCAGCTTTGGTTTTCTTTTCCACATTTCTCTGGCTGTTCTGGGTCTTTCCTGGTTCCATATAAATTTTAGGGATTTTTTTCATTTCTTTAAAAAAAGTTGATGGTATTTTTATAGAGATTGCATTAAATGTATAGATTGGTCTAAATAGCATAGACATTTTCACAATATTTGTTCTTCCAATCCATGAGTATGGACCATTTTTCCATTTCTTTGTGTCTTCCTCAATTTCTTTCGTAAATATTCTATAGTTTTCTGAGTATATATTCTTTGCCTCTTTGGTTAGATTTACTCCTAGGTATCTTATGGTGTTTGGTACAGTCATTAATGGGATCAATTCCTTGATTTCTCTTTCTTCTGCCTCATTGTTAGTATATATAAATGTAACTGAGTTCTGTACATTGATTTTATACCCAGTGACTTGCTGAATTCCTATATAATCTCTAGCAATTTTGGGGTGGGGTCTTTTGGGATTTCTACGTAGAGTACCTTGTGTGAGTGTATATTTGAGAGTGAATGTTTGACTTCTTTTTTTGCTGATTTGGATGTGTTTTGTTTCTTTTTGTTTTCCGATTGCTGAGCCTAGGACTTCCAATAGTATGTTGCACAACAGTGGTGAGAATGGACATCCCTGTCATGTTCCTGACCTTAGGGTAAAAGTTCTCAGTTTTTCTCCATTGAGGATGATATTTACTGTGGGTTTTTTGTAAATGACTTCTATGATATTGAGGTGTGTTCCCTCTGTTCCTACATAGCAATGGGTATTTTTCAAGAAAGGATCCTGTATTTTGTTGAGTACTTTTTCTCCATCTATTGAGAGGATCATATGTTTCTTGTCCCTTTTTTTTTAATTAATGTGATATATCACATTGATTGACTTACAGATGTTAAACCACCCTTGCATCCCAGGAATAAATCCCAATTGGTCATGGTGAATGATCTTTTTGATGTAGTATTAGATCCTATTAGCTACCTAGTATCTTGGTGAGAATATTTGCATCCACGTTCATCAGGGATATTGGTCTGTAATTCTCCTTTTCTGTGGGGTCTGTGTCTGGTTTTGGGATAAAGCTAATGCTGGCCTCATAGAATGAGTTTGGAAGTTTTCCTTCCACTTCTACTTTTTGAAACAGCTTCAGAAGAATAGGTATTAATTCTTCTTTAAATATTTGGTAGAAGTCCCATGGTAGGCTGTCCAGCCCTGGACTCTTGTTTGTTGGGAGATTTTTGATTACTGTTTCAATTTCTTTGTTGGTTATGGGTCTGTTCAGGTTTTCTGTTTCTTCCTGTTTCAGTTTTGGTAGTTTATATATTTCTAGGAATGCATCCATTTCTTCCATATTGCCTAATTTGTTGGCATATAGTTGCTCATAATATGTTCTTAAAATTGTTTGTATTTCTTTGGTGTTGGTTGTGATCTCTTTCATTCATGATTTTATTTGGTTTCTTTCTCTTTTTTTTCCTCTTTCTTTTTGATAAGTCTGGCTAGGGAATTATCAATGTAATTCTTTCAAAGAATCATCTCCTAGTTTTAATTATCTGTTCTACTGTTTTTTTTATTATTCCATAGCATTGATTTCTGCTCTAATGTTTATTATTTCTCTTCTCCTGCTAGATTTAGGCTTTATTTACTGTTGTTTTTCCAGCTCCTTTAGGTGTAAAGTTAGGGTGTGTATTTGAGACTTTTCTTGTTTTTTGAGAAAGGCCTTTATTGCTATATAATTCTCTTCTAGGACTGCCTTTGCTACATCCCAAAGGTTCTGAACTGCTGTGTTTTCATTTTCATTTCTTTCCATGTATTTTTTTAATTCTTCTGTAATTTCCTGGTTGACCCATTAATCTTCAGTAAGATGCTCTTTAACTTCTATGTATTTGTGTTCCTTCCAAATTTTCTCTTGTGATTAAATTCAAGTTTCAAAGAATTGTCTTAAAATATGCATGGTATAATACTAATGTTTTTCTACCATTTGAAACCTGATTTGTGACCCAGTATGTGATCTATCCTGGAGAATGTTCCATGTACACTCAAGAAGGATGTGTAATCATTTGCTTTAGGGTGAAATGCTCTGAATGTATCTGTGAAGTCCATTTGGTCCAGTGTGTCATTCAGAGCCCTTGTTTCCTGTTGATCATCTGCTTAGATGATCTGTCCATTGTTTTAGTGAGGGTCTTAAAATCCCTATTATTGTATTATTATCAATGTGTTTCTTTTTTTAATTTTTATTTATTTATTTATTTATTTTTAAGATTTTATTTATTTATTTGACACAGAGAGAGAGATTACAAGTAGGCAGAGAGACAGGGAGAGGAGGAAGCAGGCTCCCTGCTGAGCAGAGAGCCCGATGCGGGCCTCGATCCCAGGATGCTGAGATCATGACCTGAGCCGAAAGCAGAGGCTTTAACCCACTGAGCCACCCAGGCGCCCTTTAATTTTTATTTTTTAAATTAACTTTTATTTTTCTAATTTTTTATTAACATATAATGTATTATTTGCCCCAGGGGTACAGGTCTGTGAATCATCAGTCTTACACATTTCAGAGCACTCACCATAGCACATACCCTCAGCAATGTCCATAACCCAGCCACCCTATCCCTACACCCCTACCCCCCAGCAAACCTCAGTTTGTTTCATGAGATTAAGAGTCCCTTATGGTTTGTCTCCCTCCTCATCCCATCTTGTTTCATTTCTTTCCCTCCCTACCCTCCTCAACCCCCACCTTGCCCCTCAAATTCCTCATATCAGAGAGATCATATGATATTTGTCTTTCTCTGATTGACTTATTTCACTTAGCATAATACCTTCTAGTTCCATCCACGTCATTGCAAATGGCAAGATATAATTTCTTTTGATGGCTGCATTGTAGTCCATTATCAATGTGTTTCTTTAATTTTATTATTAATTGGTTAATATAATTGGCTGCTCCCAAGTTAGGGGAATAAATATTTACAATTGTTAGGCCTTCTTGTTGGATAGACATTATGTTATAGTGTCCCTCTTCATCTCTTATTATAGTCTTTTTTTAAAAAATCTATTTTGTCTGTTATAAGGATTGCTACTCCAGCTTTCTTTGATATCCTTTAGCATGATAAATTGTTCTCCACACCTTCCTTTTCAATCTGTAGGTGTCTTTTTGCCTAAAATTTGTTACTTTTAGGCTCTCTCTTTACTCAAAGTATTCCTTTAATATTTCTTGCAGGGCTAGTTTAGTGTTCATGAATTCCCTTAGTTTGCATTTGTTCTGAAAACTCTATCTCTCCTATGCTAAATGACAGCCTTGCTGAATAAAGTATTCTTGGCTGCATATGTTTCCTGTTTAGCACATTGAATATATCATGCCTGTCCTCTCTGGAATGCCAGTCTCTGTGGACAGGTCTGCTGCCAGCCTTATATTTCTACCCTTGTAGGTTAAGGACCTCTTGTCCCCACCTGCTTTCAGGATTTTCTCTTTGTCTCTGGAATATTCAAGTTTCACTGTTATATGTTGAGGTGCTGATCTATTTTTATTATTTTTGTTGGGGGTTCTCTGTACCTCCTGGACTTGAATGCCTGCTTACTTCCCCAAATTAGGGAGGTTCTCAGCTATAATTTTTTCAAATAAATCTTCTGCCTCCCCTCGTTATCTCTTGGGACACCTATTATTCAGATATTACTTCATTTTAGCATATCTTTGAGAAATCACTGATTTCTCAAAGTCTGGCTTTGTGATCCAGTAGTTGTCTTTTTTCCTCAGCTTTCATATTTTCCATCATTTTGTCTTCTATGTCATTGACTCTCTTCTCCCTCATTTATCCTAGCTGTTAAAACCTCCATTTTTTACTGCATCACAGTAATAACATTTTTAATTTTGCGCTGATTAGATTTTAGTTCTTTTATTTCTACAGTAAGGGATTCTCTAGTGTATTTATCTTTTCAAGCCCAGCTAATATCTTTATAATCATTGTTTTGAGTTCTAGTTCCAATATCTTATTTATATCCATAGTGACTAAATCCCTGGCAGTGACTACTTCCTCCTGTTCTTTCTTTTGGGGTGAATTTCTGTCTCTCATCATTATGTCCAGAAAAGAAAAGAAGAAAGAGAAAAGACAAAAATAATAGCAACACTACCAGAAAAAATAAATAAAACAAAAGAAGAAAAAATCAAACAAGTAAAACAGAACAAAACAATGAACTAGATCATAGGTACATTTTGGTCTGTTTGTTAAAAGAAACTAGATCCCAGAATAGGAAGGAAAGAAAAAATTATATATATATATATATATATATATATATATATATATATATACACACACACACACAAAAATA
>LNAC01001148.1:63396-77506 GCA_002007465.1 Ailurus styani | reverse complement strand
ATATATATATATATATAAATTAAAATTAAAAAATAAGAGAAGGGTTGAAGAAGAAAATTGCTGAAAATAAGTAAACCTGAAAGACTAAGGAATAATAATAATAACGCCCCCCCACAAATGCAATATACTATTTTCCCCAAGAGCTTAAATTTTACAGGTCTCTCTGGTTGGTAAACTTCGTGGTAACCAGTTGTTCCTGCCGGTCTTCTGGGGGAGGGGCTCCTTGCACTGATTTTCAGATGTCCTTGCCCTGTTGTAATTGCACCCCTCGTGCCATCAGGCTAGACTCATTGTAAATGGCCCAAGAATGCACTATGTGGTACTGTTTTGCTCCCTGTAGGCTTTCAGCACTGATCTCTAGTCCCAGGGCTGGAAGTTCAAATCCCCCACTCTTCAATCAGCCCTCACAGACAATCACTTTTGTCTCCCTGGTTTCCATGCATACTCTATGTTCAGCCAGCCTGTGATTAAGCATTTTTATCTCAGACATGCAACCCAGTTTCCAGTCTCTAGTCTTTACTGACCCCTTCAGAGTGGACTCAAGCTGTTCCTCTGGGGGGACTGAGGGGAGTCTCACTGTGCTTCTGCCTTTGGCTTGACCCTTGCCTGGAGAGTGGTCCAAGGACAGTTCAGTGGTTTGCAGTTTATGGCAACACAGAGCAGAAAGCCAGCACCTAGACTCACTCTTTTCAGCTTTTGGCTTCCCTACTCTCATGCCTTGGAACTATGCCACACTCGGGCGCCTCCATTGTTTTTGTGGCCCTGGGGATCCTGAGACCATGCTGTCCCACCTGGGATTCTGCCTCGCTTCCCTGCCTGAGCACCTTTATGCCAGGGACATCCCCCACTATCACAGACTTTTAAAATTCCGATTTTGTGCTCAGGTGCTTATAATACTTTGTGTTAACCTCCTTATGAAAGCTCCCTCCCCTCTACTACATCCTCTGAATTATAGCCCTGGATTCAAGTCTCTGCATCTCCTACCTTCCAAAAAGTGGTTTCTTTCTTTTTTTAAAAAACAAGATTGTATTTATTTATTTGACAGAGAGAGAGCACACATGAAGACAAGCAAGGTGAGCAGGAGAGGGCGAAGCAGACTCCGTGCTGAGTAGGGAGCCTGATGCAGGGCTTGATTCCAGGACTCTGGGATCATGACCTGAGCTGAAGACAGCCATTTAACCGACTGAACCACCAGGCGCCCCTGTTTCTTTTCTATTAGTAGAATTGCAGTATTTCTTTTTTAGATCTATGATTGATTTTGCAGGTGTTCATAATGATATAATTATGTAGCTGAATTCCAGGGACCAGACATACTCAGGGTCCCCTACTCCTCCAGCATTTTAACTCACCCCCCCGGGGTTTGCCAATTTTATTAATTTTTCCAAAGAACAGCTCCTGATTTAATTGATCTGTTATACTGTTCTTTTGTTTCTATATCATTTATTTAGGCTCTATTCTTTATTATTTCCCTTCTGCTGGCTTTAGGCTACATTTGCTGTTCTTTTTCTATATTGTTTAGATGTAAATTTAGGTTGTGTGTTTGATATTTTTATTGCTTCATGAGGTAGACCTGTATTGCTATATATTTCTCTCTTAGGACCCCTTTGCTGCATCCCAAAGGTTTTGGACTGTCATGCTTTCACTATCATTTGCTTCCATGTATTATTTTATTTCTTCTTTAATTTCCTGGTTAACCCATTCATTATTTATTAGATTTTTCTTTAACCTACACGTATTTGTGGTCTTTCCAAATATTTTCTTGTGGTTGACTTCAATATTCATAACATTGTGGTTGGAAATATTCATGGTGTGGTTTCAACCTTTTTATATTTGTTGAGCCCTTATTTGTGACCTAATATGTCATCTATTGTGGAGAATATCCCACGTGGACTTGAAAAGAATGCGTATTCTGCTGCTTTAGGATGAAATATTCTGAATATATCTCTTACGTCCATGTAGTCCAGTGTGTCATTCAAAGCCATTGTTTCCTTGTTGATTTTTTTGCTTAGATGATCTGTCCATTGATATAAGTGAAGTGTTCAAGTCTCCTACTATTATTGCATTATTATCAATAAGTTCCTTTATGTTTGTTATTAATTGTTTTATATATTTGGGTGCTCCCAATTTGGAGGCATAAATAATTACAACTATTAGATCTTGTTGGATAGTCCCCTTTATTATGATATAGTGCCCTTTTCATCTCTCGGTACAGTGTTTGGCTTAAAATCTATTTTGTCTGATATAGGTATGGCTATTCCAGCTTTCTTTTGACATCCACTAGCATCATAGATGGTTCTCCAACCCCTCTCTTTCAATCTGTAAGTGCCAAGGTCTAAAATGAGTCTTTTTTAGGCAGCATGTGTTCATTCTGATACCATGTGTCTTTTGATTGGAGCATTTAGTTCAGTTACATTCAGAGTCATTATTGATAGACGTGAGATAGTGCTATTTTATTACTTGCTTTGTTATTTCTGCAGGTTTTCTTTATTCCTTTTTAGTCTTTGTCACCTTTGGTAGGAGAATGCTACAGGTCACCTTACCCACAACCTCACTACCAGAGGATTACAAGGGAAGCAAGCCTCAGGCCTCACTCTGCCACTCATCCATATAAACAGCCTCTTCTGTAAACTAATGAAGTCCCAGCTCTCTTCCTTTTTAGATACTTTGAATGCATTTGCATAAAAGGTTCACTAAAGGGAGATAAGATAATATTATAGCAACACATTTGGAGTTAGGCAATAAAATCCTGTGGTCTAATGCTCAAATTCAAGACCGCTTTGTAATCTTAGGTCTGGGCTGCCATTCTAAAAGGAATGGCTTATTAGGCTTACTAGAGTTTTCCTATTTTTCTAATAACACTTCTGTTACTTTTGAAGCAATAATGTACATTGTAGAGATTAGAAAATACAGAAACATTTAAAAAGTAAAAGGTTTCTATTCCCAGTATCCAAAATCACTACTATTAATAATTAGTGCATTTTCTTCCACTCATTCCGTGAGTGCGTATTTCTATACATACATACACACACACACATGCATTTGCATTTTTTATCAAAATGAGATTATGGTGTTTTGCAGCTTATTTTTTTCAGTTCAACAATTTCCACCTTTCCAGATAATGTTAGCATTTCCCTAGTTGACCCAAAAGTGCCCTTTATAGGTGTTGTGTCCAAACTAGTACTCAATATAAGGTCACACATACTATTTTTTACGTTCTTTTCACTTTTCAAAAATCTAGCACAGTTTGGTTTTGTGTGTGTGTGTGTGACTTTGGCTTGTTGATGGGACTAGATCCACCAGTTGTTCTGTGAAGTCTTACTAGTTTTGTCTACATTCTTCAGTGTCATGTTTTTCAGCTTGTTCCCCCATTTTCTTTATTTCTTGTAAAGTAGAGATTATTTTTAAAGACTAGATGAATTCAATTTAACTATATCATGGCTAGAACACATCATAGGCAATGTTGTATCCCTTATGCTATATCACATCTGAAGATGCGTATTTGTTGGTCTACCTTACTGATGTTATGATTAACCATAGAACTATTCTTCTAACCTGTCTATGCAAGTTTGAGAGTATATATACAATATTGGTAGCCAATACATATAACTTGACAAATCTAAGCAGTGAGAAATCACTTTACCATCAATGATGCTAATTGACAAAGCTACTGGTGTTGATTGGAGATCCAGTTAGATGAAGCTTATAGTAACTCCTCTGCCTTCTGATTAGAGTTTTTAAAACACAGATTAATCACTCCTAATATATGTAAGTTTGTATTTATAATTAGAAAATTATAATTATAACTATCCTAGAGTATACATGGAAACTAACAAACATATATCAAATTTTATCAGTTCTAGGGGAAATTTTTTTCAAGATGTAACCTGAATTTTGAATCAATCTTAGAATCAGTGGTTTCTGAAAATTACTGTTGTCAGGTAGCAGAGCAGTTTTGGTTTAATTATCATAACCTTTATATTCATGAACTTGGTCCTAGCCATTCTTATTGTAGTCATCATTTTGGTTAAATTTTTTCATTGTTGGGTTTATTTTCTATTTAAAATATCTTAAAAATATTATATAATTTGACAATAGACCTATTTTTCTTTCTCAGTGATCTATAAAGTGATGGTGTGGTTGCAAATGATGACATTGATGAAATTCAGGACATTTACACTGACTATGTTGAAGCTTTTAAAAGTAAATTATATTTCATTGTATATATGAACCACATCTTTATTCATATATACTCAGCCATCAGAAAGGATGCATACCCACCATTTACATCAACATGGATGGAACTGGAGGGGATTATGTTAGGTGAAACAAGCAGAGAAAGATAATTATCGTATGGTTTCCGTCATATGTGGAACATAAGGAATAGCACAGAGGACCACAGGGAAAGGGAGGGAAAACTGAAGGGGGAGAAATCAGAGAGGGAGACAAACCATGAGAGACTCTGGACTCCAGGAACCAAACTGAGGGTTACAGAAGGGATGGGGGCGATGGAGGGATGGGGTAACTGGGTGTTGGGTATTAAGGAGGACTAATGATATGATGAGCATGGGGTGTTATGCACATCCAATGAATCGTTGAACACTACATCAACAACTAATGATGTACTATATGCTAGCTAATTGAACATAATAATAAAAAAATAAAAAAGTAAATTATAGATAATAAAATAAAATAACAAATAGGAGATAATACAACACCAATGGAGGAAACCAAACCTGTCTACCCTAAGGGCACTATCCTCAGAAATGGGAACTGCTCACTTTGTGACAGACACTGACTCACTCTCCCTCTATTAGTATCTTTAAAAACTTCTTATTATGCAAGATTTCAAGTATATGCAGAAATAGAAGGACCAATGTATGGAATTCTCATGTGCCTATCACCCAGCTTCAGTAGTTACCAACATGTGGCCAATCTTGTTTCATCAGTATTTCCATTCACCCTCCCCATATTACTTTGACGTAAATCCAAGACATGATATTATTTCACCCATAAATATTTTAATATGTATATTGAAAAAATGAAAATTATTTGTATATGTAAACACAATTATGGCATCTAAATATAAGTTAGTAATAATTACTTATTATCAAATATTCTATGTTTAAATTTCTGAGTCTCAAGTACATGTCATGTACTTTTTCCTTGAATCAGGATGCAAATAATATCCACACATAGCATCTGTTAAAATTTTTTTAAACCTTTTTTAATCTTTAGCAGAGGTCAGCAAATGTTTTCCATAAAGGATTAGGTTGTACATATTTTAGGCTTTGTGAGTTATATACACTCTGTCCCAACTATTCACTTCTACATTTGTAGTACAAAACAACCACTGATAATATGTGAACAAATGGGCAGAGCTATGCTCCAATAAAAATTTATTTACTAAAACAGATGGTAAATTACATTTGGCCCAAAGACCGTAATTTAGTGAACCTGGCCTATAGCAGTATTTTTCAAGCTTTTGTGTGTATCATAAGCACTTAGAGGGCTAATGAACACACAAGCCAAGCCTTTATACAATATAGGATAGGGCCTCTACGGGATTTTTTTTAAGATTTATTTATTTATTTGAGAGCATGAGAGAGCATGCATGCACATGAGTGAGGCAAGAGTCAGAGGGAGAGAATCTTCAAGCAGATAGCCCACTGAGTGAGCATGAAGCCTGTTACGGGGATCAATCCCAGGATCCATGAGATCGTGACCTGAGCTGAAACCAAGAGTCAAATTCTTAACTGGATGACTCATTCCAGGCACTACTACAGGGCCTCTATATTTTTACCTTGTTCCCAATCTATAGGTTTCTTCATCTTTTTTTCTTGTAGTTTATTTGTTAATGAAGATAGATCATTTGTTTTTGTTTTTGTTTTTTAATTTTATTTTTATTATTTGCCCAAGGGGTTTTTTTTTTTAATTTTATTTTTATTATTTGCCCAAGGGGTACAGGTCTGTGAATCATCAGGCTTACATCTTTCACAGCATTCACCAAAGCACAAACCCTCCCCAATGTCCATAACCCATCCACCCTATCCCTACCCTCCCACCCCCCAGTAACCCTCAGTTTGTTTTATGAGATTAGAAGTCTCTTATGGTTTGTCTCCTTCCCCATCGCATCTTGTTTCATTATTAATGGATCATTTGTTTTTTAAAGTTTGCTATTGTTGGATCAAGAGGCTTGCTCTTATTCCAGTTTTTTTTCCCCTGATGCCGGTTTATTTTTTATTTTTTATTTTTTTGAGCTATTTGGTTTTAGGGTTTTTTGTTTGTTTGTTTGTTTTGAGATATTTGCTTTTGAGTTTGTTTTGTGTTGTGCTGTTTTGGTATTTTTGTAGTGGTGGTGGTGGAGGTGATTATTGTGGAAAAGACAAGCACTTTATGTTCCTCTAACAATAAACACATAATGTATGACTCCTCCTACCCCATTACTTTCAAGAGAAGGACTTTCTTAGATTCATTAAATGGCAGAGCTGGAAGCACCTTTAGATCACCTAATAACCATCTCATTTTACAGATGAGAGAATACATACATGGGATAGAAAAAATAAGCCAAAAATCACATAAGTGATGGAACCAGCTTTAATGAACTGCTTCAGTTTTTATGTTTTCTGTGTTTATTGAAGTATAATTATAAATAAAAATTATATATTTAAGATATACAACTTAATGTTTGGTTTATATATACATTGTGAAATAATTGCCACAATAAAGCTAATTAATATATCTATCACCTCACATAATTTCATTTTCTTTCTTCTTTTTGCAGTGATTACACATAACATTTACCCACTTAGCAAATTTCAAATGTACAATACAGTATTGTTAATTCTATATGCACTGCTATATATTAGATCTCCAGAACATAATCATCTTATATAACTGGAACTTTGTACTTCTTGACCAATGTCTTCCCATTTTCCCCTCCCTCCAGCTCCTGGAAACCACCATTCTACTCTCTGCTTCTAAGTCTGACTGTTTTGGATTCCACATATAAGCAAAATTGTTTAGTATTTGTTTTTTATGTCCAATTTATTTCATTTAATGTGTTTCTAGGTTCATCCATGTTGTAGCAAATGGCAGAATTTCCTTCTTTTTTATGGCTGATTAACATTCCATTGTGTGTGTGTGTGTGTGTGTGTGTGTGTGTGTGTATATATATATATATATATATATATATATATATATATATTTGTCCATTGTCAAACACTTAGTTTGCTTCCATATATTGGCTATAGTGAATAATGCTACAATGGGACTACACATGTCTTTTTGAGATAGTGCTTTAATTTCCTTTGGATTGTCTATGCAAAATGAACAAATCTTTCAGAATCCCTAATAAAAGTAGAAAGAGAGTTTTATTTGAGCCCAAGTTAGGACAGCAGCCCAGGAAACATGGTCTTTACAAGGAAGAAATTGCTCCAGAAAATGAACATTTTTTACAGGGTTATGTACTTTTTTTTACCTCTTGTAAAGGTTCAAAATATTATAGATTAGCATATAGGCAGGAATCATGAGTTTTATCATCCAGTAATGCAGGTGATGTCGGATATCTGAGCAAAAAGTCAAGAAAGAATTCTTGACACATTTTCAGTGCAAAAATGTTTTATTAAAGCATGGAACAGGAGCCATGGGGAAAATTGCTGCACTGTGACTGTGTGGAGCAATTGACTGTATACTTTCACGTTGGGAGGCAGAGATAAGGGAAGTCACTAAAGGTATTTCTACATGGTAAAGAGAACTTACAAGATCCTGGAGGTCTGGCTATTGTCAAGCTAAGGTCGTGTTTAGTCTCTAGCAAAACATCAACACTAAACCAGCCATGAGTTCCTTGAGGAAGGTCACACTCTACATGTCTCAGGTTATTTCTCAATGGGCTGCAAGTTGTAAGGAAATTTAATTTTATCTGCATTTCTTTTGCCTTTCTCCTCCTCATTATAGGGAATAGGAACATTGATATCTAAGGACATGATGGTTTTCCATTAGACTACTCATTAACAAAGCAGGTGTACAATATATGCATGTTGAGCCATAAATCAGGCTTTTGATTTAAACAACATTTATGTACAGTCATGCTAACTAAAAAAGAAATCTAAAATGGCTTCCCTTGTATATCAGTCCATGAGAGAGTTTCTCATCAGGATATATATCCAGAAGTGGGATTGCTGGATCATAAGCTAGTTCTATTTTATACACATTTTAGTTTATGACCTCTGATTTAAGCCATCTAATCAAAATTACTTTCCTAAACTGGAGGCTTTTTACAACCTCCCTCTGATAGCCACTTTTTTGTTTTAAATTTTGATGTTCCAGAACTTGTACCCATTGTCGCTAGTCCATGTGGACTAGAGAATTTAAGATTTGTTTGCTGTCAAGTCATATCACAAACTCCTACCCAATTCACTATTCACAATCTTATTTTTGGTTTTATTTCTCTTATTAACCCACAATTTTGGGTGTGACTTATACCTCTTAAAGATAATGTATAATAAAAAGAGATGTCAAATGCAAAGAAATCTCCCCCCAAAATAGGTTACCTTCCAAATCTCATAAGAAGGCCAAGAAAAATAATGTCTTAAATGGGATACCAAGAACCTCACTTAGGAAAATAGAAGGTGGTGTTAGCCTAAAGGGAACCCTACGAGGGTTTTGATTTCTTAACAAGAATTAGATAAGCAAGCAGTGAGATGCAATAGGATGACTGTAAGACTTGTGACCCAACAAATATGGATTTGAATCTTTGTATCATCATGTATTCACAAACTGTGTGACCTTGATTAAGTGCTTTACCTTCTCTGAACCTAGGCTTCAGACACAAAACACTCTGCCTTTTTTGGAGTTGGGAGTATTAAGTGAGCTCTGGTACCTTTACTAGAAGTCCATGCCAGAGTTCACCAAAGGAGATAAGCATTCACACATGTTGGAGGCGATTGTCTCACAAATATCCTTGCTTTGCTACTAGTGGTTTAGCCACTTGGTGGTGGTATGGAGTAGCTTTTCTATTTTGACATCTCAAAAAAAATTGTCATTAAATAATAAGAGTTAATTGTCAAAATATTTAAACTGTTTAAAGGGACCCATCACCAGCCCAGCAATAAAAATGCCTGTGAATGGCACCCAGTCTTTGTCATTGGCTTAACAGACTTCATCAGGATTTGTCTAAGGACTCTGTCTCTGTCGATTACCCATTTAGTAAACAGAGCCTGCCTGTTGATGGGGTCAGTCTCTCAGGGGCCTTTACTTGGGTGGGTTTTGAAAATTAGTTTTGAAGTGGGTTGTTTCATTGCCTCACCTCCCCACCCCCACAGCCAAACTAATCAAACAGCTTCCCATATTTTATTTGCTGCCTCCAGTACTATTTGAAAGAACAGTGGAGACAATCAGTTCCATTAAAAATAATTAATTGGTACCTGCTTTGTATGAGTCACATACACTTGAAAGTTGTTTACCACATGCTAAGGGAGGCAGATAAGAAACAGAAAATTGTAATGTATTTGCTTGCCAATGGTGTCAGTCAAGAAGAGGACAATAGGCTGTGATAGCCCTGAAGATGTCCCCTGAGTGAATTTCAAAGGATAAATAGACATTCTTTAGATCCAGAAGGAAGGAGACATTCTAAGCAGAAGTGGCATTAACCAACATGGTATAGCCAGAAAACCTAATCTAAGTAGTGTGGCATATCAAGAGTGTCAGAGGTCAGCAGGCTTTAGATGGAGCCTCCTAGAGAGGTAATAATAAAAGCAGATATTTCTAATGCAACATATCCAGGATACCATTCTAAACCAACTTACTCTATGTAGCAGCCCTCTGAGGTGGATACTATTTTTTCACGTGGAAAAACTGAAGCCCAGAGAAGTTAGGTCACTCATACTGTTGCACAATTGAGTGGTACTGTTAGTATTCAAAATCAGTTCAGTTTCAGAGTCCAACCTGTACACTGGGATTAGAAACAGATTATAAATTGCAACTTTGAAGAGTGTTGACCCTATCCTATAAGTGCTACAAAGCCCCTAAAGAGAATTTTAGCAAGGAAAGTTTAGGAATCATAATATTGGTTATTACAGGCTCTACTTAGATGAGACTGACTGACTGATTTCAAGGAAATCCCTTTCCTTCTGTGGACCTCTGAGGTTTTTGTTTGGTTTTTTTTTTGTTTTTGTTTTTTGTTTGTGTGTGTGTGTGTGTGTGTGTGTGATTTCATCTTTAAAATGAGGACAGTGATGATAAAGAGCTAATTTTAAAGCTCCCTTCCAGCTCTTTGAGGTTTTTTACTTTCAAACTAGGGGTGGGGGAGAGGCTATATTCCTGACAGGTGTCAGACTGGTGAGGCTGGTAGGTACTAATCTATGTGCTTTGTTCTTTTTTATATGTACTTTATACACACTATATTTGTTGCCTGGAATGTTGTCTTGCTTCTTTCCTCTCTAAATACTTTCTGACTATAGCTGCCTACCCCCCCACTTCTCTTAACTCCTACAGTGCTACTAAGTTAGCTATGTCTCACTTAGGTGCCTAATAGTATACTATCTTTTATTATTTGCTACTTGTTTCCTTTGTGGTATTATCTTCTCATATATATTTGGACTCTGTTTTCCTACTTTTTAGTTTCTCTTACCTGCAATATCATCTAACACAGTCTTGGTTATAAGGGGTTCTTGAAGAAAATCTTGTTAATTGTTTTTCTCTTTTGGCAGTGTATGTGAGCATAGCAAAGAGAATCTTATGACCCCCTCCAATATGGGCGTGATCTTTGGGCCCACTCTGATGAGAGCTCAGGAGGACACTGTCGCTGCCATGATGAACATCAAATTCCAGAACATTGTGGTGGAAATCCTAATTGAGCACTTCATTAAGGTATGTATTCCCTGTTTTCACCATCACTTCTCCAAGCATGTGACACTTTCCCCTAGCCACCTTTTAGAGTTGTGTCTCCCTCCCTTGCTCAAGTTGATAATGGAAGGAAATTCCATTATGACACAATGGCATTTAATAACATTTCTGACACTGTGAAATTCATTGAGCAAATATTGCTCAATTCTATATCTATTTTATTATCAAACGCCAGGCTAAATGGTATAGAGGAAGAAAAAAATCATTGTTCCTACCTTTACAGAGTTAGCAGTGTAATGTGAAGATAGCCATATATACAAATGAAAATGATAGATATAAAAGTAGTGCATGTACAATGAAACCATAAAGAAAGCAATGCCTATTCTTCTTTAAACCTCATCTCATTTAAAAAAATTAAGGTGGTATATTTTATATGATATATAAAATACAAGATGCTATACATTATAATTAGGTCAAATGAAAAGGAAAAATAAGTATAGAGACAGAAAATGAACCCAGGAATGAGGCTAGATAAGAAATAATTATTGACAAGTCCTGTACACTTGTTACAGATGGCCCTTCACCTGGCTCTAAACTTTCTAACAATGAGTATAGTCCTAGCAAGGTATAATTCAATAAAAACTTTTCTGCAGGTGGAGGAGGCTAATGACACAATCCAAACCCAAGCTCTGCCACTTACCAGTTATATTTGATAGGATACAGGTTAGGCTTCTAAGACTCTACATACAAACACAGTGGCTCCAACAACAGAAACATTTATTACTTGATTGGGGAATCAGCACTGGTATGGTGACTTGACAGGGTCAAGAACCCAGTTTCCTTATTTCTTGTTGTTCTGCCATCTCTAAGGTGCTGCTTCACCTGCATGACCCAATACCTTCTATATCATATCAGTTGAGAAGCACGAAGGAAAGGCAGTGAAGGATACAATACTTTCCTTTAAGGCCAGGACCTGGAAATCACATATATCACTTTTATGTAAATAAATGGTATGTAAATACCATTTCAGAATTTAATCCTGTGGTCACATCTGGCAGATGAGTTAGGGAAGTATAGTTTTTATTTGGGGCCCTCGTGTACCCAGATAAGTCTTTAGTTCTTTTTCTAAAAGATAAATGAGAGAATGTATATTGGATTACAACTGACATTCTCTGCTATATTATCTGTGTACATCAAACAACTTTGATAGTCATTTTTTTAGCTGAAATGTGAAGATGATAATAAACCTGTACTATGTGACAGTCACATGTTCAAGGCTACTTAGCTAGTAAGAGAGCTGGGGTTTAAATCCAAGTAGCCTGGCTCAGAGTTGAAGTACTTAATCACTATGAAGTGCTGCTTCATCAATCATTTTTGAATGGTGATATTATTGGGCATAGAGGACACTTTAAGATTATCAAGGATGGGTACTTGCAGAGAAGTACAACTTATGTAAGTACTAAAGATGGAAATAAAGGAAAATAGGGAATGGAAATTTCAAGGAGATGACCCAGCATGAACAAAGACCCAGAGACCTTAAAATTCAAGTAATTTTTTGTTGTTGGAACATGAAATAAAAATAGCAGTGGAGAGAGATGTGATTGGAGGCAGACAGGGGCCAGGTCCTAAAAGGACCTTGTCTTGTCTAGTTGAAGAGTTTGAAATGTTTGGCATTGTTCCTACAGGCTTGGGAAAGCATTGCTTAAAAGTAGAATAGTATGATGGATAGATTTACATTCAGGAGGCATTATCTTGTCTATAATGTGAAGGATAGATTAGAGAGAGAGAGGGTAGTGCCACTGTCAGAGTAATAAATAACTGTAATCTGAGTCAGGAAGAGGAAAAGGGAGGGAAAAGCATAGGACTTAGTGATTGGAAGTGGAAAATGCAGGAGAGGATGTCCAAATTCTGGATTTCTGACTTGGCTGACTCGATGGATGGGGCTGTCCTTCATAATTAAAAGAAATACAGAATGGGAAAGGTTGGGGAAGATGGAAAAAAACTCAATTTGCAGCAGATTGGACTTCAGATTCCTGAAGGATATCCAGATAGCAGTAACTAGGAAGTGGTTGGAGTAAAGTAAGGCATAGAAAACTTTACTTAAAGAAAATATTTATGGTAAATATTTTAGGCTGTGCAGGTCACAGAAATCTTTCACCACTATTCAACTCCAACTTTGTATTGGAAAAGCAGCAATAGACAGCATATAAACAAATGAATATACCAATAAAACTCTGTTTATAAAACAGCAGACCTATGGGTTGCAATTTTTTTAAAGATTTTATTTATTTATTTCACAGAGGGAGAGAGATCACAAGGAGGCAGAGAGGCAGGCAGAGAGAGGGGGGGCAAGCAGGCTCCCCACTGAGCAGGGAGCCTGATGCGGGCCTCGATCCCAGGACCCTGAGATCATGACCTGAGCCGAAAGCAGAGGCTTTAACCCACTGAGCCACCCAGGCAGCCTGGGTTGCAATTTCTTGACTCTTGGTCTAAAGCCCAAATTTCATTTATTGATTAGTTACTTCATTGATATTCATTCAACTAATATGTATTGAGTACTCACTATTTGCCAGGTACTATTTTAGGCCCTGGAGATACAGCCTTCATGGAATTTACATTTGAAAGGAAGTAGAAAAACAATATTCAAAATAAGTAAAATACATAGTACGTTAGATGGTAATGAGCGTTAAGAAGAAAAATAAAGCAGAGAAGGGGAATAGGAAGGGTTGGAAAGTGGTTTTGCAATTTTAAAATACAGTAAGGCCTCACTAAAAGGACAAATTTTGAGCAGACATCCATAGGAAATAAAGGAGTGATTTCATTTAGATATCTGAGGGAAAAGCATTCTAGGCTGAGAAAATGGTAAGCACAATATCCCTGAAGCAGAAGTGTGCCTATCATGCTCAAAGTACAAAAAGGAGGCCAGATTAGCAAAAAGGATTAAACAACAAAAAAAGAAAAATAAGAAGGTGGATTCATAAAGAAAATAGAGAAAGCTGAGTAGATTCTATAGGTCCTTAGAATCCACTGGAAGGACTTTGACTTTGCTGTATCTGAGTAAGATAAAAGGGAGGGTTTTTTTTAATTTTATTTTTATTCTTTGTCCAAGGAGTACAGGTCTGTGAATCATCAGGCTTACATCTTTCACAGCATTCACCAAAGCACAAACCCTCCCCAATGTCCATAACCCATCCACCCTATCCCTACCCTCCCACCCCCCAGTAACCCTCAGTTTGTTTTGTGAGATTAGGAGTCTCTTATGGTTTGT
>LNAC01001148.1:18620-59346 GCA_002007465.1 Ailurus styani | reverse complement strand
GGCTTCTCTATTTTCTTCCATTTTTTTTTCAAGCCCAGCCAGCATCTTAAGAATCATCATTCTGAACTCTAGTTCTGTCATATTACTAATGTCCGCATTGATTAGGTCCCTAGCCATCATTACTGGCTCTTGTTCTTTTTTTTGTGTTGATTTTTTCTGCCTTGTCATTTTATGCAAATAGGAATAGATGGATGAGAGAACTAAATACTAAAGGGTAGCAATGACCCCAGAGAAATATACACTAACCTACTCAGAAGAGACCTGGAACTGGGGAGAAAAGAGGGAAAAAAAACACAAAACCAAAAACAAACAAAAAAAACCTAAAACAAAATCATACAAAAACAAAACAAACAAAAATGAATAAAACAAAATCCTATATCTATATTATCTATTTCTGTTTCTATATCTATGTCTGTCTATGACTCTATGTCTATATCTATCTGTATCTCTATCTCTCTATCTATCTATATGTATTAGATTGGTGAATTGAACAGACCCTATAAGTATCCAAAAAAATAATGTTAAAAACAATGAAGGGATAAAATATAATTATAACAATGAGAATTTAAAAAGAATAAAATGTGTTGATACGATATAAGATTTAAGAACGTTAAAATAGGAAAAGGGAAAATTTTTAAAAGAAAATGTAAGAAAAAAATTCAAAGAAAAAAAAATTCAATGAATTTAACTTTGAACAACTGAAGAATCATGGGGAAAATGCCATGTATTGAATCCGTTGCTTTACTGTAGTTCTGGAGTTCCGCAATGTTTAGCAGTCTTGAACTTGACTTTGACTGGATGGGTTCCCCCCCCCTTGGTCTTCTGGGGGAGGGGCCTGTTGCTGTGATTCTCAAGTGTCTCTGCCTGAGGCGGATTCCCACCGCCCTTGAACGAGGCCAGGCTAAGTAATCAGCTTGGGTTCGCTCTCAGGAGCTTTTGTTCCCTGAACGCTTTCCATACCTCCTTGAACGACGGGACTGAAAATGGCGGCTCCCAGTCTCCAACCCGGAGGAGCCGAGAGCCTGAGGCCTCAGTCCTCAGTGTGCCTCAGAGAAAAGGAGTCCCTCCCGTCTCCTGGTCTCCGGCCGCGCTCTGAGCTCACCCGGCCTGTGACCGAGTGTCTCTCTCTCTGGCGCGGTCCCGTTTAGAATCTCTGAACCCGGCTGATTCCTGCAGCCGCTCCTGCACCGCTCCTCCCGGAGGAGGAAGGAGGGGGTCTCTCCGGGTCTGCCGCCGGTGGGGTCCCCACTCACAGATCAGTGGCCTGGCTCTGCTTCAGATCACAGCCCAAGGTAACCCCGAGCTGAGAGACACCTCAGCTCAGCTCCGTCTCTTCTGCTGGCTTCTCTCTGAGACCTGGGAGCTCGGTCGTACTCAGACACCCCTGGTCTTTTTGTGTCCTTGTGGATCCTGAGACCACACTGTCCCTGCAGGGGTTTCACCCCCCGCTTGGTCTCTGGGGCGACGTCCCTCAGTGGAGCCGACTTCTAACAATTCCGAGTCTGTGCTCTGCTGCTCGCTCCCTTGCCGGCAGCCGGCCCCTCCCCCTGGGGTCTCTCTTCCCGTCGCCTCAGATTCACTTCTCCGCACGTCCTACCTTCCAGAACTTGGTTGATTTTCTGTTCCTAGAATTGCTGCTCTTCTTCTCTTCGGTCTCTGGTGGAATTTGTAGGTGTTCAGAATAGTTTGATACCTCTCTGGGTGAATTCTTGGGACCTGATGATAATCGGTCTCCTACTACTCCGCCATCTTGCCGCTCCCCTTCCAAAAGGGAGGTTTTTAAGAGAAATAACACAATTTGATTTATGTTTAACAGGACTATTCTGGATGCTGTGTGGAAATAAGGGTAGAAGGAAGGAGACTAATTAGGAAGTTGTTTTAACAATGCAATCAAGAAATAGTGGTACTTTAGATGAGGGTAGTAATAGTGGAGATGGTAAGAAGTGGTTAGATTCTAAATGTATTTTGAAGTCAGAGCCAACAGGATTTTCTGACAGCTTACATGTGGAATGTAGAAGAGAGGAGTCATGGGTAACTTCAAGGTTTTTTATCTGAGCAATTGGAAGGATGAAGTTGCTATTTACTGAGATATATAAGAATGAGGGAGAAACAGATTTGAAAGAAAAAAAAAAGCAGGAGTTCAGCCTGTGAGACATTTGAGGTCAGAGAAGTAAACAGGATTAGAGAAATAGAGTTGGCCTTCAGAAGCATAGAGGTGGTGTTTAAGACAATGTCAATGAATACTTTTGTGAGAATACTAACGAATACTTGTGTGAGAGAATAAATGTTACACCAAGAATTGAAAACTAAAGAGTGCCAATGTTTGAAGAGCCAATGGAAGAGATTACAAAACAGATTGAGAAGGTTTGGTCAATGACAGAACTAGGAGATAGGGGAGCCGCAGATCCTTGGAAATAAGTCTTAGGAAGGAAAGAGTGGACAGAAGTTTCAATTTCTCAAGACATTATGTCGGATAAGCACTGAGAAATACCTACCCTTTAAATGTTGTTAAGTTTTTAAAAATATAAGCAATATATGTACATGGCAAAAAACACAAACCATAAAGAATAAAACGCATTTCTATCTTTTACCTATGTTCAACTCCTAATTCCAATCCTCATTTCAATAATTTCTTGTCACTTTGGCAAAGAAAAAAAGTACATATATACACATATACATGCATTAAAATATTTGACATATTTTATATGCATATATTATTCTTCTACTTAGTATAGCTAAAATCTCTGGACATTATATATAAAAATAACACAAGAAGACTCTGAAATATGGAAGGAAGAAGGTAGACCAGACTGGCTAGGGACCTTAAGACCTGAGGAATGACATGACCACAACTCACCTGGATTTTGTTTTTGCCTCATCTCCCAGATTGGGTAGTGTAGAAACTGACAACCTAAGAACACCAACAGGTGAAGTCAAAAAGGTATAAACAAAAGCCTACTCTCTCTAGTCAAAGGACCTGGGAAAGAACAGGCCTAAAACACAGAAAAAAATGTAGATAGTAACCTCTCTACTCCAGCAAAATAGCAAAGAACAAAATGCAGCTCCACCCCCATCCCTTCCAGCAAATGCTGAGTGGAGAATCTAGATTTCTGCCTTTTCCAGGCTATCACAAGCACTTGAGCCTCTCTCCCCTGACTCCATGCAGTGTTGTCAAGAAGGCCAGGTGGGGACCCAGATTTTCATCCTCACTTGGTGGTAATGAGACACCATCCTCCAATCTCGATGGTGTCAGTGGAGACCACATGAAGCACCTGGACACCCATGCCTATTTGGCATTGGAGTAACATCAGAGGAGGTTTGGTAGAAATACAGGACTTTCACCACTACTCAGTGGTAATAAGGTTAGCACACTATGTTAGTGGAGAGGAAACCATTTGGGGAACAGTGATGAGACACCCCTTCCCCTCCAGCGAGAGTGGTATCAGCAGAGGCCTAGTGAGAAGTCTGAACTCCTATTCCTGCCTAGCAATAACAAGAAGTTCTTACCTTCTACTGAGATGTCAATGGAAGCCAAGTGGAAAACCTGGGCTTTCACTACATCCTGCCAGAAATGAGGGAGTGGTATATATATACAATGGAATATTACTCAGCCATCAGAAAGAATGAAATATTGACATTTGCAACAATGTGGATGGAGCTAGAATGTACTATGCTAGGTGAAATAAGTCACTCAGGGAAGGAAAAATACCACATGATTTCACTCATATGTGGAATTTAAGAACCACAGAGATGAACATAGGGGAAAGGAAAAAAGAGAGGGAAGCAAACCATAAGATACTCTTAATGATCACTATCAAACTGAAGGTTGATGGAGGGAGATGGGCAGGGGATTGGCTAAATGCCTGATGGGTATTAAGGAGGGCACTTGTTGTGATGAACACTGGATATTGTATGTAAGTGATGAATCACTAAATTCTACTCCTGAAACTAAGATTATACTATATGTTAACTAAAATTCAAATAAAAACTTGAAACATTTAAAAAAAAAGTAACACACCTCTCTCAACAACTGAAAGAGCAACTAAATAGAAAATCAGAAATTATTTAGAAAAATTCAAGAACACCATCAATCAACAGAACTTATAGAATGCCTCACCCAACAATAGCAAAATATACATTATTTTTAAGTGGCCATGGAACACATACCAAGATAGACCATATCCTGGGTCATAAAACAGACTTCAAAAAAACCTTAAAAAATGGAATTATGCATAATGTCTTCTCTGACCACAATGGAACCAAACTAAAAATCAGTAGCAAAAGGCAACATAAGCTTAGAGGGAAAAATGGCAACATTGAAGAACCCTGCTTCCCCATCCTCCCCACAAAGATCAATGATTAGATAGATGTCTGTGAACACAAATAGCTCTGGGAGACCTCTAGAGTTCACTTAGGAAGTTTTAGCAACACAGTGGAACCAAGAGGGAAAAAAAAACCTGAGAATAATTGCACTAGAAGAGAAAAAAGACTAACTTCATTTTGCCTACATCATCCCATTCTCCAAGGTATCATTGTTCCGTGCCAAGAAGGAACTTCCCAGCTAGGAAAACTTCCCCTCACCATGAAAGGAAGAATAACATGAACAACCAGCTTCTCTATCCTCTCGGGGCACTGTGTGAATGTCCAACTGCAGTTTTACCCCACTCAGGTTAGCAAAGCTGAGATGTATACAGCTGGCTGGGAATAAGGAAGAAAAGCATAGGCTATTACAGACATGTACTGGGAGTGATCACAGTTCACAGATAACCTGTTCTGCAGGCAAAGTCAGCAGATTTCATCACTGCTAAAGCCAACAGTCAGCACAGACACTGTGAACCCACTGTAGATTTTCCCAGCATTCTCCCCACAGATAGTCATATTCCCTAATGCCAGCCACCTGAGTCACTCTCCACTCCCTCTCCCTTAATGGACCTCAGAAACCACACTGGAAGTCTGAAGCTGCCCAAGTTTAAAATGCTACCTGCCTGAGACCTTTGCCACCCCTACTGGAGCCCAGGAGACATGCTTACAACCATCTTGGGCCTCTGCACCTGAATGGGTGGAGAATGCCAGCCTAGGTTCCCTAGGCTGATCATTACCACCATGCCCTCATTTGGGGCTAGTCCAGTCCAGGTGTGCAACTGCATACCACTGGTCTGACACCCATCTTTGGCTTCCACTACAGCACACACATTCTGAGGTAAGAATGTGCAAACATGGTTGAGCATACCAACAGCCTGGTCTCCCTCAGCTGCTTGTAAGCCTGGATCAGGCCCTGCATCCTGTCACTGGGCAGCACCATTATGCTCACAAGTAGCTGGCCCTCCAGCTGTGCACATGCATGCACTCAGCCCAACCCCTATCACCAGTAACACTGTAGTGTGCATGCCCTTGGGCAGAGTGTGAGCATTCCAAAGGGTCCCTATAGCTGCTTGTGGACCCAGATCAGGCACTGCCTTCTGCCACTAGCTGACACAATATGCCTACCTTTAGCTAGCCCCTCCAGCTGTGCATCTGCCCACCCCTAGCCTGAACCCCATCACCAAGCTCCACTGACGTATATATGTCTGAGGGTAGAATGTGCATCCATATGAGATCACATTGATGTCCAGGAACTCTGCAGTGGCCAGTGAGCCCATAGATGGCCCCAGCACTTGCTGCCTGCCGTGGCCCCAACACTGTGTATGTCTTCAAATGGCCCCTGCCTATACATAGGCACATTTAACTGGCCCCTGCAGCTGAGTGTGTGTACACCACCAGGTCAAGCCTCCATTGCTGTCTGCCATGTTCTCTAGCTGCTGGACCTGGAGGTGATGATTAGGTCCCCAGCAGCCCTTGCAGCCACTGTGGACCCCCCTGAAGTGCTCATGAAAGGCTACACAGTTGATAATCCTGTGGAGCCCAGCAACCTGAACTAAAGGAACAACGTATTCCCTCTAGACCTGGTGCTACTATGTGCTCCCACACTTAGAACCCTATACCACTATACTAAGGATCATAGCACAACCCAGCATGACCCCACTTATAGGTGAAAGGTTTCTTTTACCGAAGTCACTCGATAAAGTCTAGAAGAGGTGATTGGTTCTTCAAATGAGCAGATATCTATGCAAGGCTATAAGGATCACAGGAATTTGGGAAACGTTTCTCCACCAAAGGAATGCAGTAAACCTCCAATAACTGGCTTCAAAGAAATGGAGATCCAGGAATTGCCTGACAAAGAATTTTAAATAATTGTTCTACAGATGCCCAGAAAGCTACAAGAGAACACAAATAAATAATGTAACAATATCAGGAAAATAATCCAAGAACAAAAAGAGAAGTTGACTGAACAAAAGAATTCAATAAAGAATTTCAAAAGCAGACTTGAGCAAACAGAAGAATCAGTGACTCAGAAGACAGATCAATTTAAATTATCTAGTAAGAGGAGAAAAAAAATGAAAACGAATGAAAAAAGTCTACAGGACTTATGGGGCAACATCAAGCAAAAAATGTACTCCCAGCAAAATAATGTACTCCCAAAAGGAAGAGAGAGGGAGAAAGGGATTGAAAGCTTAAAGAAATAATGACAGAGATCTTCCCAAGATCTCTGGGGAGAGATTTGGACATCCATGTTCATGAAGCTAATAGACTATCTCAAAATTTTATTCCAAAACAACTTGTCCAAGACACAATAATAAAACTGTCTAAAACCAAAGACGAGAAAAATTTTAAAGTAGCAAGAGAAAAATTATTCTCTCATATAAAGGAACCCCCATAAGACCATTATTTAATTTCTCGGCATATACCTTGTTGGTCAGGAGAAATAGGATAATATATTCACAGTGCTAAAAGAAAGAAACTGCCTACCAAGAATATTTTACCTAACAAAATTGTCCTTCAGAGTTGAAGGCGAAATAAAGACTATTCCTAAAAAACAAAAGCTGAGGGAATTCATCACCACTGAACCTGCCTTACAAGAAATTCTGAAGAATTCTTCAAGCTGCAACAAAAATACACTAATTAGTAATGCACTAATTAGTAAAAATACACTAATTAGTGAAAATATGCAGCACACTAGTAAAGGTGTTCATATAGGAAGATTCAGAATACCCTAATAATATAAAATGGCAATGTGTTAGCTACTTAACTCTAATATAAAAGCTAAAGGACAAAAGTTTTAAAAGTAGATAGAGCTTCAACAATATATTAATAGATATGCAATATTTAAAAAGGCATAAATGGGAGTGCCTGGGTGGCTCAGTCAGTTGAGTGTCTGCCTATGGCTTGGGTCATGATCCTGGGATCCTGGGATTAAACCCTTTGCATCTTGCTCCCTGCTCAGTGGGGAGCCTGCTTCTCCTTCTCCCTCTGCCCCTCCCCTGCTCATGGTCTCTCTCTCTCTCTCTCTTGCTCACTCTCTCTCAAATAAATAAATAAAATCTAAAAGGATAGAGTATTTGAATGAGATCAAAGTTAAATTGTTAGCATAAAATAGGCTGTTATATATGTTTTATGTAAGTTTCACACTAATCACAAAAAAACTTACAGTAGAATCTCAAAAGATAAAGAGAAGGGAATCAAAGTGTACCACCTAGAAAATAATCAATTTGTAAAAAAAAAAAAAACGCAGCAAGAAAAATAGAGCTAGAAACAGCCAAAGAATAATTAATAAGGTGATATTAGTAGACTTTATCAATAATTACTCTAAATATTAATGGATTAAATTTTCCAATCAAGAGGCATAGAGTGGCTAGATGGATAAAAAAAAAAAAAGACCCCATGATATGCTAAAAGAGACTCATTTTAGCTTTCAGGACATATAGGCCTAAAGTCAATAGAGGCCAAAAGATATTCCAGACATGTGGAAACCAAAAGAGATCAGGGGTAGCTATAATTATATAAGACAGAAGAGACTAAACCAAGAATGATACAAAAGATAAAGATAAACTTTATATAATGATAAGGGGGCCAATGCACCAACAATATGTAACTGTCATAAATATATGTGTACTGAATATGACAGCACCTATATATATTAAGCACACACTATCAGCAAAAACTGTAAGAGGGAAATATAGAAAAGTACAATAGTAGAGGACTTAAATATCCCCACTTCAACAATAGATAAATCATCCAGACATAAAATCAGCAAGGAAACATTGGACATGGACCATATTTTAGATCAAATGGAACTAACAGATATATATACAGTGCATTTCTTCCAACTGTAGCAGAATGCACATTCTTCTTGAATGCACATAGAATAGTCCCCAGAATAGATCACATGATAGGTCATAAAACAGATCTTAGCAAATTTAAGAAGATTGAAATCATACCAAGTATTTTTTCCAACCACAGTGGTATGAAGCTAGAAATCAATAACTAGAAGAAAGTTGGAAAATTCACAAATATGTGAAGATTAAACAACATGATCCTGAATTATGAATAAGTCAAAGAAAAAAATCGAAAGGGAAATCCAATAATATCTTGAAGTAAATGAAAACAGAAGCACAATAGTACGGTAAGAGAATCATACTACATGATCAAGTGGGATTTATCCCTGGGATGCAAGGATGGTTTAACCAAGTCAATAAATGTGATATGCCACATTAATAGAATGAAAAATTAAAAATCATATGATCGTTCCCATAGAGGTAGGAAGAACATTTGAGAAAACACATCATTTCATGATGAAAATGCTTAACAAATTGGGTAAAGAAGGAACATACCCTCAAACAATAAAGGATATATATGACAAACCCACAACCAACACCATACTCAATGGTAAAAAGCCAAAAACCTTTTCTCTAAAATCAGGAACAAGCTGCCCACTCTCAACACTCTTATTTAGCATAGAATGTAAGTTATAGCTAGAGCAGTTAGGCAAGGAAAATAAATTAAAGGCATCCAAATAGGAAAAGAAGAACTAAAATTGTCTTTGTTTACATATGATATGATCTTATATTTAAAAAATCCTAAAGGCTCCATCAAAAACCTGCTAGAACTAATCAGCAAATTTAGTAAAGTTGCAGGATACAAAATCAACATACAGAATAAAATTGTGTCTCTACATATTAGCAAAAAAAACATGTGAAAAAGAAGGAAAGGAAACATCACATTCACACACAATAGCATAAATAACAGTAAAATACTTAGGAAAAAAATTTAAATGAGGAAGTGAAATATCTGTATCCTGAAAATTCTAAGATTTTGATAAAAGAAATTTGAAAAGACACAAACAAATAGAAATATGTCTTGTGTTCCTGGTTTGGAAAAATTAGTATTGTAAAAATGTCTATTTACACAAATCCACCTATAGAGTCAATGCAATCCTCATAAAAATTCCAATAACGTTTTTTACAAAATAGAAAAAAAATCCTAGAATTTGTATGGAGTAACAGAAGTGCCCAAATAGCCAAAGCAATCCTGAGAAAGAAGAACAAAGTCAGAGGCACCATACTACCTGATTTTGAACTAAATAAAACTGTAGTAATAAAAACTGTATGGTACTGGCATAAAAAATAGATACATAGACCAAAGGAACTGAAGCAAGAGCCTGGAAATGACCCTCACATATATGGTCAAGTAGAATTTGACAAGGGAACCAAGAGTACTCATTAGGAGAAAATAGTGTCTTCCATAAATGGTGCTGGGAAAACTGGATAACCACATGCAGAACAATGAAATTGGAACCCTATCTTCCACTACTTACAAAAATTGACTCAAAATGGATTAAAAACTTAAATATGAGACCCAAAACCGTAAAAATCCCAGGAGCAAACATAGGGAAAATTCTCCTTGACATTGTCTTTGCTGAGAATTCCTAGATATGACACCAATAGCATAAGCAATAGACGGAAAAATAAGTGGGTGTACATCAAACTAAAGAGCTTCTGCACAGTAGAAGAAGCAATCAATGGAGTGAAAAGGTAAACTATAGAGTGGGAGAAAATATTTGCAAACCATATATTTTTTTATTTTTAAAGATTTTTATTTATTTATTTGACAGAAAGAGAGAGAGAAAGATCACAAGTAGGCAGGGAGGCATGCAGAGGGACAGGAGAAAGCAGGCTCCCCTCCGAGCAGAGAGCCTCATGCGGGACTTGATCCCAGGACCCTGAGATCATGACCTGAGCTGAAGACAGAGGCTTAACCCACTGAGCCACCCAGGCGCCCCTGCAAACCATATTTTTGATAAGAGGTTAATATCCAAAATATATAAAGAACTCAACTCAATGGTAAAAATCCAAACAACCCAGTTTTAAAGAGGGCATAGGAACTGAATAAACAGTTTATCAAGGAAGTCACACAAATAGTCAATAGGTACATGAAAAAGTGTTCAACATCACTAATAGGGAAATGAAAATCAGAATCACAATGAGATATCACCTCACACCAGTTAGAATGGCTATCTTCGAAAATACAAGAGATAACAAGTGTTTGTAAGGATGTGGAGAAAAGGGAACCCATGTGCACTGTTTCTGGGAGTACAAATTGGAAAACAGTATGGAGATTCCTCAAAAAATTAAAATTAGAACTACCATATGACCCAAAATCCCATTTCTGGGTCTATATCCAAAGGAAATGAAAACAGGATCTCAAAGAGATACATGTACCCCTTTGTTCATTGCAGCATTATTCCCAATAATCAAAATATGGAAAATAAGGAAAACTCTAGGGCTTTTGATAACTGGATAAACCTTCAGGGCATTATGCTAAGTGAAATAAATCAGAGAAAAACAAATACTATATTAAATTACATATTTTGTGGAAACTAAAAAAGTCAAACTCAGAAAACGGAAAGTAGAGTGGTAATTATCAGGAGATGAGAGGTGGAGAAAATGGGGAGATAATGGTTAAGGAGTACAAACTTCCAGTTATAAGATTAGCAAGTTCTGGATACCTAGTCTACAGCATGGTGATTATAGCTAATAATCTATATTATATACTGGAAAGTTGCTCAGAGAGTAAATTTTATATGCTCTAACCACAAAAGAGAAATTATGTGATGGGAAAGAGGTGGAAGCTAATGTTGTGGTGGTATCATTCTGCAATATCTAAATCTATTAAATCAACATGTTGTATAAATTAAGCTTTCACAATGTTATAGGTCATTTATAATTCAATAAAGCTGAAATAAAGAAAGGCAACATGAGAATCTCCAAAAACATGAATATTAAACACACTTCCAAATAATTCATGTATAGATAAGGAAGTCTCAAGAGAAATAAGAAATCACATTGAACTGAATGACAATATAAATACAATATGTCAAAATTTTACAGAAATCAGCTAAAGCAGTGTGAAGAGGGAAATCATAGGCTTGAATATTTTATTTTATTTTATTTTATTTTAAATACTTATTTTATTTTATTTTTTATTTTTTATTTATTTATTTATTTATTTATTTATTTATTTATTTATTTTTATTCTTTGCCCTAGGGGTACAGGTCTGTGAATCATCTGGCTTACATCTTTCACAGCATTTACCAAAGCACAAACNTTTGCCCAAGGGGTACAGGTCTGTGAATCATCAGGCTTACATCTTTCACAGCATTCACCAAAGCACAAACCCTCCCCAATGTCCATAACCCATCCACCCTATCCCTACCCTCCCACCCCCCAGTAACCCTCAGTTTGTTTTGCGAGATTAGGAGTCTCTTATGGTTTGTCTCCTTCCCCATCCCATCTTGTTTCCTTATTTTTCCCTCCCTACCACCCACGACCCCCCACCCTGACTCTCAAGTTCCTCATATCAGAAAAATTATATGATAATTATCTTTCTCTGATTGACTTATTTTGCTCAGCATAATACCCTCCAGTTCCATCCACGTCGTTGCAAATGGCAATATTTCATTTCTTTTGATAGCTGCATAGTATTCCATTGTATATATATACCACATCTTCTTTATCCATTCATCTGTTGATGGATATCTAGGTTCTTTCCATAGTTTGGCTATTGTGGACATTGCTGCTATAAACATTCGGGTGCATGTGCCCCTGAGGATCACTACCTTTGTATCTTTAGGGTAAATACCCTAGAAAGAAGAACAAGTGTGAAGTCAGTAACCTAAATTTTTCACTTCAAGAACTTAGAAAGGAAGAGTATCATATGGTTTCACTTACTTGTGGAACAGAGGAATAAAGTGGAAGACTCTAGGAGAAGGAAAGGAAAAGTGAATTGGGATAAATTGGAGGGGGAGATGAAAGATGAGAGACTGTGGATTCTGAGAAACAAACTGAGGGTTATGGAGGGGATGTGGGCTGATGGGTGAGCCTGGTGGTGGGTATTAAGGAGGGCAGGTATTGCATGGAGGAGTGGGTGTGGTGCATAGCAATGAATCTTGGATCACTGAAAAAATAAAATTAAAAAAATAATAATAAAATAAAAGGAAGAGTAACATAAATCCAAAGCAAGTAGAAAGTAGGAAATAATAAATATAAGTAATAAAGATAAGATAGAAATCCCTGGAGTTGAAACCAGAATAGTAACGAAAACCAATGAAAGAGCTGGTTACAAAGAACCAGTATCCAAAGATCAATAAATTGACAATACTCTTAGAGCATTGAGAAAGAAAACCAGACAGTAGACATAAATTGCCAATAAGAGGAAAAAGTAGAGGGTATCATACTAATCCTGTGGATCTGAAAAGGGTAAGGGAATAATATAAACAAATCTATGCATACAAATTTGACAACTAAGATGAAACAGAACAGTTCTTTAAAAAGTACAGACTACGAAAACTCACCCAACATGAAATAAATTATTTGAATAGCTCTAAAACTATTAAGAATATTCAATTCATAATTAAAGTAACATCTGAAGAAATACTTTGGCCCAGACGGTTTTTCCTAGAGAATTCTATGAACTGTTTAAAGAAAATTTAAGACCAATTCTAACCGTTCTCTTTTAGAAAACAGAATAGGAAGAAACACCTTCAAATTCATTGTATGAAGGCAGTATTTCCCTGATGCCAAAACCGGAAAAAAATAACAAAAAAAAAAGAGAACTATAGACCAATATCCCTCATAATTTAAGTGTAAAAATCGTATAAAATATTACCAAATAGATATACATTATAGTTTTACATTTAAGTGTATAATCATCTTGAGCTAATTTTGAAATTTAAGTCATATATATATATTTATATAATATGTGAGGTTTAGGTTTTATATAAATATATATTTATGTAAATATTGTATTTTATATATATATAATGCTCAAGTGGGATTTATTTCAGGAATGTAAGGTGGCTGAATATGATTTGAAAATCAGTCAATATAATCTATATTCACTGGCTAAAGAAGCAAAATCACATGATCATACCTATTTGTGCAGAATAAGTATTTGAAGAAGTCAACATATATTCATAAAAAACAAACAAAAACTCAGCAAATTAGGGATAGGGGATAATTATCTCAATTTGGTAAAGAACATCTACAAAAATAAAAAGATAAATAAATAAAACTTATAGCTAACATCGGACTATATGTGAGATAAGATTGAGAGTAACACAAGAATGATTTTTCTCATCACTGCTATACATACCATAGTAATAGGATTTCTACCCTGTGCAATTTGGCAAGAGAAGTAGATAAAACACAGATCAGAATGAAAGAAATAAAACTTTCTCTATATGCTGATGGCATGAATGTCTACATAAAAAATCATAAAGAATCAATTAAGAAAATCTCCTACAACTATTAAAGGAGTTTATCAAGGTTACAGGGTATGAGGCCAACATGCAAAGCTCAATTGCATTTTTATTATTTTTTAAGATTTTATTTATTTATTTGACAGAGAGAGAGGGAGATAGAGACAGCAGGAGCAGGAACACAAGTGGGAGAGTGGGAGAGGGAAAACAGGCTTCCCACCGAGCAGGGAGCCTCATGTGGGGCTAGATCCCAGGACCCTGGGATCATGACCTGAGCTGAAGGCAGACGCTTACCAGCTGAGCCACCCAGGTACCCCTCAAATGCATTTTTATATACTAGCAATGAATGTGTGGAAAATGAATTAAAAGTACAGTACAATTTACAAACTCTCAAAAACAAGTGAAATAAGTAGCTTTACATCTAATAAAACATTTACAGGATTTATATGCTGAAAATTACAAAATGCTGATGAAAGAAGTAAAAGAAAATGCAGGTAAACTGAGAGACATCTTGTGCTCATGGAGTGGAAGACTCAATGTAATGAAGCTGTCAGTTCTTTCTAAACTGATATATAAATTTAAGGTAATTCATATCAAAATCTCAGCAAAATATTTTGTAGATAGAGGGATGCCTGGGTGGCTCTGTTGGTTAAGCATCTGCCTTCAGCTCAGGCCATGATCCCAGGGTCCTGAGATCAAGTCCCACATCAGGTTCCTTACTCAGTGGGGAGTCTGCTTCTCCCTCTGCCTGCTACTTCCTCTGCTTGTACTCTCTCTAACAAATAAATAAATAAAGCCTTTAAAAAATATTTTGTAGATAGAGACAAGATTATACTAAAATATATATGGAAAAACAGAGGAACTAGAAGAACTATCACAGTTTTGAAAATAAAGAATAAATTGGGAGGTATTACTAATATTAATTCTTACTATATTGCTGCAGTAAGCAAGACAGGATGAGATTGGCAGATGGATAAACATATAGATCAATGGAAAAGAATGGAGAATCCACAAATACCCTCCTCACAAAGTACTGCCAAATTGATTTTGGAAAAGGTACAAAATTATATCAAAGGGGGAAGGATAGCCTTTTCAACAAATGGTTGCAATTGCATATCTATAGGCAACAAAAGTAAACTTCAACCTAAACCTCACATATTGTATAAAAATTAGCTCGAAATGATTATACATTTAAATGTAAAACTATAAAACTTTTAGGCTATACATGGGAGAAAATGTTTGGAACTCACTGAAGAGTCTTACTGAAGAGCTTTGAGACATGACAACAAAAGCAAAAACCATTAAAGAAATCAATAAATTGGGCACCTGGGTGGCTCAGTTGGTTAAGCCACTGACTTTGGCTCAGGGTCTTGGGATTGAGTTCTGCATTGGGTTCCCTGCTCAGCAGAGAGCCTGCTTCTCCCTCTCCCTCTTCCTGTTGCTCTGCCTACTTGTGCTCTCTCTCTGTCAAGTAAATAAATAAAATCTTAAAAAAAGAAATCAATAAATTGGATTTCATCAAAATTAAAAAATTTTGCTCTGTGAATGACCTTTCTAAAAAGATGAAAAAACAAGCTACCAATGTAGAGAAAATATTTGCAAACCATATATTTGACAAAGGACTCATATCTAGAATATATAAAGAACTCTCAAAACTCAGTAGTAAAAATCAAACAATCCAATTAGAAAATGAGCAAGATATGAAAAAGATATGTGATTGACAAATAAGCACAAGAAAAGGTGTTTAAGATCACGAGGCATTGGGGAAATGCAAATTTAGATCACAGTGAGATATCACTGTGTATCTATTAGAACAATCAAAAATAGTGATAACCGATAACACCAAATGCTGATCAGAGTACACAGAAATTGGATCTTTCATATACTTCTGGTGAGAATGTAAAGTGGTATAGCTACTCTAAAAAAGTTTTGTAAGTTCTTAAAAAGAAAATTAAACATGTACTTACTATATAAATCACCATTTACACTCCTGAGCATTTATCCCAGAGAAATAATAACACATCCACACAAAATCTCTATAGGCATTTTAATAGCAGCTTTATTTCTGAACAATAGCCAAAAAGTAGATACAACTTAGATGTCCTTCAGTGGGTGAATGGTTAAACAAATTGCAGTAATTAATACAATAGAATACTACTCAGCAATAAAAAGAATGAATAATTGATATACACAACAACTGGGATGGGTCTCAAGGGCATTATGCTGAGTGAAAAGCCTATCTCAGTAGGTTACATACTGTATAATTCCATTTGTATAATATTCTCAAAATGCCAAAATTATGAAGATGAAAGCATATTAGTGGTTGCCAGTGTTTAGTGATGTGGGGACAAGAGTAGTGGATGTGACTATACAGGGTAGCATTAGGAAGATCTTTAAGATGGTAAAATAGTATCTTGATTGTGACTGTGGTTACATGTGATAAGGTGGCATAACATTATATACACATTGTGCTAATATTCTCTGGTTTTGATATTATACTGTAGTTATGTAAATTGTCATATTATGGGGGAAACTAGGTGAGAGGTATGTGCAACCTTGAGAGGTATGTGCAAACTCTCTGTACTGTCTTTGCAACATCCTGTGAACCTGTAATTACTTCAAAATAAAAAGATGGAAAATGTAAATTCAATTTTTTTACTGGTTACATGTGAGAATAATATTTTGGACATAACTGTTTTAATAAAATATACAAATTTTTTAAATGAGGAAGTTCTCAACATGCTCATATGGAATGATTTCCATTATATAAATTTATATTAAAACAGCCTAGTGCAAAAGTGTCTCTATAATATAATGCCCTTTAAGTAAGAAAGAAGGAGATGTAAGAAAATAGAAATGTGTCTTCACATTGTGTAAAATTTTACAGGACAGGTAAGCCAGAACCTAATGAATTGGTTACCCGTAGGCATTTGGTCAGTATATGTTGGTAAGAATGGGATAATGACAATGGTAGGGAGGAGAGAGGAGCAACACTTTGAGCAGACTTTTTTTTTCATAGGTCTGACTTATACAATCATAGAACATTTCATGTATGCAAATTAATTAAATAAATAAGATCAACCAGGTAGGGGGAAGAACCTAAAGTGAAGTACACACAGTAACAATTTAGCCTCATATTACAAATCTGTAATAGCCATATTGAAGAGGATGGGACAAAAAGAACTAACAACAGTAATTTGGAAAACAGTATTTTTACTCTGTATTATAAGACTAAAGACAAAAAAGGACTAAAGACAAAAAGAACTGTACACAAACAACATACTCTAGTTGGTAAATTTATTGCTCACAGTTGGTATGGGCTAGGATTTCTGAAACTAATGTACTTATATTCTAGGGTTAAATAAATAAGTATGTTATGAATAGGGACACCTGGTTGGCTCAGTTAAGTGTCTGCCTTTGGCTCAGGTCATGATCGCAGATTCTTGGGATCAAGTCCCATATCAGCTCCCTACTCAGCAGGGTGTCTGCCTCTCCTTCTGCTTCTGCCTGCAGCTCTCACTGCCTGTGTTCTCTCTCTCTCCCTCTGACAAATATTTTTTTCAAAAAAAGTATGTTATGAATATTGAAAATGAGATTTATTGCTACTGGAGATGGATATTAAAAATAAACAAAGGGGGGAGGTTACAAAGATTACCATGGTATTTGATTAGAATGGAAATAATGTGAACTCGTTTTTTAAAAATATACAGATAGATACAGTAGTAAATACAGATAAGTATGTATCCATGTCTGTCTGCTGAGAGGGCCTAGAAGCAGTGCCACTCCAATAGCAATGAGCACACTTAACAGCCAGATCTTGGTTTCTAAATATCATTCTCCAATAAAATAACCACAACTTAGAGAAATAGCTGATTACAGATCTGGAGCATGGAAAATATAAGATGAGATTAGAATGTCTCGTGATGCCAGAAAGTAAAGAAAAGCTAAAAAAAATAATTACAAGGACATGATGAAAGGACACAGGAGCCAACATGAAATTGATCCCAATGGTCAAAGTGAGAATATTTGAGCAACAAAATAATGTTATTATTGAATTACAAGCCATAGAATAAGTAAATATATATTATTTCATACTGATATAAACACACAGGAGGGAGAATTAACAGCTCTTTCTTACCATAGAATTTTATATCACAAATTAGATTGAATAAGAAAAATAGAAAATCACTACAGCAAATAGCACAGTATTTGCAGTAAAGAACCATTAACAGATTCTAAAATTAGTGGATCAAAGTGTGGCCAGAATCAGGATATCTGCATAGTCTCAAAATATCTCTCTGTAAGATATTTATTAACGAGAAGCAAGGAAATTGTATTTTTATGGTGGAAAGTCTGATATCACCTGTAATTAGATATATTAACATCTTGTATCATTAATATGATGCACTGAGAGGAGTACAGCATCATTTCTTCTCTAAAAATGCATAGCCTAAATCTATTCATGAGACGATATCATAAAATCCCACATTGCCTGAATCCTACAAAATAACTGCCCAGTTGTATGCACTTTTTCCATGTATGGTGACCTATTAACAGGTTCTGGGGATTAGGATGTGGACATTTTAGAGGGTCATTATTCTGTCTGCTACAGTTCACCCTCCAGACCCAAAAGATCTATATTCATCCCACATACAAAATACATCCAAATTATTCCAAGTTCCTCCAAAGTCTCAACTGATAATAACATCAACTGAAGTCCAAAACCTCATCTAATTATTATCTGCTCAAAAGTCACAAATTTCATCATCTAAATTATCTAAACTACATATGAGTGAGTCTCTTGTTATAATTCATCTTAGGTCAAATTTCTTGCCATCTGTCCACCTATGAATCTAGAAAACAAGTAATTTGTTCCCAAAATATAGCGTTAGGACAGATAAAAAATAACATAGACATTTCCATTAAAAAGGTGAAAAAATGGAAGGAACAATGAGCCACCAATACCAACCAATTTTGAAATCCAACTGGGCAATTTTTTTTTTTTAGGTTTCAAGGCCTGGAATAATCCTCTGTGAATGTGGCTCAATCCTTTGGGCTTGCAGCTCCACCCTCTGAGTCATCCTTCCTTTTTCATGAAAAGTAGCTTATGTTTGAAGCTGAGTAGTTTCATCAGCTTGTTTCCTGCTTGTAGAATTTTGAGAGTCTGAGCCTTCCTTCATTTCATCTACTCTCTGTCCCTTTGAGGCCAAGCTGGCAGTGTTTATGTTGGTATAAGCATCCTCAATATCTTGTGGGTCCCCCAGGTATGTCGTTGAGATTCATTCTACGAGACAAGAAATTTCTTCACAAGTCTTTCTTAAATAATCCCCTTAACCATACAGTCTCTAATTTTGGCTTTTACTGAGATAGCTAAGGGGATTCATGAGTCATATGTGTAATCTCTTTAAAGAGCCCCCTGTGTAACTACTGTTCTCTTTTGATCCTTCTGAGTCACTAGCAAAAGGCTATCTAGCCATATCCTTGGATTTCTCTCCAGAACATGCTTTCTTGACAGTGCATCTCCTAGTTTTAGAATCTTTTGCAATCTGCACAGACTGAGAATTTCCTAAATTATTGAGTCCTAGAAGACCTACTCCCCTTTTGCTTAAAAGTTCTTTCCTTAATTTATGTCTTTGCTCTCCTGTTTTAGTATAAACAGCAGGAAGAAAACAGGCTACATCTTTGATATTTTGCTTGCAAATCTCTTCAGCTAAATAACTAAGTGCACTGTTTACAAGTTCTGTTTCCCATCTTCCTGTAGGAAACAATTCAGCTAAGTTTTATGCTACTATATAGCAAGAATCCCTTTTCCTCCAGTTTCTAATACCATGTTCATCATTTCCTTCTGAACTCTCAGCAATAGAATCTTTTTTATAAAAAAATATTTTATTTATTTATTTGACAGAGAGAGAGATTACAAGTAGGCAGAGAGGCAGGCAGAGAGAGAGGAGGAAGCAGGCTCCATGCTGAGCAGGGAGCCCGATGCGGAGCTAGATCCCAGGACCCTGTGATCATGACCTCAGCTGAAGGCAGAGGCCTTAACCCACTGAGCCCAGCAATAGCATCCCAGCAATAGCATCTTTAACATCCATAATTCTACTAATAGTCTGTTTATAACAATTCCAGTATTCTCTAAGACAATATGCATTTTTTTCTATTGTGCTCCTCACTTCCTTCTGAGCCTTCACTAGGAGAATTGTTAATATGCACATTTCTAACAGTTTGTTCAAGGCAGTCTAAGCTGTTTCTATCATGCTGATCACTGCCCAATTATAAAGCCACTTCCACAATTTTATTAAAACTTAGACTTTCATATTTTTTAGGTATTTTGTATACAGCACACCACTTCTAGGTACCAAAATTTACATTAACTTCCTATTTTTGCTGTAAAAAATTACCACAAACTTTGTGGCTTAAAGCAAATCAAATGTATTATCTTAACAAGTATGAAAGTCAGAAGTATAAAATTACTTGGCAATGCTGCATCTCTCTTAGCCCTTTCCCTCCTGCATTCCTTGGCTTGTGTCCCTTCCTTCATCTTCAAAGTATAGCATCTTCAACTTAATCAATAACTCTCTGTCTCTTTGTCTCTTTCTCACTCCCATACTTACTAATTCACCTTTGATTCTGTTAGCACTAACTCACCTTTGCTTCTGTTATCACATCACTTTATCTCTCTGACCCTCCTGCCTCCCACTTATAAGGATCCTTGTGATTATAGTGGGTTTACCCGGATAATCCAATATAATCTTCCCATATCAAAATCCCTACCTTAATCATATCTGCAAAGTCTCTTTTGCCATGTAAAGTAACATCAATAACAGGATCTGGGGATTAACACTGTCACACCAGTACTCTTCATAAGTGTTATGGTCATGAAAGACAAAGAAAGATTAAGGAATTATCAGACTGGAGGAGATTAAAGTGACATGACAACTTAATGCTACATGGGATCCTGGGCTGTGCCTTAAACAAACAAACAAACAAACAAAAAAGACATTAATGTGAAAACTGACAAAATTCAAACAAAATTTGTGATTAGTTAATATTATTGGTCAATATTAGTTTTCTTATTTTGATAAATGCATTATGATTATGTAAGATATTAATGTTAGGGGAACCTAGATGGAAGTTATACAGAACTCTGTTCTATTTTTGCAATTTTCCTGTAAGTCTAAAATAACTCCAAAATAAAAAGTTAAAAACACTTTTATTGATATATACTGGCACCATCATTATTTGGTCTTTTTCTTCACATTTTCAATAAACTAGGATATTACCAAATGTTTTAATGCTATCCAGATTGTAAATGAATAATTTTATTTCATTGTTTTCAATAAATTTTTGAAATTATGTATGAGATTGGTTATCTTTTCATATGTTTATTGGTTATGTTAATTTTCTAGGGTTGTAATAACAAAATGGCAAATACTGAGGCTTAAACAACAGAAATTCCATCTTGAGGACAGAAGTCCAAAATCAAGGTGTTGGCAGGGTGGTTTCTTCTGAGACCTTTCTCCTTGGCTTGCAAATGTTAGCCTTCTCACTGTGTCCTCATGTAGCCTTTTATCTCTGTGTGTGTGTCTCCTTGAAGTCTCTTCCTCTTCTTATGAGGACACCAGTAATATTGGATTAGAGCTCCACCTTTATGACCTCATTTAACCCTAATTATCTTTTATTTTTTTAAAGATTTTATTTATTTATTTGACATAGAGAGAGAGATCACAAGTAGGCAGAGAGGCAGGCAGAGAGAGAGGAGAGAGGAGGAAGCAGGCTTCCTGCTGAGCAGAGAGCCCGATGTGGGCCTCCATCCCAGGACCCTGGGATCATGACCTGAGCAGAAGGCAGCGGCTTTAACCCACTGAGCCACCCAGGCGCCCAACCCTAATTATCTTTTAAAGGCCCTATCTCCAAATACAGTCACATAGGGGATAAAGTCTTCAAAATATGAATGGGAGAGCACATTTCAGTCCTTAACAGCTGTCTATTTTAGTTGAGAGATGGGGGTGGCAGATTGTTTTTACTGGGTTGAAATTTGGATGTGTGCCTATTATTCTTGTACACCCATTTAATATTTAGTCAGTAAAAACTTCACTTCAGGATAATGGTTACTTCTGTGAGAAGAAAGGGAGTGCAATTGGTGAGAATTATTAATCTTAAAATGAGTGGTAATAACACAGGTTTTTTTGTTATAATATTTTTAATCTCTTATGTATCTGAAATATTTCATAGTAAATTATTTTAAAATATTTAGTGGGAGGTGAGGAAATGAACATTAAATAGCCTAGTCGTAAAAGGAAAGAAAAATTGTAGACAGTGGCTAAAGAGACATTGATTCACGAGATAATCTTTTTAAAACTGATAAACCTGTACATGTTTTATAAACCAGGGTGATTAGAATTTGTATGATAGAAGTGTGATATGATAGAATTATGATAGAAGCTATTAAACATCCAAGTAAGAGAGAGGATAGTTGATGGAGGGAGTTCCCTAAGGAGCTTTGAGCAGATGACCTCCAGATTACTGCAAGAAGGACTGCTTTAGATGACCTTTTAGGAAGGAGGGGAAATGAGAATAAATGCATATGAGCTTACACACTGGGGGCATGAAGAGGCAGTGTCTGTGAAAACTGAAGAAGATAATGATTGCTGTACTCCATTTTCTCAAATAAAATGTAAGTTTATCTATCTGCTGAGAGTAAGGGAAAATGGGTATAGGGCTGGAGACTTGAAGTGAGTAAGAAAAGGTTTAGAACAGTCTATGAAGGGAGTGGAGAAAGCTGACCAAGGACATGTTATGGGGTTATTAAGGGAAACTGCACACCATAAGTCTAGAGTGGTACCATCCTTGTTGGGGCTGTATTTTCCCACCCACCACTGCTCAGAAGCCAGTGTGTACATTTGGAGAAGACTGATTATGTGCTGCCTTCAGGTGTTTTTAAGGAAGTGCTGAAAATGAACAAAGACCAAAAATGCTGAGGTAGTTATTTGTTATTCCACCATTTAGACCAATCTGAGGAGGAGGGGAAGGAATTGAGGAAATTGGTAGACTGAAAGTAGAATAATCAAGGAAGTAGAGGTATTATTATTAAAGACTAGGAATAGGGATGCCTGGGTGGCTCAGTCAGTTAAGCATCTGCCTTCAGCTCAGGTCATGATCCCAGGGTTCTAGGATTGAGTCTCACATCAGGCTCCCTGCTTAGCGGGGAGTCTGCTCTTCCTCTCCCTCTGCTGGCCACTCTCCCTGCTTGTGTGCTCGCTCACTCTCTCTCTCTGACAAATAAATAAAAATATATTTATTTATTTATTTATTTGACACACAGAGAGAGAGATTACAAGTAGGCAGACAGGCAAGCAGAGAGAGAGGAGGAAGCAGGCTCCCCGCCGAGCAGGGAGCCTGATGCGGGCCTCGATCCCAGGACCCTGAGATCATGACCTGAGCCGAAGACAGAGGCTTTAACCCACTGAGCCACCCAGGCGCCCAATAAAAATCTTAAAAAATAAATAAAGACCAGGAATAGAGAGAGTGAAAGCATGAGATTGCTAGAAGGATAAGAACTTGTCATCAAAGTTGGATACTAGCATTTATTTTTCATTTCAAGTTTTTATTTAAATTCTAGTCAGCTTAACATAAAGGGTAATATTGGTTTCAGGAGTAGAATTCAGTGATTCATCACTTACATATAACATCCAGTGCTCATCACAACAAGTGCCCTCCTTAATACCCATCCCCCATTTAGCCCATCCCTCACCCACATCCCTCCATCAATCCTCAGTTTGTTCTCTATAGTTAAGAGGCTCTTATGATTTGCTTCCCTCTCTTCTTTTATAATCCCTCCCCTATGTTCATCTGTTTTGTTTCTTAAGTTCCACATGAGTGAAATCATACAGTATTTGTCTTTCTCTGACATACTTCGTTTAGTATAATACACTCTAGCTCCATCCATGTCATTGCAAATGGCAAGATTTCATTCTTTTTGATGACTGAGTAATATGTGTGTGTGTGTGTGTGTGTGTGTGTGTGTGTGTGTGTACAGCACATCTTCTTTATTCATTCATCAGTCAATGGACATTTGTGCACTTTCTGTAATTTGGCTATTGTTGATAATTCTGCTATAAACATTAGGGTGCATGTGTCCCTTTGAATCAATATTTTTATATCCTTTGGATAAATACCTAGTAGTTCAATTGTTGCATCATAGGGTAGTTCTATTTTTAACTTTTTGAGAAACCTCCAAACTGTTTTCCAGAGTGGCTGTACCAGTTTGCATTCCCACCAACAGTGAAGAGGGTTCCCCTTTCTCAGGATCCTCACCAACACCTACTGTTGTTCCTTTTAGTTATTCTGACCAGTGTGAAATGGTACCTCATCATGATTTGGATTTGGATTTCCCTGATGATGAGTAATATTGAGCATCTTTTCATGTATCTGTTAGCCATCTCTTTGTCTTCTTTGGAAAAAATATCCATTCATGTTCTCTGCCTATTTCTGAATTGGATTATTTGGATTTGGGGGGGGTGTTGAGTTTGATGAGTTCTTTATAGATTTTGGATACTAACCCTTTATCAGATATGTAATTTGCAAATATCTTCTCCCATTCTGTAAGTCGTCTTTTAGTTTTATTGATTGTTTCATTTGCTGTACAGAAACTTTTATCTTGATGAATTCCCAATAGTTCATTTTTGCTTTTGTTTCCCTTGCCTCCACAAATAGCTAGTATTTTAAATGTCAGAGATGAGGCAAATTTCCAGGCAATGACAAAAGGTTAGCTGATATTTACAAGGTCCTTACTATGGCCAAACAATGTTTGAAGCACTTTACACATGTTAGGAAATTTACGCCTAATTTCACATAAGAAAAATACAAGACACAGAGCAGTTCTGACATGTCTGGGGTCACAGAGTAAGTACTGGAGCTCAGAATTGGAACCAGAGCATTCATATCTTTGCTACTTCAATATCTCTGTTACTTTCACAAAAATACATACCTGAAATGGAGGTAAAGGTCATTGGCAATGAAAAGACCAAGGAACTTTGAGTCAAGAGTTGCTGAAGAGTCACCTACATAGACCATGACAAGTTGCATTAGAAGATATTCTTCTAATTTTAGCATTTGGTGGTCAGATCATACATCTTGTATACTTGGCTAAGTGGTCAGGTCTTAAATTTTGAAGGTAGTAGGGAGATATGGAAGCTCATTGCATGATTCATTGCATTTTAAATGTTCTAAGTAACAAGTGGATAGAAGATTGACACAGTGTGCTTGGTCTCTCTTCATTAATCTAACAAAATAGGGGCCTTTGTATTGTTATTCTATATAATTTTTAGGGAAAATGCCAACTTCAACTTATCAGAAAGTCCTTTTTTAGTGAATAACCTCAACCCCCACTGAGTTTATTAGTGTGATTTTGCTATGCTTTTGGCCAGGATATCAGGAGTGTATTCTTTGGAGTAATTAAAGTGTTGATAATCTGTTATCCCAAGGATCTAATAGGAGATCATTTCTACTAACCAATGATCAGCTTTTAAGTGAAGTTGTTATACCCTTGTAACCTTTAAGTTCTGACCTTTGTATGATACCAGAGATGTACTCTGACCATGTTTTCCAAACAAAGACATGGTAATCAAGGATCTTCCCTGACTTATAAATGTATTTCATATGAAATACTATGAAATGAAGTCCCAGTTTATTATACATTTATATTGAATTGCCTTTAAAAAAAGAAAAATGATGTGTGGGTGAGATTGTTTCAGAAATTCTGAACCTGGGCGCCTGGGTGGCTCAGTGGGTTAAAGCCTCTGCCTTCGGCTCAGGTCATGATCTCAGGGTCCTGGGATCGAGGCCCGCATCGGGCTCTCTGCTCAGCAGGGAACCTGCTTCCTCCTCTCTCTCTGCCTACTTGCGATCTCTCTCTGTCAAATAAATAAATAAAATCTTTAAAAAAAAAAGAAATTCTGAACCTTATATAGGTGTAACCTCATAGGATACTTGCAAGGATTAAAAGAGATAATATATATGAGAACTGATACTGCTGTACAAGTATCAGGGATTATATGTTCCTGCCAAGTTGTTCTGTTAATGGGATATGATTTTTCAGTTGACATATTACAATTTCAGTAATGTGTTTTTTCCATTTACACTTGCTCTTAAATAGAAAAGGGCTTAATCATGTTGGTTTTAAGTTTCTCTGTCATTCCCTTTCTTCAACCTTTCTTTTAAGAATATCCAGGTTTTGTAAATAAAATTAAAATGCATCAAAAGAATTGATACTTTTTAAAAGATTTTATTTATTTATTTGATAGAGACACAGTGAGAAAGGGAACACAAGCAGGGGGAGTGGGAGAAGGAGAAGCAGGCTCCCCACTGAGCAGGGAGCCCAATGCGGGGCTTGATCCCAGGACCCTGGGATCATGAACCGAGCCGAATGCAGACACTTAATGACCAAGTCACCCAGGTGCCCCCAAATAATTGATACTTAAGGAGTCTATTCCTAAGTCTTTTTTAAAAATATTTTTAAACAATTTGAATCATTTTTTAATTATTTGTTTTCTAAGTTGGTAGGTAGGTAAATGATTGGGGAAGATCTGCCTCTGCTCTGATCCCTAGAACATCAATCATTCTTCAGTTCCCTCTCTTCCCACCTCATTGAGCAGTATGTGTCAGGGGGCCTAAACCTGATGCTGCTGCCTTGAGACACAGAGGCAACTTGGACTGATAGAGGAAGGCTGACTTCAGTTTTCTGAACATTTTGTCTTGGGAAACTTTCAGGAAATACAGTGGAAGGAAGCTCAGCTCTTAGTAATTTAGTTTTGAGGACAGCAAGTTACTTCATTTCAGAGAACAAAATATAGGATAGATCCATTTGAATATTAGTACTGGGAAAGGGACTTTGAAGACCTTCTGGTCTCATCATTTAAATTAAGTCCCTTTTTGCATGCTGCAATAGTGGTAACAAATTTGCATTTCTCCAACTCCATTCCTAATCATCTGCTCTTTGGAACTTTAGCCCACCCTCACCCACCTACTTCCACAGTTCTTCCCAACTAGTTTATAAAAGGACTCTGGTACCAGCTCCAAAGTCTTACCAGTTGTCTCACTTGTGCTTTGTAAACTCATCTCAGTTATACAAGCTGGCTTGTATGGCTTGAAATCATTATACTGGAACTAGAAACCAGCAGGTTTGCCTCTTTAGATTTAGATTTGTATTCAAGGAACATGAAATCAGCCTATAGTGGGGTAATGTGTTTTTTAATCTCACTTATTCCTTATTGTAACTCTGTGAATGATGGATATTAGTTTTTTTCTGTTTTTGTTCTTTTTCTTTATTTTTTTTTTTTTTGATTAGGCACTGAATGTGGTCAGTGGCAAAGCCATGACTTAAATATAGGTCTGTTAGGGTAAGGCCAGACCTCAGGGAATGTGGATCTGTTTTATTGAGATGTTAAAAACAGCAGTGAGTTGTGGTACTTGTCTTTGCATCACTGATGTTGACTTAGCTTTTCTAACCTCCCTTGAGCTCTATCCACATTGCCAATCTTTTCCTTTTACTGGGCGAGAAGCTGCCTTTTAAGCCTGCAGAGTCATGCTTTACTGCCTTAAGTGCAGTTTAAAATAGTTATTTTCAAGATGATTAGAAAATCTATTATCAGTGTATATGAAAATGGATTTTATTCCTATTTCTAAATACATATGGTTAGAAGCCATGGTTGAGGAAACTAAACAGTACAGTCTTTGCTACAGATATATATGGCTGAGGACAGTTCTTTCTGTAAATTGGCCAGAGAAAGCTGGGTTGTTCTTTGTGCAATTTGGAGGAACTCAATTGCTGCCTAGTTCCCAAATGGCCAAATGGGACCTTGTCCAGGAAAAACTCAACATCGTAGCAATATAGTGGATTTGGGAAAGCAAACAAGAGTCCCTTTTAAGGAACAGCTCTGATTTATGTATTTTTTAGACACCCAATCTAGTAACTCAGAGGAAAGAGACTCTTCTAGTTCTAGTCTGTTCCTCCTTTCTCTCTGAAATGTGGCTTTGTGAATTTTGACCTGCCACCAGGGGGCAGCAAGAGAATAGATGAATGTTTCCCTCCATCTCTGCTTTCGGGAATAGATACATGTTTTTAAAAAGTAAATATAGATATAGATTTATGTTTTATATATTTTAAAATACATCTCTATGTTTATACATATATACCTATATGTGTACACACACACATATATGCATATGGAGAGAGCAAGAGAATCTAATTAAGCTGGGTCTTTACTTCATTATCTTTCATTTCTGAAATGATAAAGTTGACCTAAAAGTTATTAAAAATAACATTTTGTTAGCTTGTACATGTGAAGACATTTTCAGTCTAATATGTAGTTAGCTTGGGATTTGGCAAACATTTTCAAATGAATCTTCAAAAAAAATATCTTTAAGTAGTGAATATTAAGAGCAAACTGTAATCTGAAGGAAAACATCTTTGAACAAAGAATTATTAAGATTGAGAAATTCAGATGTGTTCATTCATCATAGTGAATCTTTGAAAACATAACTTAAAGTTTTCAATTCTGGCTAAATCAAGATCTTCACACACTTTCCAAAAGCCTAATTGTCTTAGCTTTGAAGTTAAGTCAAGACCTGTTTGTAATGAATAAACATGTCCAAGCCTGATGAGATAGTGTGATAAGTGTAGAATGAAGCTGTGAGCTGGGGTTTACCCTTCAACCTTCAGAGAGCTGAAACATTCCCCATGAGTCACCCTTTTGATTCTTGTCACCCTAATTCAAGATTGAGCAAAAGGTGGAAATGCCTTCTCCTTCCTTTTTCTCTCTTCAGCTGGCACTGAAACAATAACTGCAACAGCAAAAATGATAGTATTTATTGAGAGCTTGCTATGTGCCGTATACTATGCTAAGCAGTTGACATTCAACATCTCATTGAATCCTTACAACTTTTATGAAGTATCCCCTCATTTTACTTGAGATAAACTGAAGCCTATAGAGGCTAAATTTGTTATGGAATACCAAAATCAGGTATCTGTTTTTATTGTTTTTTTGTAGTTTGCTTGCATATGTTTGTGCTTGTGTGTACTTGTTGAGAGAGAAATACAGAATTAGAGACTTCTGAGAATTTAAAAAGATCTCCATATACTTTTGACTTTGCTATTGTCCTTTGAGTGGTCTGAGTCTCAGGTTTGAAAATCAGAGCCTAAAGAAGACGGTAAGACTGGGGCCAGTGTGCTAGAGAGCCAGATGTGTACTTTGGCAGTTAGACTTGAAGCAGATTGAAGCTTCTCAGTCTGGCAGTACTGCCTATAGAAACTTCAAAAAACAGGAATCAGTGGGGGGGCATTGAGATTGGGTGGACTTTTTCTTTGTTCTGAGATTTTGGAACTGATGGCTGTGTCACTGCTACTTTCTTGGATTAAAACTTATTAAAGTAACCCTGAAAATGCCAAGGCCAACTCTCTAGGCTTGCCAAATATTACTAAAGGTAAGTATATGATGGAAAGGATGGAAAAAATGCTTTGGAACCAGATGGCCCTGAGGTTGAATGCCATCTCCTTCCTTTGCTAGCTGGATGGTTTTCAACTAGCTAGTCTTCCTTCCTGAGCCCAGTTACCCTTACTTTAAAAATGGGGCTAATAATTAGACCTCCCACACTCTGTTGTTGGGAGGATTCAATGAGATAAATATGTCAAGTACTTTGTAGGTAGTATTGCCCACCAAATTTTAATACCTTCATTTGCCATATACTACTCTCCGTTTACTATATTAAACTTAACTTTATCTTAGTGATGCTCTTCTTCCATAATCATTTTCCCTTGGTATCTATTAAGTCTTTGTAGTGAAATGGGCTTTCCTCAGTTGTCATTAGACCGTTGTAATTATTGGTTGTTAAATGATACAAAAACTTCACTTCCCCAACCTAAAAGCATCCTAAATGTGCCTAAAAGGAAAACTTCATTTAAAATATGCCATCTCAGTCTTAGTAGAAAACATAAACCATGCCAAGTAGATGGATGTGTCCTTAGCAGAATCTGACTTTTTTTGTTTTTCTCCCTCAGTATTCTCTTCCCAAGTCAACTAGACAGGGGAATGAACTGACAGACAGAACATGGATTATAGACCTTTTAGATATAATTACAGTGGGAGTATAAAACTGTTTTATATAGGAAGTACTGTGTTTTAAGGGGATAGGGTACCAGCTGGAGGATTAGAATTGTTGGGTTCTTATCTCAGTTCTACCGCCTACTAACTTTGTAGCCTTGGACAAATCACTTCCCCTGTTTAAACATTAGTTTTCACAAAAGTATGAAGTATGGGTAAGACTAGATAGGATTCTAGAATGTTACATCTAGGTGGGCCTTAAAGACTATGTGTTGAAGAGACCAAAGACAGAGCCGGTGACAGTCCTCTTTAAAAAGTTGGCTCTTGGTAACAACAGACATGATATTTTCAAATTTCTGTGCATACTCTAAGAAAACTTGGTGACACTCTTGATGTTTAACGTGATCTCTGCTAAATGCTAAGAGCTCATGATTTTAATCCCATCACCATCTTTTTTCCTAATGAAGTTCAGAATACAGCTTTTGCTAACATAACCAAACCCCAGAAGGCCCAACACAGCCTAAGCTAGAGTGTAAATGGAGACACAGTGGAAAGCTGGATTTCATCAAGGCCAAGTCTTGTAGCCTTGATTTATAGAAAGGCAGGATGCTTTTTGTACAATCTGATATTTGTAGCCCTGAAGCAGCATCTGGGAAGAATCTGGATAGTTGCTCAATTCTGCCAAAATTTCCAAGAGTTTGAATGAATCTGGACCTCATGACAATTAGAAATTGAAAAATGATTGTCTTATGTTAAATTTCTTCTCTATTTCATACCTAAAGACATGGAAGAGAAGAAACCAGAAGAGGGTTAATATGTGACCAGTCACGCAAGAAGTTCATGAATCTCCTTCCCTGTGTAGAACCTTCTCTAGCTGTCCCTCAAAGCTCAACAAATTTTATCATCCAGTGTTAGCTCTCAGGAGTCTTCAGAAGAAGTCCCAGGATTTGGACTCCTGACTGCAACCCCAGGCAGTGGGCAAGGCCCAACAGAGTGATATAGTATTCCGTGAATATTGAGTTTTTTAGACCAGGCCTTTAGAATTCAACTCAGCTAACATTCACTCAGTGCCAACCATGTACCCAGCAAACAAATAAGCACTGGTTTACCCTCAGACTCTGCTCTGGCTACCCTCTGGGATTTTTCTTGAAGTCACTATCAGAGACTACAAAATGCTAAGTGTTCCTAACCAGTCCACAGAAAGCCAGATCAGTCTGTTCTCTATCTGTAGTTTTGGAGGGTGGGAAAATAAGTTTTGCCTAATACCCTTTCTACACAAGGAATTATTTTCTAAACTTAAAATGTTTCCTTCTATGTTATACAGTAGAATAATATTAACTTTAAAGTCAGATACATCTGAGTTCATATCATAGTCCTGCTACTTACAATCAGGGTATCTTGGAAAATGCAAACTATTCCTAGCAAACTCTTTGGCCTCAGATCCCCTCTCTAGTCTTCTTTCTAGTGAATTGACCTAGTCTAAGATTTAAAAATTCCAGCTTAGTTTTTCACCTATAGAAAAGCTGCCCCAGTGACCAGAGTGGGGGAAATTAAGGGCTTATTTCCTGTCAAGTTTTAGTGATAGTTTCTTTAACTTTCCATTTATGCTGCCTGTTATTCTCCCTTCTTTTAATCCTACGATAAAGGGTGGATAGAGGAATTTATTCTGTGGTTACCCTAATGTGCTAGTTGATCCGCCATGTCCTTTTGCCTTAAATTCCCTTTGAAGTTCAGAGAAAGAAATTTGTGAAAAATCAGTAAATGAATTCATATATGTAGAATGTTTAAAACTGTGCTTGATACATACTAAACACTGTATAGGAGTTGATCATTAAAAAAAGCTTTGAGGGCGCCTGGGTGGCTCAGTGGGTTAAAGCCTCTGCCTTCGGCTCAGGTCATGATCTCAGGGTCCTGGGATCGAAGGCCCGCATCGGGCTCTCTGCTCGGTGGAGAGCCTGCTTCCTCCTCTCTCTCTGCCTGCCTCTCTGCCTACTTGTGATCTCTCTCTCTGTCAAATAAATAAATAAAATCTTTAAAAAAAATAAAAATAAAATAAAATAAATTAAAAAAGCTTTGACCCATGGAAAAACTTTGTTCTCCCAAAGCCATTTTTTAGTCAGTCTTCTAGGTCAGCATCTGGTCCCACCATTTATGCCCTTTTCTGCCACTGATATAACTTCCCCTTTGAAATGATTGCATGAGATACAGAGGAGCTATTTTTGTATCCTTTGGCATCTGGTTTTTGTTTCCATCCATCCCTAGGAGAGCCCCCATGCACTATGAGTTTCCCATTCCTCTAGGATTTGTTTCTTCTACCTTCAAGGGTATGCTGTTATTCCTTTCTCAGAACATGGTTAGATTGTCTTTTTATGGATACTCAAGAAGTTGATAGGGAATTGAGTAGAGCAGACTGGGTTTCTTTTCTTGTGCCTTTCTTAATTCTCTTCATCTCTAAAAGTTTTCCCCTCATTAAAATTGGGCTGCCAAAAGTAAGTCCAGAGATCATGGGTCCATCATCTCTCCTTTCTCCTCTCATAAAAGAAACTGTGGGGATTTTCCCAGGATTTCCTTCCGAGGGTCACTAGATAATTTGTATTTTATAGTTCTATTTTCAAAGAGCTAATGATATCTGTTAAGTAAATACTAAATTCTTATTGTATATACCTGTAAACAAAACAAAGGATCTTATATTCTACCTGGGTGAGACAAATGATAAACAATTTGATATATTTGCCCGGTGGTGATAAGTGCTCTGATGAAAAATAAAACAAGGTAAGGGATTGTCATCTTATAGAAGATGATATGATATGATATGATATGATATGATATGATATGATATGATATGATATGATATAATATAATATTTTAGGCAAAAAAGTGAATAAATTAAGGGTACAAGCCATGGTGGACATCTTGGGGAAGAACTGCTCCAAGAATATTGAACAGAAAAAGCCCTGAGGCAGAAGTTTTTTAGCATGTTGAACAGCAAAGAGGCCAAAGTTCCCAGGGTTGAATGAGCAAGCAAGACCATTTACTCCATTTCTTTTCTCAAAGGGAATACCAGTAACACATATGTTACAGCTCATTTAAAAAGAGATGTGAAATGAGACCTTTGGAGGGCCCACAGAACAGAGAGAGGTAGTGGATTCTTCCTACCACAGTAATTGCCAATATTTCTACCTTAAAACCTGCCTTAAAGGTTTGTATTTTTAGGCCAGCTCTGGGGAAGATGTTGCAATCCATGTTGACTATAGGGTTGTAAAGGTCATGTTTTAATTTTAGAGAGGATGCACGGCAGGAAGTGCCCTCTCTGTTTTTCTAGACTTTTTCTAACTTAGAGAGAGTGTGAATTTAAGCCTAACAAACATCTTTTCTGAGCTCTGCCTACTGGCACATTGGCAGAACTGGCCTCAAAAGACTCCCAACCAACGCCTTAGTCTATCTGGTGGAGACAAGGATTATAGACAACATTCTGTACAGGTAAATTTGGAAGTTTTCATTACAAACCCTAGAAGTTGGTGAGTCTATATCCATTTTGGGGCCTGGGTAATTCCTTGAGGAGCAGGCTGTGAGGAAAGGGCTTTTTAAATGAGAAGTGAATAATTTGTGTAACTGGAAGAAGGAAATGAAATCATTTAATCTGGCAGAGATCTTAAGGAGCCAAAAATTCACATCCCCTGATTTGATTAGCACATAACCTCTTCACCCCTTATTCTTCCAATCTCAACTTCCCTTGTTGTACCCCAGCTACCTATCACCCTTATCCAAGGAAACATGGGTTTAAGTCCTTTTTAGGATTACTAATAGAATAGTTATCATTTATTGAGTGTTTAATGTGTTGAAACTATGCTCTTTACATATATTTCCTTATTCAATCATTACAACAACCCTATGAAGTAGACGGTATCATTACCTTCATTTTGTAACTGTTTGCAAAATAAACTGAGTCTCAAGTGTCAGGCTCGTATAGTTTAAGTACCTTGCCTGAGGTTGCTTAGCTAGTAAGTTGTAAAGCCGCAACACAACTGATTCTGACTCAAAGCTGACTTTAATCTATATGTTATGCTCTCTTTTCCCAGTTGCAGCTGGAGAAGGAATAAGTGAGAATAGCGAATAATAGAGAAATCTATTATTTAATGGGCCTTGAGGGGCCTATCAGCCAAGTTTCATTTATTAATTCTTTTTTTTTATTTTCCCCAGGGGTAGAGGTCTGTGAATCATTAGGCTTACACCCTTCACAGCACTCACCATAGCACAAACCCTTCCCAATGTCCACAACCCATCCACCCTATCCCTACCCTCCCACCCCCCAGTAACCCTCAGTTTGTTTTGTGAGATTAAGAGTCTTTTATGGTTTGTCTCCTTCCCCATCCCATCTTGTTGCATTATTTTTCCCTCCCTACCCCCCATGACCCCCTTCCCTGCCCCTCAAGTTCCTTATATTAGAGAGATCGTATGATAATTGTCTTTCTCTGATTGACTTATTTTGCTTAGCATAATACCCTCTAGTTCCATCCACATTGTTGCAAACTGTAAGATTTTGTTTCTTTTGATGGCTTCATAGTATTCCTGTGTGTGTGTGTATGTGTGTGTGTATATATATGTGTGTGTACGTGTGTATATCTATATCTATATCTATATCTATATCTATATCTATGGGACATTGCTGCTATAAACATTCGGGTGCATGTGTCCCTGAGGATCACTACCTTTGTATCTTTAGGATAAATACCTGGTAGTGTGATTGCTGGGTCGTAGGGTAGCTCTATTTTTAACTTTTTGAGGAACCTCCATACTGTTTTCCAGAGTGGCTGCACCAGCTTGCATTCCCACCAACAGTACATTTTTTAATTCTTAAAACTTCCATTGAGCCACTACCTTTTGTCTTGTGCCCTAGTAGGGCTCTTGCTTCTAAAGATGAATGAGACAAAATATTTACTGTCAGGAAACTCATGATACTGGCAGAGAATTTGGACCAGCTAACACTCAGGTTATAGTATAATAACTACTGTGGTGAAGATATATATTAGATGCTATGGAAGCACATGGAAGGGAATATATCTTTGTTTGGAAGTCAGAGAAGGCTTCATACACTGGGTAATACATGATTTGAGTCCTGAAAGTTAAAGAGGAGTGGATTAATTAAAGTATAGGCTAACATCCTGTAACACAAAGGACCACAAATTCAGTGACATAAATAAGATAAAGAAAAGTTCATTTCTTTCATGAACAAGTCCAGAGGTAAACAGTCCAAAATTTGTGGGGCAGCTCTGCTGTCCTCACCACTTGGCCTCAATCTCTGGGTCCTAGACATTGGTCATAAATACCACCCAAAGAGAAGGGGGAAAAGAGACAGAATGAATAAAGACAATTTCTTTATAAAAACATGAACCAGAAGTTTACATACATCACTTTCACTTGTATTCTATTACCTATAACTTAAGTACATGTTATGTAACATGGTCTTACCTAGTTGGTTGCAAAGGAGGCTAGAAAATGTAGGTATGGGTACCCAGCTAAAACTCAGTGATTTCTGTGAGTAAAAGCAAGAAGAGGGGATAGACACTAAGAAGCAATTAGCAGCCTCTGCTATAAGGAAGAAAGGTGTTAATAAGCACAGAGAATTCTGGATATACAAAAGAGTGAGAAACCATGGTATGTAAAGAACTATACTAATTCAGTATGGCTGTAGTATAGTATGAATATAGAAATAGTGGAAGATGAGACTGGAGATTGCAGGCAGTGGCCAGATTATGGAACACCCTGTGTACTAAGGAATTTAGAATTTATCCCAAAGATAGTGTGAGGTCCCTGAAATATTTTAAGTAGAGGAGGAGCACAATTATATTTTGAATTGATACAGACCACTCAAATCTATACTTTGGCAGACATATTAAAGGAAGAAGTGAGAGGAGGCACAGGAAAACAGGAGACCATTGTAGTAATATTAGAGAGACATGAAGAGACATGAAACCAAGGCAATGGCAGTGAACAGAGAGGATATATTAGAGAGATTAAGTAAGTATAACTGATAGAACTTGGTGATTAAATGGATGTTGGATGTGAGAGAGACGGAGGCTACAAGGATAATAAAGTCCAGATTTCTGGCTTGGATATTAGCATTGATTTGAGTAATAAACAGTTATAAGGAAATAATTAAATGTGTTTAATTTTTAGAATATTGAGGTTGAGATATCCAAATGGCATCTATTGAGCAGGCAATTAGATGTATTGGCATAGAAATTATTAGAGAAAACTAGTAGTACTAACCATGAGAACATATTAAAGTTGAGAGAGAGAGAATGACTCTAGATAAGTGAGATATTAGAGGACTGAAAACATAATTTTGGGGAAGATCAACATTTAGGAATAGCCAGGGAAAGAGACTGGGCAGTGTTTGGATAGGTGGGAATATGTTCATTCAGAAAGGTAAAGGGTAAGGCATTTGTAGAACAGGAATGTCAACTCTGTCAAATGCTGGAGCAAAGTCAAAATAAGGATTGAAAAAGGACCATTGGATTTGGCAGTTAGGAGGTTAGTGGCAATCACTATGTAAAGAATTACAAGATTGGTATGGGCAAAGACCAGGTTGAAGAGCAAATGGGATATGAAGAAGTGGAGGCCTGGGGAGCTAAGCTCCAGGCTTACTTTAGTAGCAGACCAGCCCCCATGTCTCTAACCTTCAGGCCAGTTCCTATGAAACCAGTCTCCTTGCCCACCCAGCATCATGCCAGTTCCTGTGGACCAAGATTCCAGGCCCATCCCAGTAATCTCCTGAGCCCAGTGGGCCCTCATGGACCCAGGTCCAGGTTTAAGTCCACCCACACAAACTCAGATTGTAGGTCCATCACTACAGACTCAACTTCCAGGCCCACCTCAGTGAATCCAAGCTCCGGGCCCACCCTTTTAGACATCAGGCCTGCCCATCTACTCACCCATGCATAAGATATACCTGTCCAAGAACTCCAGCAGCAAACCTCCCCACAGATACCACCAGATGGCCCACCAGAATCTCAGAATGAGCTAACTGCTAAAGGGTTCTGCCTGCTGAATCCAGTTTATAAAAACTGGAACAGATGCCTACTTGGACAAATGCACAGACACAAATGCAAGGACACAAGGATCATGAATAATGAAGGAAACATGACACCATCAAAGGAAACTAATAGAGCTCCAATAACTGACCCTAAACAAATGAAGATCCAGGAATTGTTGATAAGGAATTCAGAATAATCATCTTAAAGAAATTAGGTGAACTATAAGAAAAGAAAGATAGACAACTAAATGAAATTAGAGGAAAAATTCATGAACAAAATGAGAAGTTCAACAAAGAAAAACCATTAAAAAACAAATCCTAGAGTTCAAGAAACAGTGACTGAACAATTTAATAGAGAGCTTCAGCATTACACTTGACCAAACAGAAGAAAGATTTAGTGAAGCCATTAAAAATCATACATTCAGAGGAGCTAAAATAAAATAAAATTAAAAAGAAAAAAGATAGCATATGTGAATTGTGTGATCCATTAGAAGAAACAATCTGTGAATTATTGAAGGCCTAGAAATACCAGAAAGAGAAGAATAGGCAAAAGCTTATTTAATGAAATAATGGCTGAATATCCAAAAGGAAAGACTGTCTCTTCATCAAATAGCATTGGGAAAACTGGTCAGCTACATGGAAAAGAATGAAACTGGACCAATTTCTTACACCATGCACAAAAATAAACTCAAAATGGATTAAAGGCCAAATGTGGAAAGAGCCAAGATCCCCTTCAACAGATGAATGGATAAAGAAGATGTGTTCCATATACAGAATGAAATATTACTCAGCATCAGAAAGGATGAGTACCCGCCTTTTGCATCAACATGGATGGGACTGGAGGAGATTATGCTAAGTGAAATAGGTCAAACAGAGAAAGTCAATTATCATATGGTTTCACTTATTTGTGGAACACAGAGAATAGCATGGAGGACATTAGGAGAAGGGAAAAATGGAGGGGGATAAATCAGAGTGGGAGATGAACCATAAGAGACTATGGACTCTGGGAAACAAAGGGAGAGGTTTAGAAGGGAGTGATTTGGGGTGATGGGTGATCCTGTTGATGGGTATTAAGGAGTGCACACATTGCATGGACCACTGGGTGTTATACACAAACAATGAATCATGGAACTCTACATCAAAAACTAATGATGTACTATATGGTGAATAACATAACACAATAAAGAAACATGGATTATAAACATTGGAAAGAACCTAGATGTCCATCAACAGATGAATGGATAAAGAAGATGTGGTATATATATATATATATATATATATATATATATATATATATATATATATATATATATATATACCACATCTTCTTTATCCATTCATCTGTTGATGGACATCTAGGTTCTTTCCAATGTTTATAATCCATGTTTCTTTATTGTGTTATGTTATTCACCATATAGTACATCATTAGTTTTTGATGTAGAGTTCCATGATTCATTGTTTGTGTATAACACCCAGTGGTCCATGCAATGTGTGCACTCCTTAATACCCATCAACAGGATCACCCATCACCCCAAATCACTCCCTTCTAAACCTCTCCCTTTGNTATTATGCTGAGCAAAATAAGTCAATCAGAGAAAGACAATTATCATATGATCTCTCTGATATGAGGAACTTGAGGGGCAGGGTGGGTGTTCGTGGGGGTTAGGGAGGGAAAAATAATGAAACAAGATGGGATGGGGAAGGAGACAAACCATAAGAGACTCCTAATCTCACAAAAAAACTGAGGGTTACTGGGGGTGGGAGGGTAGGGATAGGATGGATGGGTTATGGACATTGGGGAAGGTTTGTGCTTTGGTGAATGCTGTGAAAGGTGTAAGCCTGATGATTCATAGACCTGTACCCCTGGGGCAAAGAATAAAAAATTTAAAAAATAAAAAATAAAAAATAATTTAAAAAAAAGAAACATGGATTAAAGACCTAAATGTGAGACACGGAACCCTAAAAATCTTAGAAGAGAGCACAGGCAGTAATGTCTCTGAAATTGGCCATAGCAACAATTTTCTAGATATGTCTCCTGTTGCAAGAGAAATTAAAGCAAAAATAAACTATTAGGACTACATAAAAAAAACAACTTCTGCATAGCTGAGGATATAGTCAACAAAACTGAAAGGCAACCTACCGAATGGGAGACAATATTTGCAAATGACATATCTGATTAAGGGTTAGTATCCAAAATATATAAAGAACTGATACAACTCCACATCCCAAAATAAATCCAATTAAAAATGGGCAGAAGACATGAACAGACATTTCTCCAAAGAAGACATCCAGATGGCCAACAGATACATTAAAAGATGCTCAACATCAATCATCAGAGAAATGAAAATCAAAACTACAATGAGAGATCACTTCACACCTGTCAGAGTGGCTAAAATAAAAACACAAATAACAAGTGTTGGTGAGGTTGTGGAGAAAAAAGAACCCATGTGCCCTGTTGGTAGGAATGCAAACCTGTACAGCTACTGTGGAAAACAGTATGGAGGTTTCTCAAAAAAATTAAAAATAGACCTACCCTATGATCCAATAATCATACTACTGGGTATTTACCCAGAAATACAAAACACTAATTCAAAGGGCTACATGCACCTCTGTGCTTATAGCATTATTTACCATAGCCAAATTATGGAAGCAGCCCAAGTGTTCATTGGTAGATGAATGGATAAAGAAGATGTGGTATATAAATGGAATTGAATATTATTCAGCCATAAAAAGAAGTGAAAGCTTTCCATTTGCAATGACAAGGATGGAGCTAGGGAGTTTAATGCTAAGTGAAATAAGTCAGTCAGAAAGAGACAAATACCATGATTTCACTCATATGTGGAACTTAAGAAATGAAACAAATGAGCAAAGGAAAAGAGAGAGAGAGAGAGAGATACACAAACCAAGCAACAGACTTAACTATAGAGAACAAACTGATGATTACTAGGAGGTGGGTGGAGATGGGTGAGATAGGTGATGGGGATTAAGGAGGGCACTTCTCATATGAGCACTGGGTAATGTATGGAATTGTTGAGTCACTATATTGTACACCTCAAACTAATATAACAGTGTATGTTAACTATACTGGAATTAAAATTTAAAAAAAAGAAATGACTGAGAACTACCCAAATCTGGGGAGAGATTTATGAAGCTAACAAGTGCTTCAAAATTTCAACCTGAAACAGTCTTCTCCAAGACATCATGTAAAATGAAAAACAAAAATAATTTTCAAAGTAATGAAAGAGATAAAGAAAAAATATATATATAAGGGAACATTTTAAGGCTATTGGAAGATTCCCCACAGATGTCTTTCAGGCTAAGAGAGAGTTGGTTGATATGCAAAATGTGGAAGGAATAAAACTGCCAACCAAGAATATTTTACCTGGAAAAGTCATCTTTCAGAAATGAAGGAGACAAACCATAAGAGACTCCTAATCTCACAAAACAAACTGAAGGTTACTGGGGGTTGGGAGGGTAGGGATAGCGTGGATGGGTTATGGACATTGGGGAGGCTTTGGTGAATGCTGTGAAAGATGTAAGCCTGATGATTCACAGACCTGTACCCCTGGGGCAAAGAATAAAAAATTAAAAAAAAAAAGAAATGAAGGAGAGATAAAGATTTTGCTAAACAAACAAAAGCCGTGGGAGTTCATCAACTCTAGTCCTGCCTTACAGGAAATACTGAAAGGAATTTTTCAAGCTGAAATGAAAAGCCACTAATTAGTAATATCAAAATATATGAAAATAGAAAATATGCTGGTAAAGGTAAGTATATTCTCAAATTCAGAATACTCTAATACTGTAATATGGTAGTATGTTAACTTTCTAACTTTAGTATAAATGTTAAAGTGCAAAAGTGTTAAAAAAACTTTAGGGCGCCTGGGTGGCTCAGTGGGTTAAAGCCTCTGCCTTCGGCTCAGGTCATGATCTCAGGGTCCTGGGATCGAGGCCCGCATCGG
>LNAC01001148.1:0-15243 GCA_002007465.1 Ailurus styani | reverse complement strand
CAGGGAGCCCAATGCAGGCCTGGATCCCAGGACCCTGAGATCATGACCTGAGCCGAAGGCACAGGCTTTAACCCACTGAGCCACCCAGGCGACCAAAGATTTTAAAAATCCCAATTCCTTTAGTCATATTAGAATTGCTATGGCAGGGTGCCTGGGTGGCTCAGTGGGTTAAAGCCGCTGCCTTCAGCTCAGGTCATGATCCCAGGGTCCTGGGATCGAGGCCCACATCGGGCTGTCTGCTCAGCAGGGAGCCTGCTTCCTCCTCTCTCCTCTCTCTCTGCCTGCCTCTCTGCCTACTTGAAATCTCTCTCTCTGTGTCAAATGAATAAATAAAATCTTTAAAAAAAAAAGAATTGCTATGGCAGACTCTAGCTATAGTGTTGGTAGGCATCAACAGGTAGCATTAGGGAGATAAAAACTCGATCTTTCTAATTGTTTCCTGAAAATATTCTCCTTTTACAGATCTATTCAGGTCCACCTGAGGAAAGTGCTACACCCCCAGTTCCTCCACCTCGAGTGACAGCAAGAAGGCACAAACCAATCACAATTTCAAAACGCTTGCTGCGGGAAAGAACAGTTTTTTACACTTCTTCTCTGGATGAAACTGAAGGTCAGTACTGAGGTATATCCTTAGCTTCTTAATAGAATTAGAAGTGACTAGATTGCTGCAATCTCATGAGAAAACTTTAACAGATGAGGAGTTGCTTCTTATGGATGAGCAAAGAAAGTGCTTTCTTGAGATGGAATCTACTGGTGAAGATGCTATAAAGACTGTTGAAATGACAACAAAAGATTCTGAATATTAAATAAACTTAGTTGATAAAGTAGTGGCAAGGTTTGAGAGTAACAATTCCAATTTTGAAAGTTCTGCTGTGGGTAAAATGCCATCAAACAGCATTGTATGTTAAAAAGAAATGGCATGTGAAAGGAAGAGTCAATCAATTCAGCAAACTTCATTATTGTCTAATTTTAAGAAATTGCCACAGCTATCCCAACCTTCAGCAGCCACCACTCTGATCAGTCAGCAGCCATCAACAATAAGACCAGGGCCTCCTCCAGCATAAGGATTATGACTTGCTGAAATCTCAGATTATTGTTAGAATTTTTAAGCAATAAAGTATTCTTTTATTTATTAAGCTTTTACTTTAATTCCAAAATAGTTAATATAGAGTGTTATGTTAGTTTCAGGTGTACAATATAGCATTTCAACACTTACATACAACACCTGGTGCTCATCACAACAAATGTACTCCTTAATCCCCATCACCTATTTTTCCATTCTCGCACCCATCTCCCCTCTGGTAACCATCCGTTGATTCCCTATAGTTAAAAGTCTGTTACTTGGTTTCTCTCTCTCTCTCTCTCTCTCTCTCTCTCTCTCTCTCTCTCTCTCTTCCCCTTTGCTAGATTGTTTTGTTTTTTAAATTCCACACATGAGTGAAATCATATGGTATTTGTCTTTCTTTGAGTAACTTATTTCATTTAGCATAATACTTTCTAACTCTATACACATCTTTGCAAATGGTAAGATTTCATTCTTTTTGTGGATGGGTAATATTCCATTATATATATATATATATATACACACATACATATATATATGTATGTATGTATATATACATACATACATATATATGTGTGTATATATATACATACATATATGTGTATGTATATATACAATCATATATATATGTATATATATCACATATATACCATATCTTCTTTATCCATTCATATATCAAAGGACAATTCTTTATCCATGCATCTATCAAGGGACACTTGGGTTGGTTCCACAATTTTACTTTTGTAATAATTCTGCTATAAGCATAAGGGTGCGTGTATCCCTTTGAATTGGTGTTTTTGTATTCTTTGAATAAATACCCAGTAGTGTAATTACTGGATCATAGGGTAGTTCTATTTTTAATTTTTTGAGGAACCACCATACTGTTTTCCACACTGGCTGTATAAGTTTGCACTTCCACCAACAGTGCACAAGATTTCCTTTTTCTAACCATCCTTACCAATACTTGCTGTTTCTTATATTTTTAATTTTTGCCCTTCTGACAGGTTTGGGGTGATACCTTATTGTAATTTTGATTTGGGTTTCCCTGATGATGAGTGATATATCTTTTAATGTGTCTGCTAACTATCTGTATGTCTTCTTTGGAGATATGTCTGTTCATTTCTTCTGCTCATTTTTAATGATTTTTGGGTTTTTAGGTGTTGAGTTGTATAAGTTTCTTATATATTTTGGATACTAACCCTTAATCAGATATGTCATTTGCAAATATCTTCTCCCATTCAGCAGGTTGCCTTTTAGTTTTGTTTATTGTTTCCTTCACTGTGCAGGAGCTTTTCTTTTGATGTAGTCCCAATAGTTTATTTTTGCTTTTATTTCCCTTGCCTCGGGAGACATACCTACAAAAATGATGCTGTGGTTGATGTCAGAGAAATCACTGCTTATGCTATCTTCTAAGATTTTTAGGATTTCCGTTCTCACATTTAGATGTTTAATCCATTTTGAGTTTATTTTTGTATAAGGTGTATGGTCCACTTTCATTCTTTTGCATGTAGATGCCCTGTTTTAGAGGCAACATTTGTTGAAGACAGTCGTCTTTTCCCCATTGTATATTCTGTCCTCCTTTTTTGAAGATTAATTGACCATATAATTGTGCATTTATTTCTGGGTTTTCCATTCTGTTCAATTGATCTATCTACTTATTTTTGTGCCATACCATACTCTTTTGACTACTAGAGCTTTGGGTATAACTTGAAGTCTGGAATTATGCTACTTCCAGTTTTGTTTTACTTTTTCAAGATTGCTTTAGCTATTTGGGGTCTTTTGTGGTTCCATATAAATTTTAGGGTTGTTTTTTCCAGTTCTGTGAGAAATACCACTGGTATTTTGATAGGGATTTCATTAAGTCTCTAGATGGGTTTGGGTAGTGTAGACATTTTAACAATATTTGTACTTCCAGCCCATGAATATGGAATGTCTTTCCATTTCTTTGTGTCATCTTTAATTTCTTTAATGTTATGTAGTTTTCAGTGCACAGGTGTTTCATCTCTTTGGCTATGTTTATTGCTAGGTACTTAATTATTTTGGGCGCAATTTTAAATAGAATTGTTCTTTTAAATTTCTCTTTCTGCTGAATCATTATTATTACATAGAAATGTATTGACTTTTCTGAACATTGATTTTGTATCCTGCAACTTCATGAATTTATTTATTAGTTTTAGTAGTTTTTTGGTAGAGTCTTCAGGTTTTTCTATATGTAGTGTCATGTCATCTGCAAATAGTGAAATTTAACTTCTTCCTTGCTTTTTATTTCTTTTTCTTGTCTGAATGCTGTGGCTAGGACTTCCAGTACTATGTTTGATAAAAGTGGTGAGAATGGTTATCCTTGTCTTGTTCATGATCTTAGGGGGAAAGCTCTCAGGCTTTCCCTACTGAGTATGATGTTCACTGTGAGTTTTTCTTATAAGACCATTATGATGAGGTATGTTCCCTCAATACCTACTTTGTTGAGGTTTTTTGTTTTGTTTTTCATGAACGAATGGGTACTTTGTCAAATGTCTTTTTTGCATCTATTTAAATGATCATATGGTTTTGGTCCTTTCCCCTATTGATGTGATGTATCACATTGATAAATTTGCTAATATTGAACCACCCTTGCATCCTTGGAATAAATCCCGCTTGATCATGGTGAATGAGTATTTTGAAGTATTGTATTCAATTTGCTAGTATTTTGTTGAGATTTTTTGCATATATGTTTAATGGAGACATCAGTTAGTGGTTCTTTTTTTTTTTTGCTGTCTTTATCTGGTTTTGGTATCAGGGTAATGCTAGCCTCATAGAACTAATTTGGAAGTTCTCCTTCCTTTTCTATTTTTGGAATATCCGGAGAAGAATAGATATCAAATCTTCTTTAAATGTCTGGTAGAATTTGCCTGTGAAGCTGTCTTGTCCTGGACTTCTGTTTTTTGGGGGGGAGTTTTTTGATTACTGAATTCAATTTCTTTGCTGGTTATTGGTCTGTTCAACTTTTCTATTTCTTCCTGCTCCAGTTTTGGTAGGTTATATGTTTCTAGGAATTTACCTACTTCTTCTATGTTGTCCAACTTGTTGGCATATAGTTTCTCTAATATTTTCTTACATTTGTTTGTATTTCTGTGGTGTTGGTTGCTATTTCTCCCCTCTCATTTGTGATTTTTATTTGAGTAATTTCTTTTTTTTCTGGTGAGTATGGCTAGGGGTTTATCAATTTTGCTTATATTTTCAAAGACCCAGCTCCTGGTTTCATTGATCAGTTCTACATCTGTTTTTGTTTTTGTTTTAATCTTCTGTATCTTTTTTTTCCTACTCAAATATTTATTATTTCCTTTCTTCTACTTAGGTTTTGGTTTTGTTTATTCTTCTTTTTCTAGATCCTTTATATGTAAAGTTAGGTTATTTATTTGAGATTTTTCTTGCTCCTAGAGATTGGCCTTTATTGCTATAAATGTCCCTCTTAGAACTGCCTTTGCTGCATCCCACTGATTTTTGGACTGTTGTGTTTTCTTTTTCATTTGTTTCCATGTAATTTTTTATTTCTTCTTTGATCTATTAGTTAACCCATTCATTGTTTAGTAGCATGTTATTTAGCCTCTACGTGTTTGTGCTCTTTCCAGATTTTTTCTTGTCATTGATTTGTAGTTTCACAGTGTGATGGTCAGAAAATATGCATGGTATTACTTTAATCTTTTTGAATTTGTTGAGACTTGTCTTGTGGCATAATTTGTGATCCACTCTGGAGAATGTTCCATGTGTCCTTGAAAAGAATGTGTATTCTGCTGTTTAAGGATAGAATGTTCTGAATATATCTGCTAAATCCATCCGGTCCAGTGTATCATTCAAAGCCATTATTTCCTTCTTGGTTTTCTAATTGGATGGTCTGTCCATTGATGTAAGCATGGTGTTAATGTTCCCTACTATTATTGTATTACTATCAATATGTTCCTTTGTTGTTGTTGTTAAGTATTTTATGTACTTGGTTACTCCCGTGTTGGGTGCATAAGTATTTATAATTGTTATATCTTCTTGTTGGATTTTCCCCTTTATTCTTATATACTGTCCTTGTTTGTCTCTTGCTACAGTCTTTGTTTTAAAGCCTATTTTTCCCAAGTCATAGGATATAAAATCAATGCACAGAAGTCAGTTTGATATCTATACACTAACAATGACACAGCAGAAAGAGAAATCAAGGAATCAATCCCATTTATAAGTGTACCAAAAACTATAAGATATCTGGAAATAAACCTAACCAAAGAGGTAAAGTATCTGGATTCTGAAAACTATACATTTATGAAAGAAATTGAAGAAGACACAAAGAAATGGGAAATCTTCCATGCTCATGAATTGGAAGAAAAANTAGATACCCAAAGCAGACACAAAGAAATGGGAAATCTTCCATGCTTATGAATTGGAAGAAAAGAATACTGTTAAAATGACTATGCTACCCAAACCAATCTACACATTCAATACAGTCCCTATCAAAATGCCATCAGCATTTTTCACAGAGCTGAAACAAACCTAAAACTTGTATGGAACCAGAAAACACCCTAGATACCCAAAGCAGACACAAAGAAATGGGAAATCTTCCATGCTTATGAATTGGAAGAAAAGAATACTGTTAAAATGACTATGCTACCCAAACCAATCTACACATTCAATACAGTCCCTATCAAAATGCCATCAGCATTTTTCACAGAGCTGAAACAAACCTAAAACTTGTATGGAACCAGAAAACACCCTAGATACCCAAAGCAGACACAAAGAAATGGGAAATCTTCCATGCTTATGAATTGGAAGAAAAGAATACTGTTAAAATGACTATGCTACCCAAACCAATCTACACATTCAATACAGTCCCTATCAAAATGCCATCAGCATTTTTCACAGAGCTGAAACAAACCTAAAACTTGTATGGAACCAGAAAACACCCTAGATACCCAAAGGAATGTTGAAAAAGAAAACCAAAGCTTGTGGTATCATAATTCTGGACTTCAAGCTATATTACAAAGCTGCAATCATCTGGACAGTACGGTACTGGCACAAAAACAGACACATAGATCAAATGAACAGAATAGAAAACCCGGAAATGGACCCTCAAGTCTATGATCAACTGATCTTTGACAAAGCAGGAAAGAATATCCAATGGAAAAAAAAGTCTCTTCAATGAGTGGTATTGGGAAAATTAGACAGCCACATGCAGAAGAATGAAACTGGACAAGTTTCTTATACCATACACAAAAATAAACTCAAAATGGATAAAAAATCTAAATGTGAGACAGGAATCCCTCAAAATCCTAGAGGGGAGCACAGGCAACAACCTCTGTGACCTCAGGCACAGAAACTTCTTGCTAGACACATCTCCAAAGGCAAGGGAAACAAAAGCAAAAATGAACTATTGGGACTTCAAGATAAAAAGCTTTTGCACAGCAAAGGAAACAACTAACAAAATTAAAGGGCAAGATATGGAATGGGAGAAGAGATTCACAAATGATGTATCAGATAAAGGGTTAGTATCCAAAATATATAAAAACCTTATACAACTCAACATTCAAAAAACAGGTAATCCAATTTAAAAAAATGGACAGAAGATATGAAGAGACATTTCTCCGAAGAAGACATACAAATGGCTAACAGACACATGAGAAAATACTCAATATCACTCAGCAGCAGGGAAAAACAAATCAAAACCACAATGAGATATCACCTCACGCTGGTCAGAATAACTAAAATTAACAATCCAGAAAATAAAAGATGTTGGCAAGAATGCAGAGGAAGAGGAACCCTCTTACACTGTTGTGGGAATGAAACTGGTGCAGCCACTCTGTAAGACAGTATGATAGTTCCTCAAAAAGTTAAAAATAGAACTACTCTACAACTCAGCAGTTGCACCTCCAGCTATTTTTCCAAAGGATACAGACATAGTATTTTGAAGGGGCACATGCACGCCAATGTTTATATAGCAACAATATCCACAATAGCCAAAATATGGAAAGAGACCAGATATCTATCAACAGATGAATGGATAAAGAAGATGCTATATATTACATATATATGTATGTTATATATATGTACATACACACACACACACGCACAATGGAATATTACTCAGCAATCAAAAAGAGTGAAATCTTGCCATTTGCAATGACATGAATGGAACTAGAGGGTATTACGCTAAGCGAAATGAGTCAGTCAGAGAAAGACAGATCCATATGATTTCACTCATATGTGGAATTTAAAAAATAAAACATGAACATAGGAGGAGGGAAGGAAAAACGAAATAAAATAAAATAAAAATAAGGGGCACCTGGGTGGCTCAGTGGATTAAAGCCTCTGCCTTCGGCTCAGGTCATGGTCTCAGGGTCCTGGGATCAAGCCCCATGTCAGGCTCTTTGCTCAGCAGGGAGCCTGCTTCCTCCTCTTTCTCTGCCTGCCTCTCTGCCTACTTGTGATCTCTCTGTGTCAAATAAATAAATAAAATCTTAAAAAAAGAAAACAAAGGCAAAACAATGATGTTAAAAAAATAAAACAGAGAGCAAGGCAAAGCATAAGAGACTCTTAAGTATAGGAAACAAACAGGGTTGCTGAAGGGGAGGTGAGTCAGGGGATGGAGTAATTGGGTGATGGGCATTAAGGAGGGCATTTGATGGAATGATCACTGGGTGTTGTATGCGACTGATGGATCACTAAATTCTACCCCTGAAACTAAAATAAAAGAAAAGCAAACAACAATAAAAACTAGTATATGAATGTATGTAGCTTCACATTCATAATAGCCAAAAGTAGAAACAACCCATATGTCCACCAACTAATAAATGGATTTTGTTATAAATAAATAAATAAATAAATAAATAAATAAATAAATAAAGTCTATTTTGCCTGATAGAAGTATGGCAACTCTGGCTTTCTTTTGACATCCATTTGTGTGATAAATATTTCTCCATCCCCTCATTTTTAATCTACAAGTGTCTTTAAGTTTGAAATGTGTTTCTTATAGGCAGCATATAGATGGGTCTTTTTTTTATTATTCATTTTGCCAGCCTATGTCTTTAATTGGAACATTTAGTCCATTTACATTCAAATTACTTATTGATAGATATGTATTTAGTGCCATTTTGTTACTTGTTTTGTGATTGTTGCTATAGTTTTTCTCTGATCCTTTCTTCCTTTACTCTCTTCATGGTTTCCTAGGTTTCTTTAGTGATATACTTGGATTCATTTCTCTTTAATTTTTGCATATTTATTAGTGGGTTTTGATCTATGTTTACCTTACATTTGTATATAACCCCTTCTGCATATAGCAATCCGTATTAAATTGATGGTAACTTAAGTTTGAATCCGATCTTTAGTCCTCTCCTCCCCATGTTTTAGGTATCTGGTATCATATTTTACATTCTTCATTTTGTAAATCCCTTGACTGATTTTTAGAAGCATACTTATTTTTCATACTCTCATTTATAGTCTTTCCTTTCCACTCAGAGTCCCCTCAATAAAGTATTTTTTAATTAAGTTATAAACATTGTCTTTTTAGACATAATGTCATTGCACACAATATAGTACAGTGTAGTATGAACATAAGTTCTCTATGTACTGGGAAACCAAAATACTTATTTGACTTTCTTTAATTGTAACATTCACTTTATTTCAGTTGTCTGGAACCAAACCTGCAATATATCTGAGGTGTGCCTGTAATTACTTTAAATGAAAATGGATTAAATGCTCCAATTAAAAACATAGAGCAGCTGAGTAGATTAAAAAATGATTCAACTATATTTTGTCTACAAGAGATTCACTTTAGCAGTAAGGACACAAATAGGCTGAAAGTGAAGTAGTAGAAAATGTATTCCATGCAAATGGTAGTCAAGAAAGAGCAAGAGTAACAGTACTTATATAAGGAAAAATAGTCTATATGTCAAGAACTGTCACAAGAGACAAAAATGGTCATTATATAATAATAATTATGCCATTTATCAGAGGATATAACCATTGTAAATATATATGTACCCAACATCCAAGTACTTAAATATGTAAAGCAAATATTAGCAGAATTAAAGAGAGAAATAGAGCAATAACATAACAGTAGGGGATTTAAAAATGCATTGATCATTCAGACAGAAAATAAGGAGATAGCTAACTTGAACAACAGTATAGACCAAATGGACCTAAGAGACATATGTCCCATTCAACAGCAATAGAATACACATTTTTTGAACACCACAGAAAATTCTCCAGGACAGATTATATGTTGGGCCACAAAATAAGTCTTAACAAATTTAAGAAGATTAAATTCATACCAAGTATCTTTTCTGACCATACTGATATGCAACTGGAAATAAATAGCTGGAGAAACATAGAAAAAATTGTAACTATTTGGAAATTAAACAATACACTCCTAAGTAACCAGTGTGTCAAAGAATAAATCAAATTGGAATAAAAAATTATCATGAGACAAACAAAATGGAAACACAATGTACCAAAACTTTTGCAATGTAGTAAAAGCTGTTCTTTTTTTTAAGGCTTTATTTATTTATTTGACACAGAGAGAGACATCACAAGTAGGCAGAGAGGCAGGCAGAGAAAGAGGAGGAAGCAGGCTCCCTGCCTAGCAGGGAGCCCAATGCGGGGCTCAATCCCAGGACCCTGAGATCATGACCTGAGCTGAAGGCAGAGGCTCTAATCCACTGAGCCTCCCAGGCGCCCCAGTAAAAGCTGTTCTAAGAAGGAAGTTTATAGTGTCAAATGCCTACATTAAGAAAGAAAAGAGATCAGAAATAAACAACCTAGCTTTTACATCATAAGGAGCTAGAAAAAGAAAAAAAATAAGGCCAAAGTTAACAGAAGGAAAGTAAAAGTAAATATTGGTGTAGAGATAAAGGTAATAACGATCAGAAAAATAGAAAAGTCAAAGAAACTGAGTAGTTTTTTTAAGAAGACAAAGAAAATTGACATTTATTTAGACTAGAGAAAAAAGAGAAGACTCAAAATTATAAATGAAAGAGGAGGCATTACAACAGAAATTCAGAGAATCATAAAGAGACAACTGGGTACAATTAAATGCCAACAAATTGGATAACCTAGAAGAAATGGATACATTTCTAGAAATGTATAAGCTCTCAAGACTGAATTAAAAATAGAAAAATTGAATAGACCAATAATGAGTAAGGAGATTGATTGTAATTAAAAATCTCCCCACCAAGAAAAGCTTCACAGACTAATGCATTCACTGGAGAATTCTACCAACCATTAATGAAGAATTAACACCAATCCTTCTCAGAACCCTTCCAAAAACTTTAAGAAGAGGGGACAATCATATCTCGATTGTTAACACCTCGATACCAAGGCCAAACAAAGACAATGTAAAACAGGAAAATTGTAGCCCAGTATCCCTGATGAATATAGATGCAAAAATCCTCAACATAATATTAGAGAACTGAATTCAACAGCAGATTAAAAGGATCTTGAACCACAGTCAAGTGGGATTTATCCTTAGGTGGATACCAGTATGGTTCAACATAAATAAAAGAATAAATGGGACACATCACATTGATAGAATGAAGGATAAAATTATATGATCACTTCAATAGATCCAGAAAAAGCATATTCATCAATATTATTTCATGATAACAATTCTCAACAAATTAGGTATAGAAGGAATATACTTCAGTATCAAAAGCCATATATAACAAACCCACAGCTAATATTATACTCAAAGGTGAAAAGCTGAAAGCTCTTCTAAGATCAGGAACAAGGATGTACACTGCCTCCACTTTTATTCAGCATAATACTGTAGTCCTAGCCAGAAAAGTTAGTCAAGAAAAAGAAAAAAGAAAAGTGTCCAAATTAGAAGGCAAGAAGTAACATTGTCTGTTTGTAGATGGTATGATCTTATATAGAAAAAAAATTCTAGGGGGGCCCTGGGTAGCTCAACTGGTTAAGCATCTGCCTTCCAGCTCAGGTTATGATTCCAGGATCCTGGGATCAACCCCTGGATCAGGCTTCCTGTTTGGTGGGGAGCCTGCTTCTTTCTCTCCCTTTGCCACTCCACCTGCTTGTGCTCTCATGAACACTCTCTCTCTCTCAAATAAATGAATTAAATATTTTTAAAAATAAAATAAAATAGAGAAAAGAACTCTAAAGACTCCACCAAAAGACTGTTAGAACTAATAAGCAAATTCAGCAAAGTACAGAATACAAAATCAACACATAATTCACTTGTGTTATATACTAACAATGAACTATCAAAAAAAAGAAATTAAGAAAACCATCCCATTTACAATAGCATCAAAAAATACTTAGGAGGGCGCCTGGGTGGCTCAGTGGGTTAAAGCCTCTGCCTTCGGCTCAGGTCATGATCTCAGGGTCCTGGGATCGAGGCCCGCATCGGGCTCTCTGCTCGGCGGAGAGCCTGCTTCCTCCTCTCTCTCTGCCTGTCTCTCTGCCTACTTGTGATCTCTCTCTCTGTCAAATAAATAAATAAAATCTTTAAAAAAAAATACTTAGGAATAAATTTAACCAAGGAATTGAAGACCTGTGCACTGAAAATTAGAAGGCATTGATGAAAGAAATTGAGAAAAACATAAGTAAATGGAAAGATATTCTGTGTTCATATATTGGAAGAATTAGTATTGTTAAAATGTCCATACTACCCAAAGCAATCTATAGATTCAATGCAAGTCTATGTATTTGAGTTTTTTAGTTTCTACATATAAATGAGATCATGCAGTTTTTTTTTCTTTCTGTGTCTGCCTTATTACCCTTAGCATAATATCTTCCAGGTTTTATCCATATCATTGCAAGTTGTAGGATATCTTTCTTTTTTAAGGCTGAATAATATTCATATATGTAATATATATATATATGCATATATATGTATGTGTGTGTATATACATATATATATATAGTTATTCATTCATCTGTTAGCAGACACTTAGGTTGCTTCTCTATCTTGTTATCTTTTTAATTCTTGCCATCATAAGTGGATGTAAATCCATACTCCTTTAATTCTTATCACTTCCCATTTAAGATAAGTAAATTGAGATCCATTTCTTAGTGAAGTCACTGGATGCTCAGAGAGGGTAAGTAGTTTGCTCAATCCACATAGTTTCTAAATGACAGAGCAGCAGTTAACATCTATCTCATTCCAGAACTCATTTGTCTACTACACAGTGTCTAAACACTCTTCTGAGAAGCCACTGATCCTACTCACCACTGTTCTTTACCAGCAACATTTCATTATTTTACTCCCAAACTTGTTATTCCCCTTGTGGAGTATTTCAGTGAGTCTTTTCACCAATATCATGGACTCCTTCACACCCACATATCTAAGCACTGTCCATTCCACTCTTTAACATCTCTTGACTTTGTCTCTCTTTGCTGCTGGCATTCTAATTTAGATCCTTATCAGCAATCTCCTTTCTTGTCTCCACCTCTAGTCTCTCTAGTTCAGTCGACTTTTAAAAATGAACCCAAAGTGATATTCTAAAAACACATGTGATAATGCCACTTCCCTGCCCCCAAAAAACCTCTTCAACCTAGTGATAAAGTTCATATTCCTGAACTTGATATTCATGGCCTTAATGATAGAGTCCCAACCCACCTTAACAACCTCATCTCCCACTACCCACACTTTTCATCTAAAATCAGTTCCTGTGCTCAAGCCACACTAAACTTTATTCTCATTTTACATTTTCTTGGGCAAACTGATCTTTCATTCCTCCAAATTGTTCTGTCTGAAATTCACTTTCCTACTTTTTCTACCTATTGCAATCCTTCAAGGCCTAGTTCAAATGTTACCTCTTTTACAACATCTTCTTCAGCCCCTCCAAACAGAATTATCAGTGTCCTCTTCATAGCCCTTATTTGCATGATTCTACTTGTATTGCAATAACTGATATTTTTCTCCTGCTGCACTAGTATGTTACATCTAAAAGCTTCTCCCTACCACTTACCCACACATAGAAGAGAGGCCCCCAGTTGGCTACTTGCCTATTTGTGAGGCCTCCCTGTCAATTCTGATTCATTCCCATTTTTCTTCAGTTTCTGAAGCTGTTCTATGTGTTTTTCTGTGGAAATGGATGGCTGGTTAAAGAAAGGGACTGTTACTAAACTCTTGTTACCTGATAGTAGAATAAACTCTCTTCAAAAAGCATGGGCTCAGGCGCCTGCGTAGCTCAGTGGGTTAAAGCCTCTGCTTTCAGCTCAGGTCATGATCTCAGGGTCCTGGGATCGAGGCCCACATCGGGCTCCCTGCTCAGTGGGGAGCCTGCTTCCTCCTCTCTCTCTGCCTGCCTCTCTGCCTACTTGTAATCTCTCTCTCTCACTCTGTGTCAAATAAATAAATAAAAACCTTAAAAAAAAAGCATGGACTCTGGAAACAGACTTCAGACTTTGAAAACTGGCTTTGCCACATTAGTTTTGTGACATTGAGCTTGTCTCAGTCTTAGATTCCTTATCTGCAAAATGGGACTAATAAGAGTTCACTACTTTATAAAGCAGTTTTGATGATAATCGTGAGATAATCCTTGTGAAGCACTTAGAAAAGGGCCTGACACAGATAAAGTCCTCAAATAATGGTATCTGTTACCATTATCATCACTGTCATTATTATTACCATTTTATCATTTTGTCAATAATAATTCAGCATATTTCAGAACCTAGAAACACTTTCCCTTGGCAGAAGGTTTCATTCAGAGTCCCCATTGCTGTTATCATTCCATCCCCTATTTCCTTGAGTCAGGAAATGATCCTTTCCCATGTGGAAGGTAGGGGCCTCTCTGAGACTGTATATGTGGATCATCTTTATGAGATTGGACCTCCCTAACTGTATTGAGATGGTAACAATGCTGTTATGGCCTGTAGAGCACAGCCAGCTCCTGTGGTGCCTTCTAAAGTAGAGCAGGGATAAAATTTCCTACGGTCTTTCTACTAGAAGAAAGTATTCAAATAGAGACATGTAATTGAGGTGTTGGGACTAAAGCATGTGAGAGAAGAAATTCATGTCATTGTTCACTTCATTGCTCTGAGGGGATAAATGTGTTTAAGGTTACTCCTAAATGCTAGAGGTTTACAGGTGGCCTCAGCCATAAGGCATGTCTAGTTGCACATGATCTAGTTACATGGCTCCTTTGTGCTTATGCCCCTACTATCATCTGTGATCCTTTGGTAAATTTTTGTTTGAATGTTATAGTCTTATGGCAATTGTTCTAGGGTTAATAAAGGTGGGGCTATATACCTACCTTGGTACAGATTAGGGAAACTATAGAGGGAATCCTTTTGGCCCTGATATCTATAATGGTGGCAGCACTGATTTGTGACAGGTTCTCAGGGAGAAGAAAGTTCTCTGGGGGAAAAAGTGTCTGCAGCAAATCTTAACCCTTCCTTCCCACATAAAAACTCTTGCTTCACTGCCCTTTTAGAGCATAATAGCATAAATAATAACTAACAATTATAGAGTGTTTATTATGACCCAGTCACTGAAATGAGTATACCGTCTCATGTAACCCTCATTACAACCTCCTGAAGTAGGTACTATTATTATTCCCATTTTACTGAGGTGAAAACTTGAGGTATAGAGAGATTATGAATTTGCTCAAGGTCCTACAGTTGAAAAGAAGCAGAACTGAAATTCAGACCTAGTCATCTGACTCCAAAGCCTGCATTTCTTATAACATTTTACTATGGAGAATTTAAAACATAAACCAAAGTTAAAAAAAAAAAGTATAATGTACTCCCCATGTGCCTACCACCCAGCTTCAACATTTACCACCCTTATGTCCATTCTTGTTTCATCTGTACCCCTACCCACATCCCCAACCAAGACATCATGTATGTTATTTCATCCATAAATGTTTCAGATATATCTATGGAAGATAAGGACTTTTTAAAACCAAAATTTCAATACCATCACCATACCCGAAAGAAAACAAAACAAACAGTAATTCCTTAAGATTGCTATCTAGTCGGGAGGAGCGGCAAGATGGCGGAGGAGTAGGAGACCGATTATCATCAGGTCCCAGGAATTCACCCAGAGAGCNATTCTGAACACCTACAAATTCTACCGGAGATCGAAGAGAAGAAGAGCAGCAATTCTAGGAACAGAAAACTGACCGCCTTCTGGAAGGTAGGGCGTGCGGAGAAGTGAATCTGCGGCGACGGGAAGATAGACCCGGGGGGAAGGGCCGGCTGCCGGCAAG
>LNAC01001147.1:301276-324929 GCA_002007465.1 Ailurus styani | reverse complement strand
CACCCGGCCTGTGACTGAGTGTCTCTGTCTCTGGCGCGGCCCCGTTTAGAATCTCCAAACCCGGCAGATCCTGCAGCCGCTCCTGCGCCGCTGCTCCCGGAGGAGGAAGGTGAGTCTTTCTGGGTCTGCCGCCCGTGGGGTCCCCGCTCCCAGAGCTGTGGCACGGCTGTGCTTCAGATCTCAGCCCAAGTTTACCCTGAGCTGAGAGACACCTCAGGTCAGCTCCGTCTCTCCCGCCGGCTTCTCTCTGAGACCTGGGAGCTCGGTCACGCTCAGACACCCCTGGTCTTTTTGTGTCCCCGTGGGTCCTGAGACCACACTGTCCCTGCAGGGGCTTCACCCCCCGCTTGGCCTCTGGGGCGACGTCCCTCCGTGGAGCTGACTTCTAACAGTTCCGAGTCTGTGCTCCGCTGCTCGCTCCCTTGCCGGCAGCCGGCCCCTCCCCCCAGGGTCTATCTTCCCGTCGCCTCAGATTCACTTCTCCGCACGTCCTACCTTCCAGAAGGCGGTCAATTTTCTGGTCCTAGAATTGCTGCTCTTCTCTTCGATCTCCGGTGGAATTTGTAGGTGTTCAGAATAGTTTGATAGCTCTCTGGGTGAATTCCTGGGACCTGTTGATAATCGGTCTCCTACTCCTCCGCCATCTTGCCGCTCCCCCCTCTTTAACTCTTTAATGCAATTAATAGTTTGATAGCTCTCTGGGTGAATTCCTGGGACCTGTTGATAATCGGTCTCCTACTCCTCCACCATCTTGCCGCTCCCCCCTCTTTAACTCTTTAATGCAATTTTCTTCCTCTCCCATTGCTAGTGTTTTTGCATAGAGAGAGTGACTCTTAAAAATGACTTAATCAGAGGCCCAAGGGTCAAATCTCAGAAGACACTTTGTGAAAAATACTGAATTTGTACAACTTATAGGTAGCTTCCAGGTTTGTAACATTTTGGCCTAGCATGAAGAGTGCACTCTTAGAGGCATAGTATATTCAGGGGATGGATGACTTCTTCCAGAGAGGGGAAAATTCCACAGTCCAGCAGTCAGTAGGAACAAATGTGTTTAGAAATTTTGTAATTAGCTAACCTGTGATTTTCCAGATTGTCATTATTCTTGCTTACTGCTCTTAGTCAAAAGTATCTTGGTTCAAAAATTCTCTCTGATAACTTTAGCTTCATCATACTTCATAATTCTTTCTTCTTGTCTAACTATTTCACCCATCACTTCTATTCCTGGAACCCAATACGATATGGCAGAAACCCTCCCTTGCATTTTCAGTCTCTTCATGGAATTCTTTCTGACTCCATGCCTTTAAAAAAGATCTTCCATGAAGATGTCATCCCTCTCTTAAATAGATCATATGCATATCATATCTGCAATAATTTGGAGTAGAGAAGTGAGTTTGGCATCTCCATCCATGATGCTGTTTTCCTGGACCACCTCTTTCTTCGTACCATGTAATACTCTCTACTGCTTGAGTTTCACACCAGCCTGCTGGAGCCGAGACTCCTTCTCTGTATTGAGGCCAGCTATTCACTCCCATCTACTTCTCTTAGTCTTTTCTTCCTACATCTCTGCCCATGCCCCAGACAGAAGTAGGAGCTCTTCCAATGTGCTTTCATAGATCCCTGTAATTTTCCAAGAATGAACCAGCCTATGGTTCTGAATCCACTTGTGTGTATTCCTTAGCAGAGTATGACTCCCTGGAAGTCATTACTGTCTTTTATTTTTTTTAATTATTGTACCTACGTATTTGGCAAAATGCCTGCCACCAATTTTACTCTAGTAAATATTTGTTGAACACCTAAAATATTATAGAGTACAGGGCAGTAAGATGTGGGTCTCCATCTTAAACATCATTAATGTTGTTATTTTTCACATCCTTAGTTCTCCATAAAGCTTTCTAATTAATACAGATTGCTGTGTTTGTCCCATTTTTGCTCATTTATTTGTGTCAGCTCATCATACTACATGACTCTTTTTTCCCCCCACTAATTTCCTGGCTCCTGGTTCTAGTTCTATGTTCTGTCAAGGGTGAGCTATCAATCTTCCAAGGTGAGTTAAGGGAGAATATTTAGGTAGGTAACAGTTTGTTCTGTTTGTTCTGTTCTGCTTAGAGAGGACATAGAACCAAGTAAGCTAGCGATGTTTTATTGTCCCTGACCACTTTGAAGAGATCTTCAAAATTGCTACCTACCAATCCTGCCAACCTGGTATGTTATCACATCCCAACTCCAGTACTTGAGCACCTATCCTAGCAATGTACAGGTCACTCCACTCTAAACTCATAGGACATTTGTGTTCTAATTTGGTGCTGGATGAATAACCAACAAAAATGGCCCCATGATAACAAATTTGGTTCATAAAGACTGTTAGGTATCTTCCTCAATCTCACTGCTCCTTTGAGATCTTCCCAAATCCAAATAACTTCTGGAATTTCCATGTTGCTTTCTATAAACTTCAAATTCTTACACTCCCAGTTTTCCCCTGCTCTGTTCCTCACATCTGCTTATTCAGTGTTGAGTTCAATCCTTGTTCAACACTTGTAAAATCACCAGTCCCTATCAAAGCTTATTATTGGTAAAGTCAGCCCTCGAAATAATTTGTTCCCTCCAGTGACACATAGGCTTCAAACCACGTCTGCCTTACTTGAAACTTACCTTGATTCTGATGGACCTGAATTAAACTGAACTGCAATTAAAATATTATAGTTCAGCATTAACGCTTACTTATAATTCTGTCCTAAGCCTAAGCTATTTAAATGAAGAAATACACAAGGAGCCTAATTTACAATCTACGGGTGTATTCCTAGATGAGATATAGGCACCATCACCACTTGCACCCTCTAAAGATATGGGCAATAAGTATTTCATTCTCTTGACCTATTCCTGATCGCACAGGGTCTACCCAATCATTTGTCCTGGAGAAAACTAAGGAGAAAAGTAAGGTCTTAGTTTCCATTCCACATGAAGAGTTTTAATACCCATATTCAGTTATCATTTGCTACAGTGCAGCTTCCTAGCTAGACACTGACCATTCACCACTGCCCTCATCTACTCTGCAGGATGGACTGATGGCTCTATTGTGTGGTCCAAGGAGAAGAACCCCTTGCTATTTTGTTGCAATATCTGCCTTTAGTTTTCAACTCTGGCAGACAGAATCTGGAATCTTTTAATTTAGCTCCTTNGGCTCTATTGTGTGGTCCAAGGAGAAGAACCCCTTGCTATTTTGTTGCAATATCTGCCTTTATTTTTCAACTCTGGCAGACAGAATCTGGAATCTTTTAATTTAGCTCCATCATCCTTTTAAGAGGGCATGTATGAATGGTAGTCTCAGCTGTCATCAATTTACTGAAATATTTTATTTATAATGCCATCTCTATAGCTTTTTGAAATGCTCTCTGCGTAGTATTTGGCAAAGAATAATATTATGGTATGATTCTTTCTATATATATCACATAAGAAAACATCATATATACTGATAACCCATTCTAGCTAATAAAATTGTTCTTTTATGCTCCCTGAGCTACAGATCATATTTTCCTCAATTCCTTCCTGAATTACCTGGCTCTTGCTTTTTACATTCAGATGGACCCTCCTGTGGGACTCAGTGGACTCAGTCACACATTCTTATTCTGTTCTACCCCCTGAAATATCAAGTGTCACACTATAAAATTCCTCCCTGAACAACTTGTTCTTTGATTCCCAGAATATCAACATAGTAATGTTTCAAAGCTGGCTAGGATATAAATATGCACCACTTATATTCTTAAAGAGCACTACTTATAAAATAAGGGTTTTCAATCATTTTCAGGGGAAAGGAGCTGCTATTTCATAGCTGAAAACTTGACTATGTAGTACATTTAAACATTCTATATAGCTCATATGATGACCAAAGCATCTTTGCTAGTATGAAGATGTGGGTGTTTTGTAAAACCTGGGTGATAAAAATGTACCTGGACAAGTCATAAAAGGAACAAACCAAAAAAGAAAAATTGTAAAAGGAGGGCCTTGGACATATACGGAGTGTGGTAAATTTCATATATTGCATCCAACACAGGGAATAAGGTCAGTGTTTTTTATATGAAGCCACATTAATTTGAACTCGGATATAGTTTTGAATTCTGGCTCTCCACCTAATAAATTATGTGACCTTGGGAAAGTACTTTAACTTCTTCCACCTATAAGATAAGGACTGGTTAGTCTGTAAAAAGTGTAATGGAGTTGGCGTGACTGTCAAATAAAACATTTTGTGAAAAAATTTAGCAGAGTAGTTAGCACATGTCAGGTGATCAGTCATCATTAGCTTTCTATAGTACATTAACTGCAAGAAGAAAATCCTTTAATATATTTCTTAGAAGACATCCTTATTAGAGAATCATTAAAAATGATAAAATAAGTATATGGGAAACAAGCAGAGATAAATGCATTGATGCAAATGATGCCTACACATAAAGCACATTTTTTTTCTTAAGTCAGCATAAAGAGCATTTTAGTTCTACAAAATAGTCATTTATTCGAAACTATGGAATAGTAGAAACGGCAAAACACACCAAACCAGGAAGATTGAAGCAGTCCTAGACCTCTGAGCTTCAGCTTCCTCATCTGTAAGATACACTGTTTTGTCTTGAATGGGAATTAAAGATGTCAAATGATAGGTGACAGTTCAGTGCAAACCACAGAGTACTATACAGCACATGGCATCATTTAGGCAATCCATCAGCAAGCACCGAGTACGAGCTTCCTAAGGGTTTTTCTGGGCTTGGTTATGGCAAGCATTTTAGGAAAAACGCTACCAGATAAAGGTTCTGTAATTTCAAAATACGTTGTCCATTGGAATACCTGATTAATGGAAAGTTAAATTAAAGTATAATAACTGTTGTTTATTAACCTAGCAAAATACCAGACAAAAAGAGCTGACATTTCAGAGGAAAGGCAGTTACTCCTGGCTGGAGTGTGTGGATGTGTCCTCAGCCCATTAGATATTGAAACATGAAGAGCTGCTTATGGGGGTTATGAAGAAAATGTCTTTTCATCTGAGGTGTTTTCTTGAGTAATTCGTGTTTTTCAACCTCTATTTTGTGTCTAACCCACACTTCAACCAAAGTGATCATGGTTTTGTTTAGACACCTTTAATTTTCAACATAGTGCTTAAACACTTTTTCTTTTCCTAAATTAAAAAAAAAGAAGAAGATCTGTACAATAAAAGTCTAGTGATATCTCTTCCCTGTTAAAGTCAATTGATGTAATAGCAAAAGAACTATCAAGAAATGGGATGAATTTGGCCAAATTTGGCTCCTATATAGACTCCAAAGGACTGCTTAATATATCCAAGCTGTGCATGCTTTTCAATGCTTCATAAAAGATGTACAGATATTTTTCTAATGCCATTGGGCCTTGCAAGATTTTTCAATCTCTTTGAATTCCTGCATAAAAATAGACAGCAACTAGAGTGAAACCAAACAAACACAGACAACATTTACAACAAAACTAGATTCCTCTCTATGAACTGCAAAATACACCAGTACCCACAAGACAGGCTGTTTATGTGAGAAGAAAACAAAGGAAGCCAGGAGGATGTCTTCTTTTGGAACTTAGAACAGAAGTAACCTTGAGGAGCCAATAGATGTTCTCTGTAAAACATTATGGGCCAACCTGAGAACAGCAGCTGCCACAGGCAAGGGAAGGGGTTGGCTCTCCATAGACTAGGTGAGAGCTGGGGGCCGAGGGTAAGAAGTAATAAGGAAGTACAGCATCCCAGCCCCCAAGGACTCTCAAAATAGATTCTGCAGGAATCTGTTGTGTGTTTGGGGTGGGAGGAGGCGGGGTCCCTCACTGAGCAGAAACCTCTGGGAGTTGAATTAAATTAAGCAGGATAGGACAAGAGAAAGGAGACATGATAAGATCTGCAATAAAGTAGGAAAGGAAGGCATAGCCAGGAAATCCCAGAAAGCAAGGCACAGAAGGGGGAGCTCTGTGAAGTTATAAAAGCTTTCCTGAACAATTTTCTTCCTTCTAAAAGATCAGAAAAATTTCACATAAAAAATTCCAGAAAAGTTTCAAATCCCCACATACCAAATGGAAGTTTACTTCTCTCTCTCATAAAATAATAAAGATAATAATAGAAAACACACTCATATTTGGAGTAATGGAAAGTGTCAAGCTTAAATCACAATAAAAGCTATTGTAAGAAAAGAATGAGAATCAGAGCCAACTAAGTTCCTTACAGGATATGGGATAAACCCACAAAGCAAGCTAAAACTTTTGCAATTTCAAAATGAGCCAAAAGACATTAAGAAAATACAGGACATGAAGGGAAAATATGAATAAGAATTAGAAAAACTCACAAATAGGTTACTGAACTCAGGAAAGGATAAATAATATCAGCAATTAAAATGACTCTGGAAGAAATAGAACAAAAGAAAAGAAAAACATGATAATGTCTTAAGAAATGGAATATAAAAAGGAATTTTTTAATTAAAAAGAAATGAAGCAATAAAAAGTAATTGAGACAGTGATAAATAACAGTGATGAGTAAAGGAGACTGTCCTTTACTCATCCTAGAATGAGTCCTAGAAATGATTGGCATCTCTGAAAACAAAACCAAAGCAAGAGAACAAGAACCCTTGCTTAAAATTGGAAGGAAGGAAGGAAGGAAGGAAAGAAGGAAGGGAGGGAGGGAGGGAGGAAAGAAGGAAGGAGAGGGGAGGGGAGAAAAACAGATTTGAGATTACATATTGACAAACTATAATACATACCTGAAGACCTCTACCTAGAAATAGCCAATATCAAGACATATTCTGTATTCTGATAAAATTACTGGATTAAAAATCAAAACAATAAACTGGGGTGCCTGGGTGACTCAGTCGTTAAGCTTCTGACTTCGGCTCAGGTCATAATCCCAGGGTCCTGGGATTGAGCCCTGCATTGGGCTCCCTGCTCAGCAGAAAGCCTGCTTCTCCCTCTCCCACTCTCCCTGCTTGTGTTCTCTCTCTTGCTGTGTCTCTGTCAGGTAAATAAATAAAATCTTTTAAAAAAATCAAAATAATAAACCTCGTTTAGAGCAGTTTTAGGTTCATAGCAAAAGTGCACAGGAGGTACAAAGAATTGACCCATCTTCACCCATGTACAACCTCCCCCACTCTCAGCATCTCATGCCACAGTGGCACTGATGAACCTGCACTGACACATAGTTATCCCCCAGAGCCCATGGTTTACATTAGGGCTCACTCCTACTATACATTCTAATGGGTTTTCACAAGTGTTAAATGACATGTATCCACCATTATAGTATCATACAGGAGAGTATCACTGCCCTAAAAATCTTCTGTGCTGTTTACCCCTTCTTCCCTCCCCACCCCTCCACAATCTCCTAACAACAACTGATATTTTTACGGTCTCCATAGTTTTACCTTTTCCAGAATGCCATATACTTGGAATCATAGTATGACTGGATTTTCATATTGCTGTCTTTCACTTAGTAACAGTGCATTTAAGTTTCCTCTATATCTTTATTTTCATGACTTGATAGTTCTTTCTTTTAAGTGCTGTATAATATTCCATTTCCTGGATGTACCACAGTTTGTTTACCCACTCACTCACTAAAGGACAACTTTTTTGCTTCTAAGCTTTGACAGTTATGAATAAAGCTTCCATAAACACTATGACAGGTTGTTTGTGGATATGTTTTCAGTTCTTTTGGGTAAATACCAAGGAGCACAGTTGCTGAATCACCAGGTAAGGCTACAATTTGGTTTTGTAAGACACTGCTAAGTTGTCTTCCAAAGTGGCTGTACCATTTTGCATTCCCACCATCAATGAATGGGAGTTCTTCTTGCTCCACATTCTTTCCAGCACTTGCTGTTGTCAGTGTTCCAGATTTTGGCTGTGCTAATCTAAGTTCTTCTAATGTTACTTAAACCCATGTTTGACTGTTTGCTGCTTGAAAGCCAACTCAAGAGACAAATGTAGGAAAGTAAATGTTGCTTTATTCAGGAAGTCAGCAACCTGGGGAAATGGCAGACTGATGTCCAAAGACCATTTTCAAGATTCTAGGTTTAGGGGTAGAGTTTTTAAAAGGAAATTCAGGGTAGGAGATTACATACATATTGATGAAAAGGACAAAGAAATTTATGCCTATACATGAAGAAAGATGGAACATGTGCATTGAGTATACATATATGTAACATACATTGTGTTTTTACTTTAGAGTGGAGACTTAACAATAGAAACAGGCAAAACTGAGCTCCTGATACTGGGAAATTACCTTAGGACAAGGAGAAGGGTCTCTGGGCATGGTCTGAGAGCCAGTATAAATATAATGGGGTTCTTATACTCCTTATTTCGGGTCAGAAATGCAGGGCCTTGCTTATTCATAGTGTAGAATGTATCAGTTGACCTTGAGTCCAGGCTTCTGTAGAGACAGCTGATAGATTTGCTTGCAGGGTCTGAAAAGACACAATATCTGTGCTATTAATTTCCTTCTAAGTACTGCTTTCATGGAATCCTGCAAATTTTGATCATTTGCATTTTCATCTAGTTCAAAATATTTTTAAATTTCTCTTGAGATTTCTTCATTGACCCATGTATTATTTAGAAGTATGTTGTTTAGTCTCCATGTATTTTCTGGTTTCCCAGTATCTTTCTGTTATTTATTTCTAGTTTAATTCCATTGTGATCCAAGAGTAGATTATGATTTCTATTATTTTAAATTTATTGATGTGGGTTTTTTTTATAGCTTAGAATGTTTTCTATTTAGGCAAATTCCTATGTGAATTGATAAGAATGTATACTCTGCTATTGCTAACTACGTAGTCTAGAAAGCTGAAAACTTTTCCTCCAATATCAAGAACAAGGCAAGGATACCTACTCTTCCCACTTTTATTCAACACAATATAGAATTCTACCCAGAGAAATAAGGTAAGAAAAAGAAATAAAAGGCATCCAAATAGGAAAGGAAGAAGTAAAATTGTTACTATTTACATATGACATGATATTATATATAGAAAACCCTAAAGACCCCATCAAAAAAACTACTAGAACTAATAAATGAATTCAGTAAAGTTGTAGAGTACAAAATCAATACATAAAAATGTGTTGCATTTCTAGACATTAATAATGATCTATCACAAAGAGAAATTGAGTAAACAATCCCATTTACAATTACATCAAACTCAATAAAATACATAAGAATAAATTTAACCAAATACGTAAAAAACCTGTACTATAAGATACTAATGAAAGAAATTGAAGAAGACACAAATAAATGGTAAAAGATATCCCATGCTCACGGACGGGAAGAATCAATATTGATAAACTGTCCATACTACCCAAAGCAATCTCTAGATTCAGTGTAATCCCCATCAAAATTCCAATGGCATTTTCACAGAAACAGAACAATCCTAAAAGTTGTCTGGATCCATTAAAGACTCCAAATAGCCAAAGCAGTCTTGAGAAAGAACAAAGCTGAGGCAACATGCGTCCTGTTTCAAACTATATTACAACTTTACTAATTAAAATAGTATGGTGCTAGCATAAAAAAACAGACACATAGGTAATGGAACAGAATAGAGAGCCCAGAAATAATTCATGAATATATGGTCAAATAATTTATGACAAAGGAGTCACAAATAGACAAAAGGGAAGGGACAGTCTCTTCAGTAAATAGGGTTGGGATAATTGGACAGCCACATGCAAAGGAATGAAACTTTAAAGGTTCAAATGTAAGACCTGAAACCCTAAAACTCCTAGAAGAAAACAGATGATAAGCTCCTTGACATAGGTTTTGGTGATGATTTTTTGAAATCTGACACCAAAAGCAAAAGCAGTAGGAGTAAAAATAAATAAGTGGGGCTAAATCAAACTTAAAATCTCCTGCACAGCAAAGGAAACCATCAACAAAATGAAAAGGCAACTTATTAAGTGGGAAACAATATTTGCTAATCATAAATCTAAGAAGAGGCTAATATTCAAAATATGTAAAGAACTCATATAATTCAATAGCAAAAAAATCTCATTGCAAATGGGCAGAACATCTGAATAGAAGTGTTTTGAAATAAAACATATAGATAGCCAATAGATACATGAAAAGATGTTCTGCATTATTCATCATCAAGGAAATGCAAGTCAAAACCACAATGAGATATTATCTCACACCTGTTTGAATAAGTGTTATCAAAAAGATTAGAAATAACAAGTGCTGCAAGGATGTGGAGAAAGGGAATCCTGGTGTATTGTTGGTAGGGTCATAAATTGGTACAGCCGCTGTGGAAAACAAATTACAGAGGTTCATCAAAAAATTAAAAATAGAAGTATCATATGATCTAGCAATTCCACTTCTGGATATTTATCTGAAGAAAGTGAAAACAGAAACTTGAAAAGATATATGCACCTACATGTTCATTACAGCATTAGCCAAGATATGGAAAGAACTTAAGGGTCCATCAGTGAATGAATGGATGAAGACATTGTGGTATAGACACACACCCTGGAATATTATTCAGCCATAAAAATGTTGCCATTTGTGACTACATGGATATATCTGGAGGGCATTGTGCTTAGTGAAATAAGTTGCAGAGAAAAACAAATACCTTATAGTCTTTCTTATATGTGGAATCTAACTCAATCAATCCAAGCTCATAGATGCAGTTAACCAATTGGTGGTTGCCAGAGGTGGGGAGTGAATGGGGTGAGAGAAAAGGAGGGAACTGTCTTGGTGTTTGTTTCCTTGCTTGCTTGCTTGTTTCATCTAAATAAATTGAATAATAAGGGGGGAAATTATGTCAGTTAGAGGACACTACCAAATATGCTGAGGAAGGCAGAGCAGAAAGCTGAAAATGACTTAGGGATTTCACTTGGTTGAATCCCCAAATGAGCCAACTCTGCAACTGCTTGATCTTCAAAGTTGTTATTATTTCACATAAAAAATATTCAAAATTACATAAGATAGTATTTATTGCATAAAAAATATAATTTGTGTTATACCACACAAAAACAATCTGTCATCCTTATGCAAAAAATTCAGAAAACATTTTTGCCATGAGACCTTCTTCAAGATTCTCCTAGAAAATGAACTTCAAACTACCACAGTGACTTGAGAAAAACTGATTTGCTTTTGAGAAAACAAAAACTGATGGTGAACAGGGGCACCTGGGTGGCACAGTCGGTTAAATGGTGAACTCTTGGTTTTGGCTCAAGTTGTGATCTTAGGCTCGTGATCTCAGGGTCATGAGATCCAGTCGTGCATCGGGCTCCTTGCTTAGCATGGAGTCTGCTTCAGATTCTCTCTCTCTCTCCTTCTACCCCTCCCTCTTGTACACTCTCTCACACACACATAAACAAATCTTTAAAAAATAAACAACTGATGGTGAACATTAAATATAGTTTCATGTGCAACTAAATAAATCAGAAGTCCCAAGTACCCTGGAAGACACATGTTCCTGAACATGTGAGTATAGAAAATCAACCCTCTCAGCACCATTTCCCACATCCTCTGCTCCTTACACATCACTAGTGTCTTCCTATGGACAGATCTAGTTTTGCAGACTTCCCATGAAAGCCACTTGCCCTGGCTCTCCAGGCTTCAAGATAAAAAAAAAAAAGAAGAAAGAAAAAAGTAGGAGAAGAAGAAGAATTGGCTGTAATTGCAATTAAATTACTTCTCTCAGGTCCTTTCATTCAAGATCTTCTCAAAAGTGAATACCAGATTAGATTAACTGAGCCTCAGGTCTCTTGGATCATACAATTAAACAATCCATGGACAATTTTCTATGACATATCTAGATTTTAAAAGTAAAAACCACACATACTATCATTTCGGCATTTGCCTAGGTCTGTCAGGTAACATCAGAACTCAAATACACATTCTTTATTTCATAGACACTGTTTTCTGCTCTTGATTTTATTATTAAGGAAAAATAAGTGAAAGTCCATAATTCAGGGGTTAAAGTACATCAACAGTGCTAACCTGGCCAATTCGGAAAGAAAACGGGACATAGGTGAATCTATGTAACGTTACTGTAAGAAGTGATAAAATGTGTATTCTTATAATGAAAAAAGGCTCATTTTGGAATACAAGTAATTTTTTATTTCCTGCTTTATATCTCTAATGTTCGTGTAGTTCCCTAATCAAGGCTCAAGAAAGGTTAAATGCCCTTTCATAGTAATTTTGCCCCCCAATATATATCTCAAGGCTTCTCCTTAGTGGGATGGATAAATGATTTGGTATTTTAAAGAAATTAGGTTCTGGTCTTTTTCATTTAGTAAGCAACTTCAGGCTGAGAGCAGAGAAATTCAGAGGAAAAGACAAAATATGGAAAATTGGGGCTTAGCTAGCCTGTCCTATTGTCCTATTAGCTACCTCCTGAGAAAACTCAAAAAAGAGAAGGGGAAAGTTTTCAGAATTTCTTTCTTAGTGGTCATCATTGGATAAGCCTCCAGAATGCCATGGTCATTACCAGTGAAATGAGCCTAGTCATGGACACACTCTGCTCCTTCTGATTAGCTTTGCTGCAGCAACATCTCAGTGAGTGAGCTGCTTAATCAACAACAAACATAGAATAGAAAGAGGTAAACAGGCAATTAAAGAAAGAAATGTTGAAGATCAATGGATCTGGAATGATACCCTGCTTTTGGTGATCACAGATTTCTTTGTGCTTTCATTTATTCACACATTCATTTAATGAACATTCATGAATGTCAGTGATGAACCAAGGACTATTACTGGTGCGAGGATTTCAAAAGAGGATAAGCTGGTGTTTATTACAAAGGAACAATAGAATGCATGGAGCAAGGATCAAATGAAGCAAATAAAAACAAAGAAGCAAAAAGTATAAATATTGCTAAGAGTTCTGATGGAGATATTTTAATATAGTCTTTCAGGTTAATGAAGTTATAGCTGAAGTCATAGCTGAAGTCTGCTGGGACCTGGAAATAGTTCACAGAGAAGGTAATGTCAAAGCTAAACTTGAAGCAATGAGATAATCTTTGGGATTAAATTTCATTGAACATTGCAGAAAAGCCACAAATCACAGTGAACTTTACAGAAATGTATTTCTCTCTTATAAAATAATGAAGATAAAAATAATAGAAAACACACCAATATTTGGCTTGCTATGAGCCAGGCACTATCCCAGCACTAACATGTATTACCTTATTTCATACTCAAGTCAGCCCTTTGAGGTTGGTGATATTATTAACCCCATTTTAAAGATAAGGAAATTAGGGTACAGAGAAGTTAAGTAATTTACCAAAGGTCACACAGATCTGGGATTTGAATCCTGACAATCTGTTTCCAGAGTCAGATGTTGGCCCTCATAGATGTGATCACAGATGTGATTTTGAGGAAGTGAAAGAGAAAAAAGCATGATATTTTATAGAAGCCTCATAAGTTTGACTGTAACATGTGGGCATACTCAGAAGTGTGTAACTGAGGTCATCTCTCAAAGAAACAAGAGGCCACATTTTCTGAATGTGAGAAGAACAGTAAGATGCATGTCGTGGCTTGTGTATGTCCTACCGGATCCTTGTAGAAAAGTATCAAAGGGAAAAGAAGATGCTTTATATCATAAACACAGTGACCGTGTCATAAAATATGTATTCTGCTTCATATGCCTCTTAGAAATAAAGAGATTTGTTTCCCGGTCTTCTAAAATTGCAAGATTTGGCAGAAATTTTACAAGTTTCGATACTAAATTTAACAAGTAAATCAAAGGAAGGAAGGACAAAAAGAAGGAAAGAACAAAAGGAAATTTCCTTCCAAATCTCTAAGTTTAAAAAACAATTGGTGTATTTGTGGAGGAACATCTGAATATCTTACAACAGTAAATCTGCCCCATCAACAGGTAGTTCAGGTGGGGCTGGCTGGGGCAGTTGGTGTTCAACTGGCAAGAAAAAATTTCGGAGTATTAGTCATGTCCACGGTGGAGAGAGGCTCTAAAACAAACTATACAAATGGGCAAAAAGCCTATCTTCTCAAGTGAGACGACAGAAAACAAAAAGTCCTTTCAATGTAGAGTCTTAAACATGGGAGTCATACAATATCCACAGAGAGAGGTAGAGATGGGCTCTGCTGCTTGTTTCCACCCACCCATCCCAAACCTAAGTTAATTTCCTGTCTAACATTGATCGTATTAGCTTCATGCAAGGACACATGAGAACTTGTCCCTTTTTCATTAAGCGGGGCTTAATAGTACTTAACGAGAATAACTTCTGACGGGAAATGAAATGGCAGGCTCTATATTCATATGCAAAATGCTGTTTAAATAACTCAGAACGAGTTCTTGAATACCTAGAGGTATTTTGCAGAAGTGAAAACTCATTGTGGTGGTTTGTACATTTTATATGCTCCTCTGCAAAACCCATGTAAACCAAGAAACAAGTTTCCTCTGATGGAAGGCAAGGCTACCTTCCACCGATGAGGCAGCAGCAGGTAGAGACCCAGGCAAATATCATGCACCCGTCCATGCTGTGGAAGTGTAAATGCAGATTGCTGCTGTATGCAGATTTCTTTCAGGCTAAACCTTTTGAGTTGCAAAGATTGCACACCTGCTATTTTCTTAAACTTATTCTTGTGAAAGCTCATGAGAAATGGGATAGGGTCATTAGTGTACAGCAATTTAAAACACTGAGATCAAGATGTAAAGAATGGTGATTTCCACCAGTGGTCTGGAAAAGGACCTATCAGATCATCTGGTTCAACTCATTTTATAAGTGGGAACACTGGGACACCTGGGTAGCTCAGTTGGTTGGGCAGCTGCCTTCGGCTCAGGTCATGATCCCAGGACTTGGGATCAAGTCCCACATAAGGCTCCTTGCTTGGCAGGGAGCCTACTTCTCCCTCTGCCTCTGCCTGCCACTCTGCCAGCTTGTGCTCTCTCTCTCCCTGACAAATAAATAAAATCATAAAAAAATGTATATATAAGTGGGAACACTGAGGCCCAAAGAGAGAAAGTGACTTACAGATTGTGGGTTTCCACAGAAGATAGCCAGTTCTTCTGTTTATTGATGGGGAAGATGTACATTTATTAATGTAAAACTAATTTCCACAAAGATATGAACTGGTATATTCATATAATTCTAGAAATATATATATATATATATATCAGAATCTTTTTCTGTGTACTTTTTTCTTCTGAATGTAGTTTTCAGGTAAATATTTGATAATTTGTTCAATTTTGTTATTTTCGGATTATTATTTTCTGATTTTTAATAACAAACACACATTACTTGCATAATGGAGGATGACAAACATATCTGGATATTGGTCTTCTTTATCACCCATAAAATTAGCCAACATCATAATCAAGTTAGACTGCCCAACCCAATGAGGCCTTAGTATGAAACTTTGGAAAAGCGATTTGCATCACTGATGTCTAATAAGGCTTTGCTTGCAATTGGAATGTTCCACTAAGAGGAAAAACACTAGTGCTTTGCTACTCAAAGTGCGGTCCACATAATAGCAGCATGAGTATTTCCCCAGAGCTTGATAGAAATGCAGAACTTCTAAACTCAGCCCTACGAAAAACAGAATCTGCATTTTAACAACAAGGTCTGGACATGTTTCATACACACATTGCAGTTGGAGAATAACTATTCTAAGCCAAAGCATAAATCCTATTTGCATCGAATCCCTGAGATTGAAAAGTCATATGGAGGAAAGACTTGGAAAAAAGAGGTCACAGCATATAGAACTGAAGAAATAGAAATTAGTCATAGGAGACTTGGGGTATGCTTTTAACCTAGCCTGGACTATATTTCTTTGTTTGACAGTTACCTTATTTGTAAATGTGGTTAAGAGTCCCTGTATAGGGGCACCTGCATGGATCAGTTGGTTAAGCATCTGCCTTCAGCTCAGGTCATGATCCCAGGGTCCTGGGATCCAGCCCTGCGTCGGGCTCCCTGCTTAGTGGGGAGCCTGCTTCTCCCTCTGCCCCCTACTTGTGCTCCCTCTGTCTCTCTCAAATATATAAATCTTAAAAAAACAAGGGTCCCTATATCATATGACTATTTTGAGAATTAAGTACAGTAATATGTGTTAAAAATCCAACAATGTACATGACATGTAGGAGATGAGGTCTCATTAATGCCATTTTTTTTCCTTCTTACCTTGAAAGTTTAAGAGCATATTTGGTGGCTTTATAGTCATGCAGCAAAGAGAGGATGTTAAAAATACATCTAAAGAGATATACTATGTTGCTTCAGGCTGCAACCCTTGTTTTCAGAATGTATTAAGTGTCTCTAGCAGTCAGTCTAATACAATGTCTTATAGAACTCAGATTTGGCAAGAAGGGCTTGGATATTTTCCCTTCCTAAAAAGGGAGGTAATGATGGCTTTTAATTGTAACACAATTAGAGCTTTTGATATCAAATTAATTTTCAGTGATAGTGTTGGTCTTGGCAGAGAGTGCAGAATTTATGAGATTAAAGCCCCGTGAGTATACACACATACTCACATAGCTTTTTATGCAAATTGAAATCCCTGCTTCATTTTCCAGTTCTAGAATCAAAGATTAAGGATAATAAAGCTTTTTAACTTAGCTAAATTAGTTAAATGCACTTTATTACATCAAGCCATATTTTATTATGGGCCATAGTTGGCGAATTCTCTCCACTTTAAATAATTATTCACAAGATAATAATTTCATGAAATTTGTTTACACAGAAAATATGGAGACATGGTTCTACATTAAAATTAGAGTTTTAATAAAATTTTGAGCCTGTATCTTACCTGTAACAATCGATGTATTTAAGTCCATATGCTTAAACTATCATGAACACTGAAACAAAATCTTATTTTTGTTATTTTATTTTATTTTATTTTATTTATTTATTTTTTTTATTTCTGTTATTTTAAAAAACATTTTATATTTTATCAATAAAAGCAAGTGGATTTGAATTTTGATTCACCCCATAGAGATGGTACCACTAATAATATATCAAGGTTTCTTTTTTCCCCGTACACTGACCCACACTGTGTTATTGGGTTTTTACTGGTATTATAGTAAAAAATTTTTTTGCAGTATTTTTAATTATTGAAATTTAACTTTTCATTTAAAAATGATAGACACACAAGTGTTACAAAAAAGTTACTAAATATCTGATATACACATCACTAGTATCCCTCTGATACTGACATCCTACATAAACACAGTACAATTACCAACATCAGGAAATTAATATTGATGCAAAACTGTAACTTTTCACTAAATTTCACTAAATATTCTACTGTTGTCTTTATAAAGATCTAGGTTAAATTTGGGATCTATACATTATGCATAGTTGCTATGATACATTAGTCTCCTTGAATCAGAAAGTTTCTATATCTTTTCCCCCTTCTTTTATTACCTTAACATTTTTAAAGAGGACTAGCCAGATTTTTTGTATAATGTCTCTAATTTTGGCTTGCCTGTCTCTTTACCACTAAATTCTGTGGTAAGAATACAACAGAAGTAACGTTGTGTCTTTCATTGTATCACAAGGCATGTGATATGGGCTTCGCTCCACTACTTACGACATCAAATTTGCTTACTTCCTTCAGATGGTACCTGGTAGGTTTTCCTCTATATTGGAATTCCCCTTTCCAATTATTGAGTATTTTCTGATACTTTGAGACTATGTACATATTTTTAAATCATGCATTCTCTCACTAATTTTAGAATGTGTTGAAGATAAAGGGTGATTGCCACTATTCATTGTACATGGGTTAGCTGGAATTCTGCTCTATGGAAGAGTTTTCTTTCCCTTCCTCTTTAGTCAGTGCTTAGTGATTGATTGATACCCTTGTTCATATCAGTCTGGACTCGTGGAATGTTATGTTATTCTATGGTTAGGAATTCATTCTTCTCACTGTTTCTTTTGTTGCTCAGATAGTCCCACATTTGGCATTTCGGAGTTCCTTTCTCTAGTCTCTGTGGCCTTTTAACATGGCCCCATTGTTTTTGAGTCTTTGCTTTTCTTGTATTATTAATGACAGTAAGCCACTTAAATTTTACTCAGTGAAACTTTCTGAACTTTTGTCCATTTTCCCATTTAGTTGTCATTGTTCTTATTGATTGATAGAAATTCTTTTCTTACTAAGGCAATTCTTTGCAATATGGTTTGTGAAATGTATTATAGTTGGTCATTTATGTTTCGACTTTTTTATCTTTTTGCATTCATAATTCATTTTTAATGTAATAAAATTTACCAAATTTAAGACTTCTGGGTTTTGTTGTCATAACTGGACAGGTGTTTCCCACTCCTTTATTATAAAACATTTATCTCTGTACAGTATTTTTTTAAGTATCTTCTTTTCCATTCAAAGTTTCTCATAGTATAAGATGTTAGTTATATATAAATCTTTTTTCCTCTAAATGGTTACTTTGAGAAAAAAAACCCACATTTATTGTTTAACTCATTTTTAAATTTTTTTTAAAATTCTGTACTTCTCTAATAGTAATATTTTGTATGTATTTGATTTTATTTCTTCTGTTACTTTGTTACTTTGTATCACACTCCTGTATTTCGTCTAGTTTTATAATGCATTTTAATATACTATTCAGGTAACCTCTTGTCACTTATTTTTTTCATAGCTTATTTGTTTTTTATATAAAATTTAGTTTGTATTTTTTAAGTTAAATATCAGTTATTATTCCTGAGATCATATTAAGTTAGGAAGAATTAACAATTGTACAAATATGAGTCTTCTTATTCCAGATCACAGTAATTACTTTCTAACTGTTCAAGTCTCTCTTCTTGAGTCTTTCAAGAACATTTTATTCTCCATATCTGGAGAGTGTATTTTTGTTAAGTTTATTAAGTGGTATTTTTATCACAGTTTAAATTATTTCTGACGGCATATTTTCCATTATATGCTTTTTGGTTTTGTTTCTAAAAAAGAAACTTTTTATTTCTACCCATGGATTTTATACCTGGAAATCAATCTGAGTTTCTTCACTGTTACTGCTTTTACCAGTTGAATCATGGGTTTTTCAGTAGTACATTCACTTCAGTGGCAAATTGGTAAAAGTAGGATTTTCCTTCTCACTTTCCTATGTCTAATTTCTTTCACTTGTCTATCTACAATGGCTAATGCTTTCAAAATGCTATTATAATTATGGTAATAGTGGCCATCCTTGTCTTAGAATTCTAATGAGAGTGATTCTAATAGTTCCATGATTAAAAAAAAAAGAATTTGAGGTTGAGATGTCTGTATTTCATCATGTTTAAAGAACATCCATGTATCCTTATTTTTGTGATCAAAAATGGATGCTAATTTTTATCAAAGGCCTTTCAACATCTATGAAATGATCTATGTCTTTCTCTCATCATCCATCATTATGATAAAATTAATAGGTTTCTAAATGCTAAAGCATTCTTGCTATAATGGAATAAGTTTCACTTGTCGATGCCATAGTATTATTTTAATATGTGGCTAAGTTGTGTTTGATAATATTTATTTAGCATTTTCATTAATAATCTCAACAATGGTTTGGTCTGTTTATAAATTCTTTGCTGGATTTTGATGTCATTGTAAGACTAGCTTCATAAAGAAGACTTACTTGATTTCTTCCTTTATATTAATGAAAAATTTTTAATAGCTTTGTGATTTCCTGATCTATAAACGTTTTGGTAAAATTTCCCTGAGAAATGTCTGGATTTGCTGATTTTAGATAGAGGGATAAAATTTTCACAACTTTATTTTTTCTTAGTGAGTGGTTTATAGGTATTCTCCTTGTGTTGGCATCAATTAATCTAGTGAAAATTCCTAGAAAGGTGTTTAATTTTTTCCTGAAATTTCAATTGCTTTTGCAGAGTTGAACAATATAGGTTCTTGTCAATGTTTTAGTTTTCTCCAACTGCGATGATTTACGCCTCATTTCTTATTTTTGTATTTGTATTTTCTGCTAACCAATTAGGTTTGCTCAAAACTTCAGAGTTTGATTTATTTATTCTGCCTTTTTTTTTGCTTCTAATTGATCATATTTTGCTTTTATCTTTATTGACTCCATCCTTCTACCTTCCCTTGGTTGCTCATTGTTTTCATTTTTCCTATCTTCAATTAAAACTTTATGCCTTTACCTCATAATTTCTGATGTGAATGGCTTTCACGATTGAGGTATTTAGGAATTCTACATTTTGGTTTTACTTTTTTTTCTTAAATTATTTCAGAAAAATTTTCACAAGCTCCGGGTTCTAAGGACTTTTTGATATTTTGTTTTGTTATTACATTCTGGTTGCAGTTCAGTGTGATTAAAAAATACTTTATTGTTTCTACTTTGAAATCCATAGAGGGTTTATTTGCAACTTATTATTTGCAAACTTATGAATATTCTATACACATTTTGGTAAAAGGCTGAGTCACTGTTTTCAAGGAACAAAGTTTCAATGTTTTTACTATTTTAAGGTTTTAAATGAAATTTAGACTAATTTTGTTAAATTCCAAAATACTCTTTGTGATTTTTTTAGAAAGATTAGATGGCAGATAATTTCAAGAGTATTTGGTAGACAATTCAATTTTCATAAAGTTTAATTTATTTTAAATTTAGGAACATTACCTTTCTGTCTTATTCAAAATTTATTTCACGTTTCTTAGTGAAAGCTTTTTCTGTTTGGTTTAGATGTTTCATAAAGTCTGTTTCTTTGCTTTTCAATATTAGCTATCATACTGATATCACTGTTTCATAAAAGTTTTAAATGAAAAAGTTAAATGAGAAGCTATAATCATATGTTTAATTTTTTGTAACTTTTCATGCATACACAGACATACATACATATGTATAAATATTTTATTTATTACAGAGACTTTCTTTATATGAAAGAAATTTGTTAAATTGACCCCCACTAGATTGCCAATTAGGCTGTATAACATTTTGTTATTATGAACATTTTAGCCAAGTAGAAATGGTTGTGTGTGCAAATTTGTAAGTATGTGTGTGTATACACACTCAGACACATATACAGAAAGTGCCAGTTTAATTCCAAGGTCTCATTTCTATCACAAAAAAAAGATGCTTCTTTTCAGAATGCACATTTAAAATTGATAGCATTAAGAACATGGACATTTAGTGCCACATTACCCCCAAGAGCATTGTATTTTGAGGTAATGTACAAAGCGGATCTGTTTATAACTACTCCCATTTCTTTTTCAGCCCTCCTGTAATCTCTTGGAATGAGTGTATGTGAGGAAATGGAGTTTAGAACAGTGACCCAGATCCCATCTCTATATGGCAGTACATATGGTACACATGACTTATTTTTATAAGGCGAGAGCAAAACACTTGCTTCAAGAGTGTTTCTTCACAATATCTCCAGCAATAACAAAGCCCTGCATCAGATCAGCTACATCAAAATGTCCTATTTTGTCAATATAAATAGTCGCCCTTATTGGTGTTAGCATATATTATGGATTTTCTTTCCTCTGTGAGGTACCGTGCTTTGCATTTTTCCTGCTTTCATCATGTATTCCTATCATAATTAGACAAATACACTGCAAAATTGCAAGATTGTAAAGACCGAGTCTAGAGCTACCATAGATGAGTAGCCACTGGTGACCTGTGACCTCTGCAGGCCCCACCACCCACCTGTACCCCAAAGGATGATCAACTTAAGTAAATTAGAGGCAAATCTGGTTCTATTCACCTAAACATCTCTTTGGAATAGAGGTGCCTGTTTGGAGGATTGTAAAGACTTCAGGTTGACTAAGTTGGTACACAGGCTAATATTTGTTGCCCCAATTCCCAACCTCTGCAGCCATTTGAAATATAATCTTTATAATTTCGTCTCATCTATGATTCTAAAACTCATTGCCCCTATCAGAATCTCCCAGCCACTTCTAACACTGGACAGGTGGTGATTGCTCAGGCCTGAGGAGAGGGTCACGGGTCTGCTTCTCTTACCATTCCTCATTCAGGCTCAACAGAGAGCCTGCTAGAGGAAGAGTTTGAGAAATGGTTATAAGCAACACATGAAATTTCACTGAGTGGGTAACATGAAAGCTCAGACATTTGGGGGAATTATTCAGTGAGAATCAGAAGTTGTCATAGGCACTTTATAAAACTTATTATTTACATCCTGGACAGTGACTCCCTAATTTATATCCAGCACTCTGGATTTGTCTTGTGGACATGCCTGTTACTATCAGACACGGGTGTCAAAATACTCTGAGCAAATTGTGAAGGAGAGTGATGTGTTGGTTCTCAGTTGTGCCTATAACAAGTAAAGGGAAAGACTCCTTTTGCCTTAGGATATCAAAATGTCAGGCTATAGTACCTGGTATAGTATAGATGGTCCCTCCTTCATAAACTGACTAGAATCCATCTTTTGTTTTTTTCTTCTTTTTTTTTTTTTTTGCCCCAGGGGTACAGGTCTGTGAATCACCAGGCTTACACCTTTCACAGCATTCACCATAGAACAAACCCTCTCCAATGTCCATAACCCTTCCAACCTATCCCTACCCTCCCACCCCCCAGTAACCCTCAGTTTGTTTTGTGTGATTAGGAGGCTCTTATGGTTTGTCTCCTTCCCCATGCCATCTCGTTTCATTACTTTTCCCTCCCTACCCCCCACGACCCCACACCCTGCACCTCATGTTCCTCATGTAAAAGAGATCATATGATAATTGTCTTTCTCTGATTGACTTATTTCGCTCAGCATAATACCCTCTAGTTCCATCCATGTCGTTACAAACGGCAAGATTTCGTTTCTTTTGATAGCTGCATAGTATTCCATTGTATATATATATATACCACCTCTTCTTTATCCATTCATCTGTTGATGGACATCTAGGTTCTTTCCATAGTTTGGCTATTGTGGACATTGCTATAAACGTGCGGGTGCATGTGCCCCTGAGGATCACTACCTTTGTATCTTTAGGGTAAATACCCAGTAGTGCGATTGCTGGATCGTAGAGTAGCTCTATTTTCAACTTTTTGAGGAACCTCCACACTGTTTTCCAGAGTGGCTGCACCAGCTTGCATTCCCACCATCGCCAACATCTGTCGTTTCCTGACTTGTTGATTTTAGCCATTCTGACTGGCATGAAGTGGTATCTCACTGTAGTTTTGCTTTGTATTTCCCTGATGTCGAATGATGTTGAACACATTCTCATGTGTCTGTTGGCCATTTGGTTGTCTTCTTTGGAGAAATGTCTGTTCATGTCTTCTGCCCATTTCTTGAATGGGTTATTTGTTTTATGGGTGTTGAGTTTGAGAAGTTCTTTATAGATTTTGGATACAAGCCCTTTATCTGATATGTCATTTGCAAATATCTTCTCCCATTCTGTCAGTTGTCTTTTGGTTTTGTTGACTGTTTCCTTTGCTTGTCTTTTGGTTTTGTTGACTGTTTCCTTTGCTGTGCAAAAGCTTTTAATCTTGGTGAAATCCCAATAGTTCATTTTTGCCCTTGCTTCCCCTGCCTTTGGTGATGTTCCTAGGAAGAAGTTGCTGCGATTGAGGTCGAAGAGATTACTGCCTGTGTTCTCCTCAAGGATTTGGATGGATTCCTTTCTCACATTGAGGTCATTCATCCATTTTGAGTCTATTTTTGTGTGCGGTGTAAGGAAATGATCTAGTTTCATTTTTCTGCATGTGGCTGACCAGTTTTCCCAACACCATTTGTTGAAGAGACTGTCTTTTTTCCATTGGACATTCTTTCCTGCTCTGTCGAAGATTAGTTGACCATAGAGTTG
>LNAC01001147.1:225987-300722 GCA_002007465.1 Ailurus styani | reverse complement strand
TCCTGACACTTTACTGAATTCCTGTATGAGTTCTAGCAGTTTTGGAGTGGAGTCCTTTGGGTTTTCCACATAAAGTATCATATTATCTGCAAAGACTGAGAGTTTGACTTCTTCTTGCGGATTTGGATGACTTTTATTTCTTTTTGTTGTCTGATTGCTGAGGCTAGGACTTCTAGTACTATGTTGAATAGCAGTGGTGATAGTGGACAGCCCTGCCGTGTTCCTGACTTTAGGGGAAAAGCTCTCAGTTTTTCTCCATTGAGAATGATATTCGCTGTGGGTTTTTCGTAGATGGCTTTGATGATATTGAGGTATGTACCCTCTATGCCTACACTATGAAGAGTTTTGATTAAGAAAGGGTGCTGTACTTTGTCAAATGCTTTTTCAGCATCTATTGAGAGGATCATATGGTTCTTGTTCTTTCTTTTATTAATGTCTTGTATCACATTGATTGATTTGCGAATGTTAAACCAACCTTGCATCCCAGGAATAAATCCCACTTGGTCGTGGTGAATAATCCTTTTTATGTGCTGCTGGATCCTATTGGCTAGTATTTTGTTGAGGATTTTTGCATCCGTATTCATCAAAGATATTGGTCTGTAATTCTCCTTCTTGATGGGGTCTTTGCCTGGTTTGGGGATCAAGGTAATGCTGGCCTCATAAAAGGAGTTTGGAAGTTTTCCTTCCAATTCTATTTTTTGGAACAGTTTCAGGAGAATAGGTATTAATTCTTCTTTAAATGTTTGGTAGAATTCCCCTGGGAAGCCGTCTGGCCCTGGGCTCTTGTTCGTTGGGAGATTTTTGATGACTGCTTCAATCTCCTTACTGGTGATGGGTCTATTCAGGTCTTCAGTTTCTTCCTGGTTCAGTTTTGGTAGTTTATATTTCTCTAAGAATGCATCCATTTCTTCCAGATTGTCAAATTTGCTGGTGTAGAGTTGCTCATAATATGTTCTTAGAATTGTTTGTATTTCTTTGGTGTTGGTTGTGATCTCTCCTCTTTCATTCATGATTTTATTCATTTGAGTCCTTTCTCTTTTCTTTTGGATAAGTCTGGTCAGGGATTTATCGATCTTATTAATTCTTTCAAAGAACCAGCTCCTGGTTTTGTTGATTTGATCAACTGTTCTTTTCGTTTCTATTTCATTGATTTCTGTTCTGATCTTTATTATTTCTCTTCTCCTGTTGGGTGTAGGCTTTGCTGTCNCTTTGCTGTTCTTTCTCTAGCTTTTGTAGGTGTAGGGTTAGGTTGTGTACTTGAGACCTTTCTTGTTTCTTGAGAAAGGCTTGTATTGCTATATACGTTCCTCTCAGGACTGCTTTTACTCTGTCCCAAAGATTTTGAACAGTTGTGTTTTCATTTTCATTTGTTTCCATGAATTTTTTTAGTTCTTCTTTAATTTCCTTGTTGACCCATTCATTCTTGAGTAGGATGTTCCTTAACCTCCATGTATTTGAGTTCTTTCCAGCTTTCCTCTTGTGCTTGAGTTCTTGTTTCAGAGCATTATGGTCTGAAAATATGCAGGGAATGATCCCAGTCGTTTAGTACCCATTGATACCTGATTTGTGACCCTGAATATGGTCTATTCTGGAGAACGTTCCATGTGAACTAGAGAAGAATGTGTATTCTGTTGTTCTTGGATGGAATGTTCTGAATATATATGTGATGTCCAACTGGTCCAGGGTGTCATTTAAAGCCTTTTTTTCCTTGTTGATCTTATGCTTCGATGATCTGTCCATTTCAGTAATGGGGGTGTTAACGTCCCCTAGTATTATTGTATTATTGTCAATGTGTTTCTTTCATTTTGTTATTATTTGGTTTACATAATTGGCTGCTCCCATGTTAGAGGCATAGGTATTTACAGTTGTTAGGTCTTCTTCTTGGACAGATCCTTTAAGTATGATATAGTGTCCTTCCTCATCTCTTATGATAATCTTTGGCTTAAAATCTAATTTATCTGATATAAGGATTGCCACTCCAGCTTTCTTTTGCTGTCCATTGGCATGGTAAATTGTTTTCCACCCCCTCACTTTAAATCTGGACGTGTCTTTGCATGTAAAATGAGTTTCTTGTAGATAGCATATTGATAGGTCTTGTTTTTTTATCCATTCTGATACCCTGTGTCTTTTAGTTGGGGCATTTAATCCATTTACATTCAGGGTAAGTATTGAGAGATATGAATTTAAAGCCACTGTATTGCCTTTATGGTGACTGTTACTGTATATTGTGTCTCTTCCTTTCTGGTCTATGTTTCTTTTAGGCACTCTTTGTTTAGAAGATCCCTTTCAATATTTCCTATAGGGCTGGCTTGGTGTTTGCAAATTCCTTTAGCTTTTGTTTGTCCTGGAAGATTTTTATTTCTCCTTCTATTTTCAGTGACAGCCTACCTGTATATAGTATTCTTGGCTGCAGATTTTTCTCTTTTAGTGCTCTGAATACATCATGTCAGTTCTTTCTGGCCTGCCAGGTCTCTGTGGGTAGGTCCGCTCTCAGTCTAATATTTCTATTGTTGTATGTTATAGACCTCTTGTCCCGAGCTGCTTTCAGGATTTTCTCTTTGTCACTAAGACTTGTAAGTTTTACTATTAGATGACGGGGTGTGGACCTATTTTTATTAATTTTTGGGGGGGGGGTTCTCTGTGCCTCCTGGATTTTGATGCTTGTTCCCTTTGCCAGATTAGGGAAATTCTGTATTAAGATCTGCTCCAATATACCTTCTGGCCCTCTCTAGCTCTCTTCCTCTTCTGGGATCCCAATTATTCTAATGTTGTTTCGTCTTATGGTATCACTTATCTCTCGAATTCTCCCCTCATGGTCCAGTAGTTTTTTGTCTCTCTTTTCCTCCTCTTCTTTATTCTCTGACATTTTGTCTTCTAAATCACTAATTCTGTCTTCTGCCTCATTTATCCTAGCAGTAAGAACCTCCATTTTTAATTGCCCCTCATTAATAGCTTTTTTGATTTCAGCTTGGTTAGATTTTAGTTCTTTTATTTCTCCAGAAAGGGTTTTTATTTCTCTTGAGAGGGCTTTTCTATTATCTTCCATGGTTTTTTCGAGCCCAGCCAGCACCTCAAGAATTGTCATTCTGAACGCTAGTTCTGTCATATTACTAATGTCCGCATTGATTAGGTCCCCAGCCATCATTATTGCATCTTGTTCTTTTTTTTGTGTTGACTTTTTCTGCCTTGTCATTGTATGCAGATAAGAATAGATGGATGAGAGAACAAAATACTAAAAGGTAGCAATGACCCCAGAGAAATATACACGAACCTACTCAGAAGAGACCTAGAACTGGGGAGAAAAGATAGAGGGAAAAAAACCAAGAAATCAAAACCAAACAAAACAAAAATCAAACTATCAAAAGCAAAACAAAACAAAAAATAAACAAAACAAATCCTATATCTATATCTATGTTATCTATTTCTGTTTCTATATCTATCTCTCTGACTCTATATCTATCTCTATTAGGTTGGTTGAATTGAACAGAACCTATATGTATACAAAAAATAAGTTTAAATACAGTGAAGGGATAAAATATGACTCTAACAATGAAAATTAAAAAAGATTAAAAAGTGTCGATAAGATATAATAATTAAAAACATTAAAATAGGAAAAAGGAAAAAATTAAAAGAGTAAGAAAAAAAGAAAAAGAAAAAAATTCAAAGAATTTAACTTTGAACGACAAAAGAATCATGGGGAAAAAGTCATTAATTTTCTGTGTTGCTTTCCCCTAGTTCTGGAATTCCACAATTCTCAGCAATCTTGAACTTGGCTTTGGCTGGATGTTTTTTTCTGGCCTTCTGGGGGAGGGGCTTGTAGAATCCATTTTTACAGACTTATCTCTCATCTGGCCTCCATTTCCTGTCTTCTTCCATTTAACCCAAGAAGTTCTAAATAACAGCTTTCTGAGCATGGCAGCTTTAAGCTTTTTCTTTTTGTGGGGGTGTGTGTGGGGGTTATGCATACCCTGTTCCTCTATGCAAAATGTCTTTTCCCACCTTGTTCTTTTTGAAATACCTACTCACCTTTTTTTTAAAATAATAGTGATATTTATTAAAAATACACAGTGAGCTAGAGTCTTCATTTAATCCAAACAACTTTTTGAAGTATTATTTTTTTATTGAAGTATAGTTGACATACAATATTATATTAGTTTTAGGTGCACTCCAGTGATTTGACAATTATACACATTATGAAATACTCACCATGGTGAGTATCGTTACCAACTGCCACTGTATAAAGTTATTACAACGTTATTGACATATATAGCATGTTTCCAATGATGTACTTTTCATCCTTGTGGACTTATTTATTTAATAACTGTTAAGTTTACACCTCTTTATCCCCTTCACCTATTTTGCCCATCCCCCACCTCCTCCCCCCTCTGGCAATTACCAGTTTGTTCTCTGAAATACTTATTCATCTTGAACATAAAACCTGACAACTCTTGTTGCTTAGACATAGAACCTGAGAAAGGTATTGGTTGCTTATCATTTATGAAAGGGTGCCTTTTAGGGAAAACCTGTAAGGGAGTGAGAAAAGTGATGGTTCAATAAAGGGAAAGGATTTGAGTAAGGATATGGTCTCAGGTAATTGAGAATGTTCTGATGGACAGTGACTCTGGATCTCTGTCTCCCCCTGAGGCATGGGGTTTGGTGTTTTTTATTCTCAGAGCAGTCAGCCTTTAGCTGAGGAACAACTCCTGGGTAAATAGGGGCCCATAGGCTGTGGGAAGTGCCCCAGAGAAAAGGGACAGTGATGAATCCTTAGCATCAAATACAGATAGCAGTTGTCAGATGGTGCACCAGCCTGATCAACAGGCTCTGGGTAGGATATTAACAGTGTGCTTTTTGTGTGTGCTTGATCTATCATGTGTGGTACTGTGAGAAGGAGATACAAGGAAAAAGTTAGTGCAAAAAAAGAAAAGGAGCAATAATCAGTCTCAGAACTGGGTTAGTTTTCTTTCTGTTGTTTTCATAAAGATTTTCAAATTGAAGCTACTGTGGCTATTATTTGAAAGTACTTATTTCATCACAGATCAGCATTTTTTATTTGCGTTTCATAAAAATACATATTTTCTCAATTAATATCCTCCAGGTAAATGGAATTCTGCCTTTTAAAGTGGTTGAGACATGTTGTATTTTGTTATCCAACTAAAAATTAATAATCCATTTACAGCATTTTTCAAGGAATGCATAGTTGTATTTTCACCAGATATCGCAAAGCAGTTCCTGGTAAAAATCCATCAAGATTGAATAGGACAAAAGTCATTCCAATTTCACTAGATGGTATGCCTTTTTAAAGACAGACCTAAGGCACTAAAGTAAAAGGAGATGAATCATCTTCCTCAAATATCTATTGGTTGATGAAAACAAAATTCATATGGATTTCCTGGGAACCTGTCCTGGGGTTTGATAATCACATTAACTGTTGAGAAGACTAGAGAAATGGTTCAATATCTACACATTCAGTATTTCCCCCCACATCTTCAAGAAAATCTTTACTAGCTTGGCGAATACTCTCTCTGGGTAATAAAAGAACAATATCCTAAAGGAAAGAAGGATCTTAACTCTGTCACTGTCCCCATAGGACAAAGCTTACATGCTCCGCGGAAGCACAACTTGGATGGCACTAATAAAAAGGAGCAATTTTAGAATCAGGAAATAGGATTCTTAAAGTGTTATTCATTCAAATTATCGACCTCCAAAGATAATTTCCAGGTAGAACTCTTCCCTTTTGTGCCTTTTTCACCAATCTCATTGTTAATTGATACTAGGTCCAGTGTTTCTTCATTAGATGTAGTCGCAACCTTCTGTTGGCAGGAAACTCCAATGGCCACTTGCAGGGAAAAGGAAGAAAGGCAGTAAAACCTGCTTCTGTTGAGTTTTCTGCCTTTTACTTAAGAAACAGGTTTACAAAATACTTTAACCACAACTCTGAGCTCCCCTGCATTCCACTAAACAAATGCTAATTAACTTTTAGTCACTATTGGGACTGGAAATACTCCCAAGACCAAAATATACCCTGGGGTCTCTTAGAGCATCAACACTGTGGAGAATTCCCACTTTTTTTTATGGTTACTCATCCTCATTGGAAACTCTTCAGGTGAATTTTGTTCCACTGTGTGCCACTTCACCACTGCTGCTGGCACCCCTTTTGAACCATATTTGTGTCATAGGCTCCTTTGGGGATGCTAGGACCTCTGGGTCCTTGGATCCACCTCTCTCTGGCCACTACATAATCATGGCCTCTGAAATCTTGCCATCTTACCAAAGAGCTGCCACCAAAGAGTCTGTGAGCCTTCCCCTGCACTGTGATGCCCTCAGCGTCCCTCACCTCTTCTCACTGTGGAAAAGAGCCACTTGCTCCCCGTTTCAAAAGGACTGCCTTCTTGATAAATAGCGAATTCTTCAATGAGCATAGGCTTTTACAAAGGTAAGAATGTGAACAATGTGTATTGACTTCAAAGTGTTTTTCTTTTTCCCCCTGGGGAAAAAAAAATAAGAATGATTTTAAAATAGGGGCATCTGGCTGGCTCAGTCCATTAAGCATCCTTCTCTTGATTTTGGCTCAGATCATGCTCTCAGGGTCATCAGATCAAGACCTTTGTCTGGCTCTGTGCTCAGAGGGGAGTCTGCATGAGGTTCTCTCTCCCTCTCCCTCTGTTCTTCCTCCCCGCACCCCTCCCCAGGAGCATGTGTGCTCTCTCTGCTGTCTCTCTCAAATAAATAAGTGAACCTTTAAAATAAATAAATAAATAAATATTAAAAAAAAAAACCCTAAAAAATAAAAACCTACTTTAAGAAGTATGAATTTAGGGAATGAGTTTGGAATAGGGTGAGATAGATTGCAAAGGAAAAATACAGATAGACAAAAATTGGTCCCTCATACATCCTCTTATCTTGATGAAAAATAAAATACAATAAGCAGCTTTTAAAAATTATCAGTTACCCAATTAGGGAAGGAAAAAGCATAATACTAATTTGATTTTATATCCTCCTGACCATTCGTTTTCCATTGCTAGTGGAATATATATCAATGCAATGCAAAATGGAGAGCAATTTGGCAAATATCTGTCTAAGTTACAAATGCTTTTACCTGGCAAGTCTTCTCTAGTAAATTCATTTTGCATTTCAGACTAATACTAAGGGAAGTATCTGTAGAGCCTGCTTTCAAGCAACCAACTTAAACAGTGGAAACCTGAGGAAGGTAGAAGGGCCTACAGTGACCCCCAACCCCCTGGCTGAATACAAATAGGCTCATTAGGCAATCAACCTCAAAATATCCATTAACCCTAGCTGACCAATGGGTTAATTACACCCTGACACAGGTACCAAAAAAGGAAATTTTCATACATTCCCATACCTCCTCATTTCCCCCCCCTAACTACAGTCCCCCCACCACTGCCTCCTCACAGTCTCTCCTTTGCTACCCTGCCCACTGCTCCCTTGTGGTGTATTCAGTACACTTCTATCTCCTTTGTTCTACCTTGGGTGAAGCATGTCACCTCTAGTGCAGCCAGCCTCCACCTGATGAGGGCACCCACATTCATGCACCCCCCTCCCCCACAGTATCTACAAAGATATGCAGTGCAACATTTTTTTGAAATAACAGAAGATAGAAATAACATCAACAGTCAGCCAGTTCAAAAAATATGGTACATTCATATAATATAGTACTTTGTAGCCATAGAGAAGAAAGGAGAAAGCTCTTCATAGGCTAATATGGAGTGCTCTCAAGACATTAAAGCAACATTTTTAAAAGTTTGGACTTTAAATCTGGATATTGAACAAGGGAAACTTAACCCCTCTGCGTATCATTTTTCTAACTTGAAAAATGAAGACCGTGATCTTGTTCCCCTCATAAGGTTGTTGTGAGGATTGTATCAATGAATAAATACTTGAAGAGGACTTAGAATACGAGCTGACATGGAGTTTGGTGCTATTTACATTCCTGAGACAAATTAGTTGGGGAGGGGGTCAAAACAGTGTGAATGGTATGCTTCTATTTATGCAAAAATGGGAAATGCAGGGGCACATGTTTACTTTTGTTTCCATGTAATACATTGTGAAGGTTATACAGAGAACCATTAGCTCTGGTGTTTATGCGGGGAGAAGTGGATTAGAGTGAAGAGGGAAAGAAACTTACCGATGTATGTCCTTGTATGCATTTAAAATCAAGAATAATGTTAATTTGTTATCTGTTCAAAATTAAATAGATAAAAATAAATAAGAAGTCCTTCCCTGCAGCAAATTTAGGGAAAGTTCACTATTTATGCTTCTAATTCTTTTGCCGCTGTATGAGGGAGCGCTTATTGCCAGCCGATGGAGATGAAAGTCCCAGATGTCTGTCTGGTCTTCTTTGAGCCCACACTGATGTTGTTAGGGTGCCTCATTAGAGCTTCACAGTGGCAGAAATCAAAGCTCCCCCATGTCCTTTGCTTGTGGGCTGGGGGTGGGGGAACCGGTTTTATAGGGTTTGGTTGGGAACATTTAGTTGTCTAAAAAGGGCTAAGCTGCCCCTTTCTTGTTCTTTTGCTAGAGAAAACAGGTTTTCCCTGAGGTGGTGGTGGTGGTGGTGTTTTCCACGTTGGCATTTATGGCTTGTCTTTTTCAGCTCCAAGTCTCGGCTATGTGAGGCCAAAAGAAAATACAGGGAATTCACCAGGATGTCACTTTTCACATCCTGAGGTTTCTAGCTGGGCTGCCTTCTTTTGATCTTTCCGAGTCTTCTTATGTCTGTTTTAAATAATGTCCAGGGTTTTTATTGTGTTTATCATGAGGAATATGGGAAAGTATGCCTATAACATTTTGAAACCAGAAGTCTCATATATTTTTAAAGTGTCTTCATTGATCAGTTTCTTTTTATGGTAAATCTTGATAATTTATATTTGTGGTGCTATTCTGATTTGGCTAATTTTCCAGTATATCCATGCAACAAATCATTCTGAATAGGTAAACCATTAACAGAGTTTTCACATGACATTGACATGACACAACGTATATTCAACCATCTTATTCAACAGTGATAGTTTCAGTAGGATTTCCTTAATTTTCTCAGATATCCTGGGAATTTTTTTTCTGTTGATAGAGACTAGTATGTTTTCTTCTAGCTAACCCAGTAGTCAGTGGTATGGGAAACAAAGGCAAAAGAAAAAATTAAATTTCCTTTCTACTTAAAGCCATTGACAAGTCCTTGAAGTAGACAGACTGACCCTCTGGGAACTCAGTTTCCTCAGTGTTGACACTTCGCTAAGAGCAAAAGGCAATCTTTCTTAACATTGTCCCAAGCCCCCAGGATCCTGTGAGTCTACTTTAAACATATATAAATTCCTTTGGAAACTTTCTTGTCTCTACCGCCCAAAATACATGTTGGCAGTCATCCTCCAAGCATATGGCTCACCAGTATTCATCTGAAGGGTCTCACTGATGTGGGAAACAAAGGCAGAAGAAATACTATTAAATTTACATACTACCTACAGCCCATTGACAAGTTCTGGAAACAGGCAGAGTGACATTACTCGAGGAACTTAGCTGCCTCCATGTTAATACTTTGCTAAGGGCAAAAGGGTAAGTCTACTTTAATATATAAAAATACCTTTGGAAACTTCCTTTATCTTACCCCACAAGATACATGTTGGCAATAATCTCCCAAGAATATGACCCACTGATATACATCTGAAGGGTCTCATGACTCAAGTTTTATGAGACAGTAATAAATGACTTTTTCCCAGCAATAGCTAGTCTCCCCTCCCCTCCAAGGTCCTGGAAACCTTGCTTCCAAAATTCCTTAGAGACTTACGCTATCCCTAACTACCCCCTTCCCAAGGATATAGGGGCCTCATGACCCCTGTGCAGCTCTTTCTGCCCACGGGTCCTATGCTTTAGTAAAACCATGTTTTTGCACCACAGATGTCTCAAGAATTCTTTCTTGGCTGTCAGCTCCAAACCCGAACATTTCCACATCAGTTAGGTTTTTGAAGTTTCTGTTTTATTTCATTTTACTGGAGAAACTGCAGAAGAATGTTAAATTATTTTAATAATGTCAAACCATTCCCCTTAATTTAATCAAACATTGTGTCACTTCCTCATCTCTTCTTCATTCCCCAGCCCACAGCAATCAGCAATCAAATCCTATGATTAAGGAAACCTATCATCCTAATATTTCCACATTCAGTGGGACTTTCCTTTCTTCTTCTTCTTTTTTTTTTTTTTTTTGGTCCTAAACTTACTGGTTCTACATGCTTCAATACACATGTCAGTCTTCATGCACAATCAGTCTTTTTTTCTTGAACCTCTATACCTTTTTATGTAGGAAGACCCTGTAGCAACTCTTTCATAGCCCGCTAGGTTAATTCCTCTTCCATGCTGCAACCTTCACACACTGTTTTTTATCAGGGTTCTGCCCATACAGCCCTGGCCATCTCCTCCATCGACGTGCTTTTCCTTACTTTGCGAATGTCTTTGTTGAAGAACATAGTTAAACTATCATTGATGTGCTGAAATATATACGTGGAAGTCATTGACTTCTTTGTACATAGGAAATAAAATTGACCATTATCACAGAAAAATAGAAAATATACAGAAGTTAGCATCATAAGAAATAGACAATTCCTAAGGCACTCTTCACCACAGATCTCTTGCCTCAGTTCTGACACGTACGCCAGGTATATAATTTCCATCCAGCTGTCCCAGATGTTCTCACACCCAAAATATCCAAAATTGACCTCTCACCTCATGCCCACAAGCCCTTATCTCCTCTACTACTTTCTTTCAAGTGGTGGCAGCCACGTGTTTTTAGTCAGTTCCACTAATGTAACTCACTGCTCGTCTCCTGGACAAATGAAGGTGTCACCATCTGAGGGCCTCTGGTCATGTTCCTCTGTCCATGCTGCCTAATGCCATCTTCTAGCCCCAAAGGGTATGTTGGAGAAATGTAGGCAGTCTTTTCACATTAGAAGACTACTCCTAATACTTTCTATAGCTTGTAATTCTCCTCCCCCTGAGCTAATATGCGAGAATAGGTATGATCAGACAGAGCCATGTGCCCTGACTTAGACTTTCCATTCTTCTAAGAAAAAAGACAAGACTTTAAGCCTCTCTCCTGGCATGTGGAGGAAGTGTAAGGTCTCAGGTGGACATCAACTCACTGCAGTGGGGGCATCCATAAAAACATGTGTTACAGATGTGGTTTCAGCATTCATGGTTGTTCCGAGGACTGTAGTCAAGGCTTCAGTGATAGAGTGATGACCATATGTTTGGACTGTAGCTCAGAAACTCTTCCCTTCTACTCTGTTCTGCCTTAGCCTTCACACAGGTTGCTTCCCACTCCATGGTAGAAATAAGTAGCAAGGACAGGTGGAGAAAGGTGCTAGAGGTTCACCTGGGGTGTGTGTGGAGGGATGGGGTTAATACTTATTCCACAAGACCTAACCAGCTGGAACTCTAAGCAGAAGAGTGTAGTCAGTAAGAGCACAGGCTTTGGAACCCAGACTCTGAAAACCATGCTGCTTGTCCTCGACTCACCTCTCTGCTATGTGATTTTTGGTGGGTTACCTAAACTCTGAGCTTTGGTTTTCTCATCTGTAAAATGTAGGTTATTATAGGACCTCTGTCGTAGAGTTGTTTCAGGGATTAAATGAATTACTCTGTGCAAAGCATTTACAACAGTGGCCAGACATACCCAGCTGTTAAAAGCTTTGGCTCTTATTTCTGTGGCATTGGGGCTCCTTGCTGCCTGATTGATGGGCCTCAGAGAATAGTGAAATATCTTGGAAAATCAACTTCCTTGTATTTTTTCTTCTTACTCTAATTTGTGATTTCAAGAACCTAGAGACCATTTTGGACTGTCCCCTTTCCGTCTCTCTCCACTTAGGCTCCTTATATTTCCAAGCACAGATCCTGCTGATGTTATTTCCTCAATCAGACTTTCTTTTCTATCCCTTTTGCTACTATTCTTTTTAGGGCTTCATTGTTGGTCATCTGAATTACTATTGTCACTTTCTTTTTCTAATCCATCTCCTTAAAATCCATCATCCACTGAGCTGCAATTCTGACCAAATCCTTTCCCTTTAAAACCTTTCACTGGCTCCCTTTCAGCAATACAAAGAAGTCCAGGCTCCTGTCTGTGGCACATGAGGCTCTGCCCATCGCTTCTCTTCTGTCTCCCCACTTGTCTCACACTCTGTGTCCCAGCAACACTGAGATTTTGCAAAAATCCTACTGCTCTTGCATCTGTAGTTTTCTTAGGTGTCTTTGGCTATGATGAAATGGGTTGAGTATATGTTTGTGTTCATAAGCAGGGATAGAAATGTAGATTTGAGAGTGCTTTCTGAATTTTTTAGAAATATTTTTACATTTCTTTCTTTCTTTCTTTTTTTAGGGAAAGGAGAAGGGGGGAGAGGTAGGGAGGAAGCGTTGAGGGAGAGGGAGAGAGAGAATCTTAAGCAGGCTCCACACCCAGCACACAGCCTGACACGGGCCTTGATCTCATGACCTGGGCCAAAATCAAGAGTCTGACATTCAACCAACTAAGCCCCCCATTCACCATGTAAATTTGTTAATTAAGGGCAAGATGAAGTGACAAAATGAAGCACCATCCCGTCAAAGAATACCCCTGAACTGCAGTCTCCTAACTGGGTTAGATGTCCCAGTTCCAGACTCATTTATCTTCACTTATATTGTTGCATTATAATTATGCTAGGCTGAAGGATTTGAGAACATGGGCTCTCCCACACCCCATGCAGGGGTATACTGTAGATCTTCAACTAGGATTGGGGAAACAAATGAAACTGAAGTGATTGAAGAATCTTAACCACAACAGTGACCAAAAGAATCTTAGCACATATCCCCAGCAATGAAATACCTATTCCTTTTTCTGTATTTTCTCTTTACTATCCAAGCAACAAAATGGGAATTATCTTTATTCCGTAATGTTTTGTACTATCAAGTCTGCCTTATCTATTGATTGCTCACAAATAAGCTATTGATATTTAGCATATAAAACAATTTTCCCACTTGGTCATTGTGCAGAATGAAAATGGTGTGCATCTTTAGTAAAGGAGGGGATATTCTGGCTTATATTTTAAATAATAAAGTCTTAGAAGTAATCACATTATAAATCATAGGAAGAATATGCAAATGTATTAGAAATTAGAAAAATGGAAATGTGGACATAATGATATATTATTTCAGTCTTAATAGCTTGACAAAAATTACAGTGCTGGGCACTACCAAATGTTGGCATAAAAATGTAACAAGCAGAAAGATACCTATAGCTCATTTATGTACCCCCTCCTTGCCTCAGTTTCCTTATCCATAAGGTTTGGATAATGATAATACTTGTCTTCCAGGGTTTTTGTGAGCATTAAATGAGTCAATGCATGAAAAGCACTCAACTAAATGCCTGGGACAGAGTAAATGCTCTATAATACTAGATAACACTCATCTGATTTTTAGTATACAAATTAGTGACACATGCAACCAAAACACAATCTCACATTTGACGTAAATACATACTAATAAAAAATATACATTAAATCTTTTCAGATTTGTTGCTTGTGGGAATGAGGGTAGGAAATGGGGTTAAAAAAAAGAAGAAGACATAGCTATAACAAGAGGAAGTCACATGTGAGGAATTGAGGAATATGATTAAAGCTTCTGCACCTGTGTTCCCCAAAAAGATAAAAAGATATCCAAAGGGTTTGCTTCTTGGAAGCATGTGAGTTAAGGTGATTTGAGCTGCAAATGAAATAATGCTCCTACAAGTGACTTGACCAATAGGAGGTGTTATTATCACTCAAAATAAATATTTGGAGATAGATAGTCCCAGGGTGACAGTTCTCAATGATAGTATTCTTCTGCCTCCAATCTTAAAACTCTGACTTTCACACTTTGAGTGTGCTATCATGCCCATAATAGATGCCATACCTCAAAATCCAAGTGGGATGGAAAGAGGGCTCACTTAGATAATCTCTTTCTTTTAACCAAGAGGGAAACTTTCCCAGGATGCCCGACAACAGCCATACCATCAACTCAGACTAAACTCATTCCTCAGGATGGATTAGTCACAGCTCTGAGGAAAGGGAAATCTAGTGTCTGATGTGGACAGCCCCTTTCATGGAGCTTCCTATAGGCAAAAGTTGTTGGGAATGACTACTTGCTAGGTCCCCAAGAGTGTCTGCCACATGAAGAAGACGACATGGGATGTATAAATAGTGGGTTGACCCCATGCTTCTTGAGTTAAAATCACACTACCACTTACAGGTCTTCAATCTTACGGCAATAATTCAAACTTTCTGTGCCTCATTTTCCCTATCTGTGAAATAAAGAATAATATTCACCTCCTAAGTATGTACTCAATAGATGTTAACTATAATTACTATTATTAATTATTGAAATGATCAAAGGATTTGTATTCTTTTGGTTCTCCTTTAGGATCCCAGGACTGTCACTTACCTCCATTGGCTATCCTTAGGTATTAATGTTCTTACCTGGGGTGATATTGCTCCTTAGGAGATATCTAACAATGTGTTTTTATTGCCACAATTGTTGGTAAGTGGCAGAGTCCTCTGGGCATCTAGTACCAGATAGAGGCCAGAGATACTACTAAATACCCTACAATGCATGGGACAGATTCCACAACAGAGAATTATCAAGTCCAAAATGTTAATACTGTCAAGACTGAGAAGCTTTTTTTGTGTAGGTAACTGAGATTCAAATAGGTAAAAAAAAATAAACATTTTTTAACCACCTATATCAATCACCATTCTTTGTCTACAAAATGGACTTAATGATTCCTTCCTTCTAGCATTGTTGAGAAGATTAAAAATCTAACATGTGTACAATATGCCAAATAGAATGAGCTGACAGTTCACATCACTGTGGTTCAGTTTCTTTAACTGTAAAATAATGACATAATCATGCTTCAATGTAATGTCACTTGAGGATTAAATAAAATATACTTAAGGTTCCCAGCACATAGTAGGTAACATTAAGTATCAGTTGCTTTCTCTCTCTTGTTCTCATTAATCTTCAAAAGACAGAACTTTGATCCTTCTCAGTGATTAGGTAATTAAGGAGCTACTGAGGAAAAAAAAAATTAACAATGCAGCTTAAATAAAAGCTGGATCCCTAGAGCTGAGAAGTTCTTTCACTCTGCAGTTGTGACAAGAAAGCACTCATGAATTGTATTAGATCAATTAGGCTGTAGTAAAAACTTGTACATCCAGTTTCAGAGTCAAAAGCATGTATTACAAGAAGGGAAAAAAAAACAGTACTTATTCTGTTTTTCATTTGATTTTTACAAGGTCATTACTTCTTTAATGACATTTATGAAAATTTGTAACATGCAAGTTCCACAAGCTTACTGGTCAACTCACTGTAAACACCATTGTGCATATTTACTACATAAAACCCACATTATTTATGTAATGAGTCTTGGTAATAAAACAGCAACCAGTGATTCATTTCTCTGTGTTATTTCATGCAGTACACTTTTGAAGTCTAAAATATGGAAAGCATGTTCTTTCAAAAGGAAATATTACAGAGGAGAAAGGCACTATCAGTGTGCAGGTTGAAATCAAATGAGACCTGAGGCTAATAAAAGCTCTGAAGCTTGACCTTGCAGACATCCTCACACCTTGCATAGTTTCCAACTCAGAGAAGGCCTAATGGCCAACATAAACCATGCTCAAATCCCGTTACCACTTAAAGATTTCAAAATTGCCACCCAATAAAATGGAAGAGAACTTGTGCATCCACATGTAGGAAATAAAGATAAAAATTGGGTGAAAAATGTGTTGGTTAGCATTGGGGGGGTGGAGAGGGGGCTGTGGAGGTAAGGCACCAGATATAAGCAGTAAAATGAAAGAGAGTTCACCGTGACCGTTCTAATGCCATGGAATCAAGCCAATTGGGTTCATGAAACCAACCAGAGCTTTCTGTGTTTTAACTTTTGTGATTTGTACTGTTTTGTCTGTTTTTTATCTTCCTTAATGATTACTAAAGCAGATATCCAGGAAAACGAGAAATCTGCAAAGCATAATAGAGTACATGGGTCATATTAGCTGACAAAACAAATACTCATGATTTCTTTTTTCCTTCCTTTTCTGTTTATCTCTAGTATTAGAGAACTTAGAGATCCCACCAACTATCATCTCCTCTACATTTATATATTTTTTTTCTCTTAGGGATTCTGCTTTATATTGAGCTAAAACGTATTCTTGTCTTTTTGTTTCTGTTTAATTCATTGGTCCTAATTTTAACCCTGGAGTTCATATGACCTTGAGTAGTTTGACGAAAAAAATCCATATTCCCAGTACATCAATTTATCTGGTGGCTAAACATTTCTATTCCTTGTGATATATAAAGTTTCCTTGCTATTCCACCCTGTATTCTGTTCAGATTTTTCCAGATTTTCTTAAGAGAGTCATACTCTGAAGCAAAAGAAATATTTTAAGGGTGGTCTGAAGCGACACTCCTTAACTCTCAATGTTCTAATCACTAGAAGGTCTTATTGGACTGTGAATTCTGATTCACTAAGTAGGGTGAGGCCCTAGACTCTTAATTTCTAGTAAATTGACCTGAGATGCTAAAGCTGCTAGTTAGCCTACAACCATTTCAGTCGTGATGGTCTAAGAATACAGAACAGAATAGATTAATTTCCTCAATCTGAGTACTCTTCATCTGTCAATATAGTGTAGGACACAAATTTGTTATGCATGTGGAAAAGCCCCAACACCTTCCCTGTAATCTGTTAAGAATAGTTTTTCGTATATTCATTCATTCTGTTTTAGGCATATTGTATGTTTTCAGGAACATAACTATTACTATTCAGGTAAATAGAGCTTACCATCCTTCATTACTCCAGGCATCCTTTGAACCAACCCGCTCACTTTGCCATTGGTTTCAATTAGCCTTTAAATTTTTTTTTTATTCTTTGCACAAGGGGTACAGGTCTGTGAATCATCAGGCTTACATCTTTCACAGCATTCACCAAAGCACAAACCCTCCCCAGTGTCCATAACCCATCCACCCTATCCCTACCCTCCCACCAAATTCACTACTTTCCTGCACTGATCTGTTATCTCCAAGCAACACCATACACCCAAGTGCTCAAGACCAAAAATTTGGGAAAGTACTTAATATTTCCCTCCACATCAGATCCTTAGACATGAATTTATTGCCAAGGCCTGATGATGATACTTCCTAACTACCTTGTAATATTATACATGCTACCGATGTTAGGTTAAAGGTGCTTCCTCCAAGGAACCTCCCTCTTCTTCCTTCTGACCCACATCCATAACCACATCAACATCCAGCCAGTTGGCTCCTTCCCTTCAGTCTTCTCAGAAATACCCATGCTTTGTCTCTCTTAATCTTAGCATATTTATGATTATTGAGGCTTTATGCATTTTCATTTTCTACTATCACTGCCAAGATCAGCAGAGCCTAGAACAGAGAAAAGGTCTAACAAGTACCTATTGAATACTCAATAAATATTGAAAACCTGTGCTTGATTTAGTATTGTCTGTCTGTATCTAGGTGAATTGCATTGACATTCATTTGGAATGAAGCCTAACTTTAGTTGCTTATCACAACAATTATTTTGCAGTTATAAATGCTTTTCTATAAATGGAGATCATTAAAAATGACTTTTTCTATTAATATCTGAAATCTTTTTAAATGATGCTTTAACCTGAATAGTGTTAGTAGATAGCGTTCACATATAAAATCTTTCACTTGCTTCTAACTACAAAAATAAAACATTAATCACAGCCCAACATATTTAGATTTATGCTGAAGCCCAGTTTTTTATTGATACATAGAAGATGGATGACCTACATCATTTTCTGAAAACACTTTATCTTTGCTGTCACATGAAAAAAAAAAATGTCATGCTAGCATCAGTTGTCCATGAAGATTGTGAACCAGGAGTTAGGATCCACTATCCCTGACTACCCAAGACCTAGGGGTTTCTTAGAATAGGAACTTTCAGTGCTAAAACAAGGACAGTCTTGGGTAAACTGGAATGGTTGGTCACGATAGTCAGTGTTGGCTAGGTCTGGGATCTATCATCTGCTTCTAAGTCCCACTCAACTCCAAAGTCTGTAAGAACCAGGACTGTTAAAGGAAGTCACAAAAGCTGGGGTAGCTGCTTTTTGATACAAAGAAGAAATTTAATTTGGCAGGCATTCTTGGCCAATTTGGACCTTCCAAAAGATTGGCTCCTTCTTGCTTTATATTGGGCTCATTACCATCAAAGTTCAGCCACAGTGGAAAGACACACTTTTTTTAAGCTGAAGACTTTTTTCTTCTATTTATGAAGAACCAGATTCTATCCTTTTCTGTAATATCAGCCATGGAAGCCATCTGATGGTAATAATTTTACCATCTGCAACTGCAATCATTTAGTAAACTGTTTGCAAAAAATAAGCCATAAAATGAAATGCAAATTGGATGAATTCAGAGGCACATATTTCTCTAATTAATATTGCTTCCTTAGGGAATCATAGGTTCCTTTTGGCAACATTCATTTTACTGAAATCTTCTCTGAAAATGCCATTTAAAGAGTGGAATATTAAATTTTTAGAAGGAAATTACATGGTTTCTTCAGAAATGTCTCCACCTTAAGTCTATAGTTTCAAAACAGGGTTCTTTTAAGAAAAGAAATTTAGGGTCTATTCTCAAAAGTGAGAAAAGAGGGCGCCTGGGTGGCCTCTGCTTTCGGCTCAGGTTATGATCTCAGGGTCCTGGGATCGAGGCCCGCATCGGGCTCCCTGCTCAACGGGGAGCCTGCTTCCCCCCCCCCCGCCCGCCTCGCTGCCTCCTTGTGATCTCTCTCTCTCTGTGAAATAAATAAATAAAATCTTTTAAAAAAAAGTGAGAAAAGAAATATGGAAGGGCTTCCTAATGCCTAATGGATGAAATTCAAAGTGTTTAGTCTGGTTTTCAAAGGCCTCTTGGGGTGGTGTGGAAATAACCATTCCAGAGTCTTTTCACCATCTCCCTGGAAACTTTCTCCATTTCTGCCTGATGGGTCCACAACTCTTTTTCAGACACTAACAGCATTGTGTCTTGCACATAGTAGGAACTCAATAAATACAGATTGGATGGATGAATAAGGATGGGGAAATAAATGGAGTTGAGTTTTTAACTCATGAATTGTTCCTTATACAGAATATATTCTTTTTCTCTTTATATATGCTCATCTTTTTGACTAGAACCTCTTCAATGTCTTTTAGTTTGGACATGTTATCATTTAACTATTATTTTATGTGTTCATATATATGGTGTAGGGTATGTGTTTTTTAATTACTTTTAATCATGCTTCTAGTCCCCCATTTAGACCTTAAACCTCTTGAGATAATTGTCCAGTGAATGCTGCTGAGTATTTGCATATCTTGTTTTATTGCATTTTGCTTTAGTGAGCTTTGCAGATACTGTGTTCTTTTACAAATGGAGGGTTTATGGCAACCCCAAGTCAAGCAAGTCTGTTGGTGACATTTTTCCAACAACATCTGCTCACTTTATGTCTCTCTGTCACATTTTGGTAATTCTCACAATATTTCAAGCTTTTTCAATAGTATTTTATTTGTTGTGGTGATGAGTGATATGTGATCTTTGATGCTATTATTGTCATTGTTTTGGAGTCCCACGAATTATACCCCCATAAGACATCAAACTCAATGAATGTGTGTGTTCTGACTGCTCCAATGACCAGCTATTACCCTTCTGTCTCCCTCTCCTCAGGCCTCCCTATTTCCTGAGACACAAAAATATTGAAATTAGGCCAATTCATAACCCTGTGATGGCCTCTAAGGGTTTGAGTGAAAGGGAAAGTTACATGTCTTTCACTTTACATCAAAAGCTAGAAATGAATCTTAGTGAGGAAAGCATGTCAAAAGCTAGGCCTCTTGTGCCAAACAATTAGCCAAATCATGGAGGTAAAGGAAAAGGAAGTTAAAAGTACTACCAGTGAACACATGAATGATAAGAAAGCAAAACAGTTTTATTGCAAAGATGGAGAAAGTTTTAGTGGTCTGGATAGATCAAACCAGTCATGACATTCCCTTAAGCCAAAGACTAATACAGAGCAAGGCCCTAACTCTTCAAGTCTATGAATGCTGAGAGAAGTAAGGAATCTGAGAAGGAAAGTTTGAAGTTAGCAGAGGTTGGTTCATAAAGTTTAAGGAAAGAAGTGTCTTCATAACATAAAAGTACAAGGAGAAGCAGCAAGTTATCCAGAAGATCTAACTAAGGTAATTAATAAAGGTGGCTATACTCAACAATAGATTTTCAATGTAAATGAAACAACCTTATATTGGAAGATGTCATCTATGGCTTTCATAGCTAGAGAGAAACCAATGCCTGTCTTCAAAATTTCAAAGGATAGGCTCACTCTCGTGGTAGGGGTCATGTAACTGGTGACTTGAAGTTGAAGCCAATGCTCAATTACCTTCCTGAAAATCCTAGGGCCCTTAAGAATTATGTTAAATCTACTCTGTTTGTGCTCTATAAATGGGAAAACAAAGCTTGAGTGACAGCCCATCTGTTTAAAACATAGTTTACTGAATATTTTAATCCTGCTATTGAGACCTACTGTGAAGAAAAGAAGATTCTAAAAAAAGAAAAAAGAAAAGAAGATTCTTTCAAAGTATTATTGCTCACTGACAATGCACCAGGTCACCAAAGAGCTCCAATGGAGATACACAATGAGATTAATGTTTTCATGACTGATAACATAACATCCATTTTGTGGCCTATGAACAAAGGAGTAATTTTGACATTCAAGACTTATTATTTAAAAAATATATTTGTAAGGCTATGGCTGCCATACATTGTGATTCTTCTGATGGATCTAGGCAAAAATAAGTTGAAAATTTTCTGAAAAGGATTCACCATCCTAGATGCCATTAAGAACATTAATGATTTATAAGAAAAGGTCAAACATCAACATCAATAGGGATTTGGAAGAATTTGATTCCAACCCTCTTGAGTGACTCTCAAGAGATTCAAGGCTTCATGGAGGAAGTAACCACAAATGTGGTGGAAATAGCAAGAGAACTAGAATTAGAATTTGAGTCTGAAGATGTGACTGAATTGCTGCAACCTCATGATAAAAGCCTACCAGATGAAAAGTTGCATCATATGGGTGAGCAAAAAAGTGGTTTCTTGAGGTGAAATCTAGTCCTGGTAAAGATGCTCTGAAGATGGTTGAAATGACAAGAAAGGATTTAGAATAGCCCATAAACTTGGATAAAATGCCTTCAGGATTTGAAAAGACTGACTCCAGTTTTGAAAGAAGTTCTACTGTGGATAAAATGCTATCAAACAACATCTCAAGCTACAGAGAAATTGCTCATGAAAGGAAGAGTCGATCAAAGTGGCCAAGATCACTGTTGTCTTATTTTAAGAAATTGCCACACCCATTCCAATCTCAGCAACTACCACTCTGATCAGTCAGGAGCCATCAACATCAAGGGAAGACCCTCCACTACCAAAAAGATTATGACTTCCTGAAAGTTCAAATGATGGTTAGCCCTTTTCAGGAATAAAGTATTTTTTTAGGAATAAAGTATTTTTATTAAGTTATGCACACTGTTTTTATATGTAATCCTGCTGCACACTTAACAGACTACGGTATAGGGTCACATAACTTTTGTATACACTGGGAAACCAAAAAATTTATTTGACTTGTTTCATTGTGATGTTCACCTTATTGCAGTGGTCTCTGGAACCAAACATGCAATATATCTTAGGAATGCCTGTGTTTAGAAGTTTTATCCCAGAATTTGTCCATGTTATCATTGCGAAGATAAAAGATTGTCTCTCATTCTCCCCCTCCTATATTCTACTCTTGTCACTCCTTTCCTTTTTCCTAGCTTCAAAATATCCCAAACTAGGTCTTCCTTTGCCCAAAGGACTATATGGTGAAAACTTGCCTCTCTCTACTCTGTTCTATTCCTTAACTCAAATTCCTGTTTAAATATCTAATTGCTGCCAAAAAAAGTAGAAGAATTTATTTAAATCATAAAGTGCTCACCAAGGTTAATGACACACCTGGAAGTATTTTCATTTTTAAAAGTCCATTATTAAACCAAATACATGTCTATACAGTAAATTTTCAAGCACTGGGAATTGATAGTTTTCAAACAGTTTGATGGTGTGGATGGATGAATGAATGCGTGTGTGTGCGCACGCGCGCTCTCTTGGGGACAGATACTCCTCTTTCATTAGCAGAGTCTGAAACATGAATAAGGATTAAGAGGTGGAGAGAGGGCATAGACGAATAATGGCTAGTGAGAGAAAAATCTTAACTGAACCTTCAATTAAGTGGATTGTTAGTGGTGAGGAGGAAGTTTTGCTATATCTTGCTTTTATTCAAAAGGGAGAAATTTAAGGGAAGAAAATAATCACAGGAAGATCCTTTTTTAATTCTTGGGAGTACTCTACTGAGGTCAACATATATTCACTTAATTGCCTACATTTTCTATTTCCTAAGTTCTGACAATTGGAGTAGATGTCCTAAATGATGACCCTGAATCCCAATATGGGCTGAAATGATGAGACAATAAGATAATGTGGGTGAAAGCATTTTGTAAATTATAGTACACTGTGAAAATATCAGGAAGACCTTTTAATGCATACCTATCTCTAAAAATTAGTATTTCTTCGTAAAATTGTGACTCCCTCTTTATGGAATTATTTAATGTGGCTAGATGTCAGGTTTTAAGAATGCTATAGAAAAAGTTCCTTAGGGCGCCTGGGTGGCTCAGTGGGTTAATGCCTCTGCTTTCGGCTCAGGTCATGATCTCAGGGTCCTGGGATCGAGGCCCGCATCGGGCTCCTCGCTCAGCGAGGAGCCTGCTTCCCCCTCTCTCTCTGCCTGCCTCTCTGCCTCCTTGTGATCTCTCTCCCTCTGTGAAATAAATAAAAAACCTTTAAAAAAAAAAAAAAAAAAAAAAAAGAAAAAGTTCCTTAAAGGGTCAGAGGTCTGCCTAAATCACTTCCATTATTCCTTCCATCTCTGATATTTCATAATGTATTATAAAATGAGTGGGAGAAATACTATTTCAATGATTAGACTCTTGAATATGAAACAAATTAATTGCTTTCTATTAGCACCCTACCTGCTTTCCACCAAGAGATTTAGTCTTAAATCTGCCAGGTGATATGATCTATGCCGGTGAATCTCCATCAACTTGGGATATATAAATCAGTTTCAGTTCTGTGCTTCTCCATACTTGATATTCCCTTTCACCAGTCATTGATCTCTTAGAGGCATCAAGTGGCCACCACTGCCAGTCTTAACAGTGGGCAGTAGGCCTGGAGGATTAGCTTTCAGGATTGGCTCTCTAGAGGGAGTAGGTCCCTGAGTGCTGGTAGGATGCTGAGTTCTAGCCCATAGCTCATGTACCCATAGCACAAGAGATCTTTGCTACTGGTGGAGATGGATGGGTAATGGTAGGCTCTTTGAAAACACTTATTTTCTGTTTAGCTCCCTCTACTTTAGGGATTGTGTGGGAGATTGAGGCAGAACATCATTGCAGCTCAAGACAAGCAGCCTATGATAGCATTTCTCTAAAGAACCTCACTTTGGGGCACCTGGGTGGCTCAGTTGTTAAGCGTCTACCTTCGGCTCAGATCATGATCCCAGGGTCCTGGGATCGGGAAGCCTGGTTCTCCCTTTCCCATTCCCCCTGTTTGTGTTCCCTCTCTCGCTGTCTCTGTCAAATAAATAAATAAATAAAATTTAAAGAACCTCACTTTGTCTGGTACCCAGAGCTATATTCAAAACAGTACTCCAAATGGTATGGTACAGCTACTGACAACAGAGCAGATAGATGCTGGCCAGGGCAGTGGAATGGAGTCTGTGCCCATTATAACCCTTTTTGTGATGTCTCATGGGGAGTCCTCTCAGAATGGTGCTGGGAGAGGGGCTAGGGAGCGGCAAGCACTCAGGGCCTAGGGCAGCTGCCGTTTTTCTGTCAATCAGAAGGATTCCCAATTTAAAAACCGGTTGAATGCTGTGAAAGGTGTAAGCCTGATGATTCACAGACCTGTACCCCTGGGGCAAATAATGAATGAATGAATGAATGAATTTAAAAAAAGGCCAGTTGAGGGCGCCTGGGTGGCTCAGTGGGTTAAAGCCTCTGCCTTCGGCTCAGGTCATGATCTCAGGGTCCTGGGATCGAGGCCCACATTGGGCTCTCTGCTCGGCAGAGAGCCTGCTTCCTCCTCTCTCTCTGCCTGCCTCTCTGCCTACTTGTGATCTCTCTCTCTGTCAAATAAATAAATAAATATTTAAAAAAAAAAAAAAACAGTTGAGACATGCTGGGCACACCAGCTAGGTTATTAGTCCTGCCAGTACCCTGGTCATCTCTGGAAAGACAATAAATCCACATTCTCCACTACCATTCACAACTGCAACCCTTGGAAACCTTTGGTATCCCTTTCCATAAAGCACAGGGGCAGTGGTCTGGGAATGCTCTATAAAGATGTAAACGTAGGGGAATTAAAGTATAGGCTAGCTTCCAAATCCCAACTTCTTCATTTAGTAGCTGTGTGACCTTAAGGAAATTACTTAACTGGATCTCCAGTGCCTTATTGGTGAAATAAAAATAACAGTTCCACACATACAGTGTTATGAGGATTAAATTAGCTAATATGTAAAAAGTAATTAGAATGGTGCCTAGCACAGTAAATACTATGTAAGTATAAGCTGCCATTACTTAGTCACTCTTGCCCAAAGATATGAGGAGTATCTGTGAAACAATTAATTTCATACCCTATCTGGTGGCTAATACTGTAGACCCCCTCATACACATGTATACCTCTAAACCTTGATGGTTTCCTCTTGTTGGCATTGTTGGCAATGTTACCATTATTGGCACTTAGTCCAGTGAGGACAAAAAGGTCAAGGTTCTATACTGCTTTCATTTTTGTATGCCTTCTTTTAATTCTTCCTTTTATAAATTCATATTAATATTTTTCAGAAGTTTGACTAGTCTTTTTCTCTCTTCTGGAACAAGGGATGGAAAAAGTTCTATTTCATTGTGCCTATGTGACAGTCTAAATGATCTCATTCCCAGAGCAAGGCTAATTTAGTCTTACCTTATAGAGGGCCATTGCACTGAGTGGTGCTCTGTCTCTATGAGAAGGAAGCCTCTGTCACGTAGCTTTGGAGGGATGAGCGTCAACAGTGATACAGTATGGTGTGCAAAATGAGGCATCCATTCATTCTCACATTAATGGAAATTTTGGCTTCACAGTTCTCCACCCCATGCTAAAGCAGTGTTCTCAATCCATCAATTGTTTGGGTTTATGATCTCTTCCCATATTCTTCCACCACAGATGCTACAGAATCTTCATTCTCCCAGATTTTTAAATAACTGGCAAAGTCCTGGAGTGAAGAAAAAGGTAAGAGATGCATACTTCTTCTACCACAGATGCTACAGAATCTTCGTTCTTCCAGATTTTTAAATAACTGACAAAGTCCTGGAGTGACGAAAGAGGTAAGAGATGCATACACTGGAATTGTAAACAGTTGGAAGGAACTAATTGATCTAGAGCAGTAATAAGACCTAAGAGGGAACTACCTATGTGAATACCTACCCAGGTCATGTATGAGTTAGAGAGGAAGAGAAATTACTGATAATTAATCTGCTTTTGGTTTCTCTAATACTAAATGTTACTGATTTAAATATGAGTTGTTGAATCCTATGACTTGTACATTGAGGTGGGAGACCACGGAAAACATCAAGCGAATCTTGGTAGGTCTGGCAAAGATATTGGGAGTGTGTTCACCTTAAGAGCATAGCATATTAATATTCTTTGTGACTTTTTTCCGTTGTTATATGTATTTCTTCTACTGCATAAAAAATATAGTACATTTTCAGTCTACTGTTGGGCCAGATGTTTATTTTGATTATCATGATAGACATGATATGACCTGGTTTCTTCTTTTATCCAGCTCTGAATAAACCCTCCCGCTCCCTGCTATTCTCTGAGAAATAACAAGGTACAATATGTCAGGAGTTGACTCCTGAATTTCCTGAGCATCTAAATACTGGTTCCTTCTTTCTGGATGTGCGACAAGAGTCATCCTTTTACTAGAAAAGCAAAATTAAGGTAGCATTTGAGTGATTAAAATATAGGAATAAAAACATTAGGTTTTTACCAAAAGGACCAATTCTCATATTTGTTTCTCTTTCTACATATAATATATATGAAAATATAATATATACAAACAGATAATATATATGAATAGAAAATATATAAAAATATATACTTATACAATATATGGATATATATATGAATATATATTCATTATAAATCATATATATTATATGTATATAATTTTTTTAACCAATGATGACTCCTATTCTAGTTCTAAATCTCAGATTCTTCATCTGTGGAATGTAGTACTTGGACCAATTTATTTATTTATTTATTTATTTATTTATTTTTTACTTGGACCAATTTATTATTCATCATCTTCTAGCTCTCTAAGTTCTATGGCTCTGTGCATCATGGTAAAGTATTAATTTTTTTCAGCAACCAAGAAATGAAGTTCATTCTGGCTCAGTACATTGTGAGAAAGTTGTAGCTGCTTTACTTCTCTTCCCACTCTACATGTTATATGTAAATATTTCATGAAAGCCACCAATTGCTGGAGAGGCAGTTCATCCTGACTATTTTGTATGTTATTTTGATATGGCTTTATGGGGATATTGTAACATTTTTGTTCAACAGATGCAAGGATTCATTGTTTGGGGCTCAGTACAGTCCTGCCTTGTGGTTCCCTTTATATAGCAGTGTATTAACTTAGCATATTAATGTACAGTTCATAGATTTTACCTCTCTCTTTCCATTTTATTTATCCTCTTGAATGTCTACTCCAGATTATAATTATGTCCCTAAATCTTAGGATCATAATGCACACCAATTGCCTTACTATAAATCAAATTTACAAAAGGCAGTTTTATTTAAGGAGGGCTTTTGCAGGTTGAAAAAGACCTTTCTGAGAGTATTTAGACTGCACAATATGGAATAATGGGTAATGGTTGGTCTCAAAAGGTTTCTGAATTTTTTCTCCATGACTTATTTGGTTGTCATAATGTCTTGTAATAATCATCTCTATGAATGAGGGAGGAAGAGAGGGAAAGAAGAAAGGGAAGGAGAGAGTTGAAGGAGAAGAGGGAGGGAAAGGAAGAGCAGGAGAGAGGAAAAGGAAGAGCAGGAGGAGGAGGAGAACAAGAAGGCTTATATTTTCTCAAGAATTCCTTGTAAATATGTGGGCTGGAAGATTGCTTCACAGAGACCCTTGAGGGGTTCCAGAATCCTTTGACAGAGTTTTCTGCTCCAGGAACCAACCATTTCAGAGACAGCAGAACAACACGACTAGGTTGATGAAGAAGCTGCAGTTCAATCGAGTATGTGGTCAGCATCCACATTAACAGATCTTTCCTTAATGGAGGTTTTATTTCTTCATCCCGTAAATGCATATTATGGGACAAAATAGCTCTTCTCCTTGTCGATTTTTAAGAGTCCCAGCTGTGGTGTATTTGGGAAACGTGCAGCCCTGCAACTAGCAAGCAGATCAGTGCTAGATGATTTTCTCACCCAGTGAGTTCATGTTTCATGGTGCTTTTTTTGGTCTATCCAAAATGGCTGGAGAGCTGATAATATTAATAAAATGTATCTATTTATTTAATAAATATTTACTAAACACCTCCTACATTCTTGGCACTGTCAGGAAGTAAAGTTAGCCCTAACTTGACAATCACAGTGTCAGTGGATATGATGGCAAATTTTATGTCGACTTCGTTTGCACATGGGGTGCCCAGATATTTGGTTAAACATCATTCTGAGTGGTTTGGTGAGGGTGTTTCTGCATGAGATTAACATTTAAATGGAGCCCATTGAGTAAAGCAGATAGCCTTCCCCAACTTGGGTAGGTCTCATCCAGTCAGTTGGGAGGCCTGAATAGAATAAAAGGTTGAGTAAGAAAGAATTCTCTCTTTTCATCTAGCTGTCTTCAAACTGAGACATTGGTCTTTTCTTGCACTCAGACATGTACATACACCATTGGCACTCCTATTTCTCAGACCATCAGTCCTGGACAAGAATTCCAGTTTGCAGACCGCATGTGGGTCTTCTCAGCTTTCATAATTAGCTGAACCAGTTCCTTATAATATCTATCTATCTATCCTATTTTTTCTGTTCCTCTAGAGAACCTTGACTAATACAATAGAGATGTACAGTTATACACAATCCTAACCTTGTATCAATTATTATTTGTGAGTCATGTGTTAATGGATATAAAGAGAGTGCCTTAGGAGCCCACAAATGGAAATGAATGCTTTATTTGAGGGGTCAACAGGGAAGGATTCATAGAGGGGGTAATATTGAGAGGCTCTTTTTTATTTTTCTAGGCAGAGGTAGGCTATTATGTTCCAGGTACAAATATATGAGTCATCCATTTTATCCATTTCTTCAAGGAATGATGAGAAGTTCTGAATGGTTAGATTTTACACTGTGTAGGGAAATAGCAGAAAGACTCATGGGACATTTGCAAAATGAAAGGACCATATCCTAGTCCACAAGGAATGTAAGGCATGCTTGAGTCTAGTCAAACCAGACCTGTGTTTTTGGAAACTGAGCATCATTGCTTGCTTGCCTAATTTACTTGTAATAACTAACCTTGTTGCAAGTTCCTAAGAATTCTATCTTCTATAAAATATTCCCCATCTTTCCCTACTCAAACTGCTATCATTTTTTTTCAACCTGGATAACTGTAACCATCTTCTGTCTCTGCCAACACCTTGATTTCAGCCTTGAGACACCCTAAAGAGAGGATCTAGTTGAGCACTTCTGGACTTCTGACCAATAGAAACAGAGAGAATAAAATTGTACAGTTTTAGCCTGCTGAGTTTGTTACAACAGCACTGGAGAATTAATCCACTGCTGTCTGGTTTTACGTAAGAAAGTTGGTGTTATAAAAAAATAATGTAGTTCTCAGTGGGAACATATTAGGGAATATAACAAAAGCCTGGCCCAATGGTAACAGTATTTTGGATTAGCGTAATGGGAGTAAAGAAACAGAAAATTGTCTGGATTTAAACATTGAGAAGTAAGAGCTTCCAAGCTTGGTAGATCATATATTCTAGGAGAGGAAAAGTAACATGTCCATGATTAGTCTTTGGTGTCATACTTAAGCAACTGTACTCTCTAGGGAGGGTACTCTCTGGGGAGCACAGGCTGAGTGGGAAAGATTTTCTGCCATTCAACCTACTGACTAACTGAATGTATATAGGTAGATAGATAATAGATATAGCTACACACACACCCACTCACACACACACACACACACACACACACACGATTTCTTGAAAGAAATACACACACAAACACACACACACAAGATTTCTTGAAAGAAATACTATGCTTATGGGAAAAAAATGTATCCATTTAATTTTTCAGGTATACCTCTCCTGAACTATTCACCCAATATTCTTTATTTTGAGCTACAAAATGTTCCGATGCCTTTTTTATATTTCAACCTCTGAAAATCACAGATTTGCTCTTGTTTCTCCACAAAAATTAGCAAACTCTTTAAATTCATTTACTCAATCCAGAAGTACATTCCTTCAGACTAATTACTAGGAAAGATTAAATATACTTTTTAAATATTCAGGGGGACATATTTATCTAGAGACATTCTTAGCAAGTACATCTACCTGTGGGAAATATAATAGGAATCAAGCCCCTGGAACCATGTATCAACCATGGTCCAATTTTCCCCGTTTTCTGAGTTGAACAGTTTAGTACCCATCAAACATGAGACTTTCACTTGGCTTGTTATGGCTTGGTTTGACTTAAACAATAATAATATATTAATGACAACATATTCTTATATATTATATAATTAATGCGTAATTTTGTTATATATAATTCACATATAATGTAAAATCACACACTATATTATCATTTAATATCTTTATTATACAATATTATATGTGAGACATGTTATATGTTGTATGTGAGATACATATATGTGTATATATATGAGATATCTACGTTATATTTAATGTTTTCTTGATCTCAGTGATTCTTTCCTTTTGCAACTCTTTCTATAGAGTAGAGACCCTTGGAAACAGGAGAGTGTAAGGTTAAGGGAATATTCACCGGTATTAGCTTTCATTTGAGTCATGTATCGATTTGGTGGTTGTGTGATTTCAGGAAGTGATCTTTCTATACTTCAGTTTATTCATACACATGATGGGGATAAAATAATAACTGACTCAATGTGTTCTTGCTTAGTTCTAAATGAGTTAATGCATGCAAACCCTTAGCACAGGGTTTATCACCTAGAAAGCTTTCAGAAACATTCTTGTAGCTATCCCCGCAATTATCTGATCAAATCCTTTTAATTGACAGATGAAGAAATTAAAATACGGATGGTGAAATCTTTATGCATACTCAAATGCACTATATCTAGGTTGAATCCTAACCGAGAACACTGAGATACCAGACTGCTGATCCCTGCCTTGTTTGTGCTTGAAAGTAGCATGAATCAGAACTGCCTGGAGCTGAAACCCAAATTATAAGGCTCAACCCTCAGAGTTTCTGATTCAGTAAGGGTTCTAGCAAGTTCTCAGATGTAGCTGCTGCCGCTGACTCATCACATTGTGAGAATTAGTGACGATGAGGCAAAGAGACAAGTTGAGAGTATATTTCAAAGTGTGCTGACATCAAGGATTTAAGGGGTAAGATAGATCAGAACTTAATGACCTATGGGAGGTGGGAGAGAAGGATGAATGTTGGGATGGCTGTTTTGGACAGCTCGGAAAATGTTATTAATTTAGATTAGGAAAACAGTAGGAGTAATGGTTTGTTTGGGAGGTGATTGTGGGCTTAATTTAAAATGGGTCAAATGAGGTGAGGTGCCTGTAGACTGAAGATGAGGAAGAAGCACTAAATAACCAGTTAAAAGTTTTAATCTATAACTTTGGCAAAAGCACTGAGCTAAAGCCTATGGTTGTATATGTATATGATCACTGAAAGAGTGGAAGTGAAGGAAACTGTGTATACATGAATAAGAATCTCTGTGTATACAGAATAAGAACATCACTGTTGAATAGGAGCAAAGAGTAGATACAATGAGAGACTACGAAATGTTTGTCAGACACAGAATTAGGCAAGAGCAGTAGGGTGAATGGCCAGACATGAATTTCATGAAGATCTTGGTCCCCATCAGCAGAAACTGCATCTTAAAATACAGGGGGGGAAAATTACATCTATATGACTTAAGGGTTTCAAAGTATTCATGGGATAGAAGCCAGACAGTAGGTGATGTGTCCTACCCACGATTTTGCTAGGGAGCTACAGCAGTTTAATTAAAAAAAGAAATTAGATTATGACCAACTCTGGATTCACTCCAAAACTCCATTCTCATTTGCCTACTGAATATCTCTCCTTGGATGTCTCACATTTAAAGACTTCTTGAGTCTTTCAAGTCGATATTACTTAAAAATTGAAAAGGCCCACAGATAAACTGATTATCTGAACTCATTCTCGAGCTGACAATGCTATGGAATATCCAAACCACAAATCTGAAAACACATGTAGACTTTTTTCTATCACTATCAAACTCCAGTTCCTAATGATTATAATGATTCTGCCTTTCTAGCAATTATTGTGTTACCTCTACCACCTGCCTGATGCTACTATCTTACTCAGATTTGAGTATGGTTTGTATTTCTGCAGTTGTCACCTACCATGGTACTCTGCCTCTCATTCCATCCCTTCCAATCTGTCCATCACACAGCTGACAAGGCGATCATTCTAAAAGGGGAATCTGCTCAGGCCACTGACCTGAAGTAAATTCAAAATGGTTTCGCCTCTCCTAGAAGGCCTTCCTTTCCTGCCCAGCTTTAGCTTACAGTGTAACTCCTTTCACAATGTGAACTATTTATAGATGAAAATAGTCCCTATAACTATTATAAGAGCTGATATTTAGTTTCCATTGTGTCATAACTCTAATATTCTACATACATTATAATATTTAATCCTTAGCATGTCTCATTGTACCCCATTTCTGCCCCTCTAGGCCAGCAACCAAATTTAAGATCTCAGACGCTATTCCTAAAGCCCAGGCCCAATTTAAATAGGGCCATCCAGAATAGATATCCAGGTCTTAGAAACTTATTGATTAGGATCTAATGGAAGGCACAATTTGGAAGGCTGGCATTTGTGCCTCTCATGTCATATTCTGGGGTCAGGCTAAAAGTAAATATCATCTAAAAATAGTATACCAGTTGGATGAGAACTGGAAGAGGATTTGCATTTTCAATTCTGTGAATAAGTTTCAACAACAACTTTTAGTATTATGCATTTTTATTGTAGATTAAGAAATAAACAGGACATTTAGGTGACTGCACAATATATATAGATTAAATAGGATTCAGACAGAGCCATGTGTAAGTCTTTGTAATTTACTTTTTATGGCTTTCAATATTTTTCTTATTGAGATAAAATCTAATTGTGAACTACATATATCTTATGAGTATAGTACAATGAGTTTTGGCCCATGTAATTCACATCCTAATCTTGATTGCTATTACACTTCTTTGTCATAAATTTTGAAGTCAGGTAGTATAAGTCTTTTGTTTTTCTTCTTCCAAGCAGTTTTGCCTAATTTAGGTGATTTGTATTTCCATATGAATTTTAGAATCAGCTTGATAATCTCTACAAAAAAAATCCTGCTGGGATTTTGATTGGTATTTCAATTAATTTAAAGACCAATTTAAGGTAATTGACATCCAATCCATAAATACGGAGTACCTTCTTATTCAGTTAGGTTGTCCTTAATTTCTATCAGAAGTGTCATAGTTCTCAATGTAGAGTTCTCAAAAGTATTTTATAAATTTATTCCTAAGTACTAAATGCTTCTGAATATTATAGACTTAAATTCCTTGTTATAAATTGTTTATTCCTAACATGTAGAAATATAATTGATTTTTATATATAATTGGTTTTGTATATTGAGACTGTGTCTTATAATATTGTTAAACACTATGATTTAATTTTAGTAGTCCCCCCACCCTTTTGGATTCCTTGGGATTTTCTACATACACTATCATGTCATCTACAAATAAAAACAGTTTTACTTCTCCCTTCTCAACTATAATTCCTCTAGTTTACTTTCCCTGCCTTATTGAACTAGCTGGAACTTATGGCACAGTGTTGCATAAAAGTGATACCAGTAGACATTTGTTTTCTTGTTATTGATCTTTCAAGGAAAGCCTGCTGTATTTTTGCCTTAAGTATAGTGTTGGCTATAGGCTTTACCTACTCTGTTTCAGACTGAAGAGGGTTCTGTTAAGGAAACTGAGATATTTTATTTTGAAAGCATGTTGAATTTTGTCAAATGCTTTTTCTGCATCTTGTTAGATTATCATATATTTTTTTAACCCGTTAACATGAATAACTACCCTGAATATCTTTCCAACATTAATTATATTCCTGGCATAAACCTTGATTATGTATTTTGTATCCTTTTTATGTATTGTATAATTGGTTTTCTAATATTTTAAGTTTATTCTTCATCTATAGTAATGAGGATGTTGTGTTTATAATTTTTGTTTCCTGTAATGTCCTTGTCTATTTGTGGTCTCATGGTTTCACTGGTCTTATAGAGTTGGCAAGTGTGCTTCCTCCTCTATTTTTTGAAATCGTTGTGTAAGATGAGCATTATTTCCTCTAACACAATTCACCAGTGAAACTATCTGTCTCTGGAGGTTTTATGTACTGGAATTTATTTTAATTACAAATTTAATTTCTTTAACAGATATAGAGCATTCCCGTTTCCTATTTCTAGGTGTGTTAATTTTGATAAGTTGTCTTAAAAAATTCTACCCATTTCTTGTAGCTTTTTGAACTTATTAACATACAACTGTTCATGATATTCAATCATTATCTTTTTTATTCCGAGGAACAGGAGTATGTTTTATTTCTAACATTGGTATTTTATTTTTTTTATTGCTTTCTTCATCTGTCTTGCTTGGAGGCATAACAGTTTTGAACTCTTTTCAAAGAAAGAACTTTGCTGGGGGTTGTGGGGGGCACCTGGGTGACTCAGTTGGTTAAGCTAAGCATCTGACTCTTGGTTTTGTTTTTTCTGTTAAATTCAACTTCTAATCTTTCTAGGGACTGGTGTCTGTTGTCTGTTTTTTGTTGTTATTTTGATTGTGTATGCCTTTTTCTGCATCTTTTTACTTATTTCTAGTTCTATTTATATAATCTAATGATATGGTTTATGCTAAACATTAAAATATGTTGTTAAATTATATTGTTTCCTTTAAAGAGTATTATGTTATCTTCTGGCAGACGGTTGTATCCCTGACTACTTCTGACTCTTTAGTTGTCAGAGGCTACTTTTGTTCTTAGTTAGCATTGCAGAGGTCTCTTTTGGTTTTGTTCTTAGTCTTAGAGAATGGCCCAAATTCTATGACATATTTCCTGTTTCCAAAGATTATGACCTATCTGGCATTGCAACAGAATGGCCAAGGCCACTGAAATCTCTCTATCCTGGCTGGAGCACTGAGCATTCAGGCTCACAGAAACTCCTTTCTAATGGGCTTCATGGAGTACATGAGCACAGCCCAGCAGCTTTCTGCTCTCCTAAATCCAGCCACACAAATTCTGTCTTCTTCAGCGTCACAGAAACCTAATTTCTTCTACCTCCATTTAACAAAAGTGTCCCTCTACTTGGGCTTCTCCACCTTGTACCACAGTAAGGGAAATACCTCTAATTAAAGAACAGGGCAAATTACTGAGTTTCCTTTAAGAATTGTAGATACAGGCTTCCAGCTTTATCAATGGATGTAAATAGTTGCTTCGTATGTTTTGTCCAGTTTTCCAGTGTGTATGGCAGAAGGGCACGTTCAGTGTCAGTTACTGAGCATAGCCAGAAGTTGAAGTCTCCCTCGAGCAAACATAGTTGACTTCAAGTACATGGTTTTCCTTTATATGTTCCAAGAACAGTCGTCTAAGCCTCCGAGTACTTTAGGCTCGGTAGACTCAGAGAAATCTGTTTCCTTGCCTTGTCCAGCTTCTAGAGACCACCAGCATTTGTTGGCTTTGGCCCCTTCTTCCATCCCAAAACCAACAGCATAACATCTTCGAATCTACATCACATCCCTCTGACACTCTGCTTCTGCCTTCACATCTCTTTCTTTCTCTCACCCTTTGGCCTCCCTCTGATAAGGGCCTTTAGGATTACACTGGGCCCAGCTGGATAACCAAGATCATATCCTCATCTCAAGATCCTTAATCACCTTTGCAAAGCCCTTTTTGCCACATAAGGTAACACGTTCACAGGATTTGACACCATTATAACAGGTGGAGATAAAATGAGGAGCCTAACCGGGAATGTAAAGAGTCACATTCCTATGAATGATTTGGTCTCTTCTGGTGAATATGAAGAAATTAAAAAGATTCCTCTACACTTATTTGAATCTGTGAATAAATGTTTCTTTTCTTTTTTCTTTCCCCTTTCTTTCCTTTCCTTTCCTTTCCTTTCCTTTCCTTTCCTTTCCTTTCCTTTCCTTTTTTATTTTAAGAGAAAAGGCAGAGGGAGAGAGAGAATCTTTAAGTAGGCTCCACGCCCAGAGTGAAGCCTGATGTGGGGCTTGATCTTACGACCCAGAGATCATGACCTGAGCTGAAATCAAGAGTTGGATGCTTAACCAACTGAGCCACCCAGGCATCCCCTATTTTTTTTTTTTTAGAGTTTTCTGTTTCTTTCTCATTCCTTTTCAAATAGTCTTAATCAGAGACTATAAACCTAGAGATAATTAACAGAAAAGAAAATAAAAATCTGAGGCTCCTGGGTGGCTCAGTTGTTAAACGTCTGCCTTGGGCTCAGGTCGTGATCCAAGGGTCCTGGGATCAAGCCCCACATTGGGCTCCCTGCTCAGTGGGAGCCCCGTTCTCCCTCTCCCACTCCCCCTGCCTATGTTACTTCTCTCACTGTCCTTCCCTCTCTCTGTTAAATAAATAAAAATTTTTTAAATTTTTTTAAAAAGAAAGAAAGGAGAAGAAAAATCTTCATATGTAAGTTCCCAGGCTCTGGGCAAAAATACATTAGCAATAAAATCCCAAACTATCCAGATATTGAATGAGAGATATTGATGTTTTCTAGATGTTCAGATTTGTAACTGCTCCATTCAGCAGCAAAAGGATTTTGGCATGTTTACTCTTCCTTCCCGAGTTTCTGAAGCCTCTTGGAGTCTGTTGCCTTCCTCCTGATCATTTCTTATAGAACCTAGTTGTCCATCAAGTTGATATGTTATAACCTTACCTGAATTTGGACTATATGCATGAATGCTAATGATACAAAGGACTATGAAAACAAAAGAATGCATCTAGTTGTAACTATACAAGAATTTATATGGCTGTAGAAATGGGATAGAAATTAAGCAGAAGGAAATATGCTAGGCAGCAGATATTTTCTGATTTTATTTTTTCATTTAACTTTTTTTAACTCAAGATTTCTTTTTTTTTCTTTCTTTCTTTTTTTTTTTTTTTAATTTGACAGAGAGAGAGAGATTACAAGTAGGCAGAGAGGCAGGCAGAAAGAGATGAGGAAGCAGGCTCCCTGCTGAGCAGAGCTCCCGATGCGGGCCTTGATCCCAGGACCCCGAGATCGTGAGCGGATCCGAAGGAAGAGGCCTTAACCCACTGAGCCACCCAGGCCCCCTTAGCTCAAGAATTATTACTGGACTCCTAATATGTGCCGTTATGTTATGATGGGTACTAAGGAATCAGATTTAAAAAATACAACTTGTACCCTAAGGAAGTTGGCAAATCAGCAGGTCAGACAAACAACAACAACAGTGACAAAATATATGATAGTTGTTATGAAGGCTTTCACATAAGGTATAATTGTAAATCAGAGACAGGGCTTTTAATAAAGACTGGTGTGTCAGATATAGAGCTTCCAAATAAAATTAAGTCTTAAAGAAAGTATAGTGTTTCTTCCTGTAAGGTGAGGGAATGATTTGTGAAACAAAAAACAGTAAAGTACAGAGGTATGGAGTCAAATAGATTATAGATCTGATGTAGAGATAAACCTGGGGAAAAGTTTCTCATTGAGGATGACTGAGAGAGACTCTGTGTGGTGAGGATTGGTAAAATGACACTCTCAGACAAGTAGAAAACATATAAGACATATTAAAAACTTGGGTTTTGAATTATTTTCTTTAATATTAACTACACACTTTTTTAAAAAGATTTTATTTATTTATTTGACAGAGACAGTGAGAGAGGGAACACAAAAGAGGGAGTGGGAGAGGGAGAAGCAGGCTTCCTGCCAAGCAGGGAGCCTGATGTAGGGCTCGATCCCAGGCCCCTGGGATCATGACCTGAGCCAAAGGCAGATGCTTAACGACTGAGCCACCCAGGCATCCCAACTACCCACTTTTATAATACATAAAAATAATACAGGAAAGTGGTTACTGAATTTTGGAGCCATGGCATGTGTCTCCTTTTGGCTCTCTGCAGCTCCTTAAATGGAGGCAGGTTCCTCACAGTGCCTTCTGCATTGTCTTGGAGCTACGGTTGCATCTCAATCCATAAAGATTTTTCATTTCCTTCCATTGGACTGAAACCAAGGAAGAACAAATTCTCCAGGCAGAGGAACACCATTTTGATAATGTATTCATATTTAATTTTAAGTTCCATTTAGAAGTTATATGTGGCATTTTCTACATATTTTATTGGATCAAAAACAACTACTCTTAGTATCCATGTAAACAAGTGGCATTATCAACATTCAATTATTCTTTGAAATGCCGCTTTCCATTGGCAATCTCATCTCCCCTCCTGGAAACTAAATATAAAGCATTAGGATATGAAAACTATTTTGAATGTGATAGCATGAATTAGTAATTGAAGTCTTTCCTTGAAGAGTGGAAAGAGGTCAGCCTTTAGAGTCAAAGAGATCTGGTTTGCTTCCCAGCTTTGTTACTTTAATATGACCTTGAGCCGGTCATTTCACTTCACTGAATTCCAGTTTCTTCATCTCTGAAATTAGAATAATAATGTTTGCCTTGTTTAGGTATTATGTGCATGAAAATAACATATGGACTGCACATAACACTAATTATTCAGTAATTGGCAGCTATTATTATCACTATGGTCATTTTCCACATTCAAGAATTTAGTCTCTTTCCTTTAAAAAGTATTAATCTCTAATCCCTCTATAAAGCATTCCCATAAACTTGAGGGAGTGGGCAGTCACTGAAATAATTACATGCATACACTTTCCTTCTGCCAGCTATTCCTAGTGATTAAACATATTTGCATATGCAAATTAAAACACTGTGTACTCATTACTTTAAATATGTTTCTCATTAGGTAAATGAAATGCTTATTGAAGATGATATAAGGCTAAAAGCAGAATATTGTCAAAACAAGCTACAGGATGGTTTTTTAAAATTTATTTTTTTTAAGTATGGCAACACCACTTTTACTTTTAACCATGATAGGTAGATAGATAGATAACATAGTTAAATCGATATTACCTGTATTAGCTGGTTAAAAGTAATAAAATATATATATATTTTTTAAATATATATATATTATATATAATATATATAAATAAATACATACAATAATATTTATTCAATATTTTTTGTCAATATATATACTAGTCTATAACCAAATCCCACTAATAATTATGGTTCTTCTAACTGCATTATAGATGTGATTTAAATTTTCTGTAAATGTCATTCTAATTATATGAGAATAAATGATATTTTCTCTTTTATGCTTGACCACAGAATAAAACAGAAAAAAAGGCAAGGTCAAAAAAATGCCCTTTTTGAAAACTGAAGCCAATAAAATTCTATTTTTAAAAAAAGTACAAAAATTATAGAGGGGGTACCCATGGGTGGCTCAGTCAGTTAAGCTTCTGCCTTTGGCTCAGGTCATGATCTCAGAGTCCTGGGATCAAGCCTTGAATGGGGCTCCCTGCTCAGCCCTCCCCCTGCATGCATGGGCAACTCTCTCAAATAAGTTAAAAAATAATAAATAAATAATAAATAAATAAATAGTACAACAAAATATCCATCTGCAGAGCATATCAACCAAAAAGTCTTGAAAATTTCCCAAATATTATCAAAATAATTGGAATAACTAGTTTTCATTGTCTCTCTCAATACCTCAGTAAACATCTCCTTTATTGAGTCTATCTCAACATATGCTCACCTTCATTTACTTTCCTTCCCTATTACTGTAATAAACAAGCAAAATTGTCTTCTGGTTTCCTCTCCTCCCAGGTGACTGCCTGAACTCTTTTCTGATGATCTTCTATATACTTTCATGTATAAATTCTGGCTCTAAATTCTGTCATCTCAACTTTCTTGGAGGAATCTACATTAACTACTTCCCAGTTTCTCATGTCTCAACCAGAGAGCCCTCAACTCACCTGGGTTCCTCTGCCTTCTCCCTTTTCTGTAGCTTTTCCCATCTCCAATCTAAACCATTCTGTACTTAATGACCTATTCTGTTTGGAGAATACAGTTGTAAAGATGAACCAATTTTTCCTTATTAATTTAATTTATGCATTTAATGCACCAAGCTCCATACAACTTGCTTCTTATTGTTGGTTATGAGGTTGACTGCCTGTTGTGGGTCTTTTTTTAGAGACCTGAATACACTCATGTACAGGCCATGCTATCCTGTTAATAAGGGTCATCTTCTTGGTGTGTAATTTTATAATGGTGGTTGCTTGGACTTTGCCATTCCAGTATGAGATTACCTGTCAGAGCCATACCTGAAACCAATAAAGATTTCATGTAAGAACACACATTAAACAGGAAAGAATGAAGAAAGGAGATAAGAGTCTCTAGATAATCATTAGGGAATGAAAGAACCAGGCAGAGTAACTGTGTCCTCTCAAGCAAGATGCCATCTGAATTCACACCACCAATCCCTGCCCCTCACTGTGCTGCTGTGTTTTCTCCATTGATATTTATCCTCCACCATGTTAGATCTTTTAAAAGGCTATTGAAATTGCTTAATTATGTAACGTCTGAATCTGGCAAGTCTTCTCCCTTAGGTTTCTCTCACCTGGGAAGAGAATGTCTGGTTTCTTTTCCTTTTTTTTTTTCTTTTGTTGTTCTTTTTGTTGTTACTATTTTTTTTCTACTTTTCTCTCACCTAACTCCACATCATCCCTTTCCTGATGTATTTCATTCAGTTCAGGGATTAAAAGATGTAGTATAAATGCACTATCATCTCAAAAGCTTTTATTGTTCTTGCTGCACACTCTGAAGCAAAGGAAACACAAAGTTGGACTTGTGTGGTGTTTGAAAAAAAATATGGCATATCACAAAGGTTACCATAGCACATACATGCTATGATTTCAAGGGCTCTGTAACCCCTCTATTGTGGTTTTTGGTTTTTAATCCCAAATAGCTTAAGTATTGATCCAAACATTTTGGATCTGTGTAGCACTCTAAAGTAGCCTGAAAGTTCCTAAGGAGTTATTCTGTTCTTACTGAATTCTCATGATGACAATGTAAAAAAGAAAAAAATTGGAAGCATCTCCTAAAATGTTTTAAATGGAGCAAAGTTGTACTCTTACAGCCCCACACAGGTAATATGAGTTCTGAGCATTCCATCTAGAGAGAGTATGTGAAATCTGTGAATGCCTGATTAATTGTACAATCAACTCGCTCAATTCCAGAGTCCCATGAAAGATCAGTCTCCTTGGAAGGAGTTGGGAAGATTTCTTGGGACAGATGTCCTAGAAGTACAAATGCACAGACTGTTCTTCTGTTATGCCAATTCTTCATTGTCACTATACATAATAGTCTAGGTCCTTTGCCATCTCTAATTCTGGAAATATATTTATTGAAAAATTCATCCTAACTATGTCTTAGGCTCCTCAGAGATATTGGCTTATTTCTTATCCTCACATGAGTCTTTTTGCTTGTAAACATCACATTCCCTATTCTCCAACATTTTGGTGTAAATGCAAACAAGGTTATATCTAACATTCTCCAGAACAGAAGGACTTCACGTGGCACTATTGAGCTCCATATTTTTTCCAAGAACAAGAACATTTTGGTCTGCTAAAACTTCTACCTAGTGTTTTTTAAATGATGGCATTTTTTGCAGAGGTTAGAATCACAGTAATCCAGATTTTTCCCTAAGGCTTACATCTCACTCCTCTGTGAGATTAGAACTGATGCGTAAGCTCCTGAAAGTAAACATAGGTAGGGATTATCCATTCGAACAGGGGATCCAAAGAGAAGAAACACTGAGAAAAAGATTTATTTGGATGATGTGGATGCCAGCCAGAGCCCTAGATAAGAAGAAGCTTGTGGTCCTTTATGTAAATTTTCCCTTTAACATTGATTCTAAATGTTTTTGGTTGATCTTCGTCATGTATTCCTTCTTTCATTTATTCAGTCATAACTTATTAAATGCTAACTCTGAACTAAAGGCATAAGGATGGGATCACTTTTTATAAAAAGCTTATATTCAAGGCATCAAACAGCCACTTTATCAAACACATAGACTGTTGAGTCAGCCAATTACTGTAAGAAAACAAACGGCACAGTCAATTTAGGGTAATTTGAAGAGGGTTAAATTACAAAGGGACTATTTATAGAGGTGCAGTCAGGAGAAGACAACACTGATAATTCAGCATGCTGCAGCCAAGATAGTTCTTATCACCCAAAAAGATGAGAAGAGTAAATGGTGAACAGAAACAGAGGGTAATAATTCCACAGAGGAGGCAACCTTTAGAAAAGGCTTTGGTCAAGTAAAACAAAACAGAACAGTTCAAAATAACTTTGAAAGAAAGCCAGGGAATAAAAAAGATGTCATTCTTCCTCTCCTGGATTGACTCCCACTGGCTGAAGCTGACCAGAAGAGAGAATAAGAAAACCCATCTACATGTCTGCAAGTCGATCGCCTAGGAAGTGAGCTAAAGGAAGAAAAGAGAAGAATAGATCTGCAGTAGAAGCAAAGAAATCCTTTATAGTTTACCCTTGTACTGCTTAACACTTGTCTTTCCCTTCATCTGGAGACAAGTTTTCAATTAAAAAAAAAGTTTCTGTTCCAGTGAGGGAGAGCATGGTCACCCAAAATTATACCACTTTGGCATATGGATACTTTTGAGCTGAAGGCAATTAGGACCCAATAGACTCAGGAAACGTTTTTTGGTTGTTGTTTTGTTTTGTTTTGTTTTGTTTTTTGTTTCTTGGGTTTGTTGTTGTTGCTTTTTTTTTTCTTTTTTTCTTTTTTAACCTCTTCTTTAAGTGCCTGAAAGAATTTAGATAGAGAGCCAAAACTAGAGATACATTTTTCTATCAGAAACTTATCTGCAGGGCACCAGAAACATTTGTTTTCCATTTTTTCTTCTCATCTTCCTATGAATTGTCTTCCTCACCTCGGAAACCCCAGACCCCTCCCTTCTTCTCCTTAGATTAGGATAGCAGATAGAAGCCCTAGTTGCCTGTCTTTGAGCCTCTCATGTCTTTTTTTTTTTTTAATATTTTATTTATTTATTTGACAGAGAGATCACAAGTAGCCTGAGAGGCAGGCAGAGAGAGAGGAGGAAGCAGGCTCCCCACCGAGCAGAGAGCCAGATGTGGGCCTTGATCCCAGGACTCTGAGATCATGACCTGAGCCGAAGGCAGAGGCTTTAACCCACTGAGTCACCCAGGCGCCCAAGTCTCTCATGTCTTGGTGGCTCCTATACTTGTGAAATTAAACTTTTCTCTTGTTAAACTGTCTTATGTCAAATTAATTATTAGATCAGCCAAAGAACCTAGAAAGGAAAAAGAGAAAAATTTTATGCCCCTACATCAGCCTCTACATTATGAATTGAATCAATTTGGTCCTACTAATACCTGAAACTTAAATCATCTACTACTGGTGCTCTCGGCAAAAAGTCGTGGGGATAGAAATGGGAGAAAACTGGAATAGAAACATCAAGTAACATAAAATGCATCTGTTGTATTTAGTGTACAATTCTGTGGAACATATATTTTATTGGGATCACATATTGTACCATATATCAGAAACATCTGTGTATGTTGCTGCTAAAACATTAAGAGGACCACCACATACTTCTGTCTCTATGGTGTACAGAGCAGGGTTTGGCAACTTATCTTTCACTTTGAAAGGTATATTCCATCATGTTCCAGACTACTACGTCCTTAGAAATGTTATCAGTGTGACTACACACTTAGCTTTCTCTGGGTCTACTGAGTCTTTCAGTAATATATTGCCTAATAATGCTACATGCCAAATAACCACAAACTCTCAGGGCATGATATAACAAACATTTCTTGCTAAGTTTAAGGATCAGCTGGGCGGCTTTACTTTCTCCTGTATCAGCTTGAGGGTGTCAGTATTGAAGTGCAGCCTCTGTTACACAGCTGTCTCATCCTTTCCCTGGTATTTAATGTGCCGATGGGAGCATGTTCTGGTGATGGGATATGAGCAAGATGCCAAGAAGCACATGAAGCCTCTTAAACCGTAGGTCAGAACAGACATTCTGTCATTTCTGCTGCCATGCCAAGGTACGGGATGTGGCTGAGTCAAAGGTCAGTAGGTAGCAAAGAATATTCCACCTTTATGGAAGGAACACAAAAGTCACACAGCAAAAGGCTTAGAAAATGGAAGGGGTGAAAATTTGGGACAGTAATGTAATCTACAACAAGGATCCAAATGGTATATAATGCCATCAGTGACATGGGCCAGCATTAAATTCTATGGGGTATCAAGAGATTAAGGTCATGGCAGGCTAAATATGACATAGAAGTTGGAATGTTGAAATAGCTCAGGGACATGACAAAAATTTATGTACTGCTGTCTCTGCCATTAAAACTAAAATTACTGGTAAATTTCTTAAAGTAAGATCTTAAAACTTTTATGGTAGATAGGTGATTTCTTCCTATACTGCTTAATGTAGGCCACGTTAACCTTTCTTATAAGGAGAACCAAAAGGATGATACAGGTGAACTTGTAAGGCAACCTCCCAGTTACAGATTTTGGAAGGCTCTTTTGCAAGGGAGACCTGCTTTCTTTAAATGGGAGGAAAGAACTGCTTCTACCAGCAAGGGGTTTATAGAAAAAATTTGTAGACTCAGTCTTCCAGCTTTATCCATGTCTCCCCAAATATCTCCATCTCTTTTTCAAGATCTCATATCTTTCCTTGACTTAGTTTAAAAGACTTGGTGAGATTGAATTGGTGCAACTTTCATCATTATTGTCTTACAGTCTGCAGCCCTTATCCCCAGACCCTGGAGTTGATCATTTCTGTCATGTGACTATAGAAGATAAGGGATTTTGTCAGAGCTACCATGGAACACGAAAGTTTTCATACATATTTTTAGTTATACATAGATTTTATTTTTTCTTTCCTTTTACAGATGCTCACTGGCATTATTAGAAAACTTACAATTCCACAAGCTTATAATTGCTATTCTTGCCATAGCAACAAATGATCACATTCAATGATCCTCCAATACCTTGCCTTCTACCTGTTTTGCATCTAATATCACTGCCCCTAATATTGTGATTAATCATGAGGTAATTATATGTAGTAGATAATTAACATCCCATTTCCTCCTGTAAAAAGTAGATTAACTTTGTACCCTCAAATACATGATTAATTAAAATTCAAGATCTCATTTTAGAGATCCGTTTCCTGAAGCCTCTTATGATACCCATTACTGTACCAGTCAAGGTCTCAACAGAAAACAGATGGCATATTCAAATTAGGATCATTTTTTAAAAGTTTATTTACAAGAGGCTGTGGTAGACTTAAAAGGGCTGTCAGTTCTTTGAAACTATACTGAGAGAATTTCTACTCTCTTTGAACTTGGGCTAGCCTGTGACGACTTTGACTGAGAGAGTAAGGCAGAAATGATGCTACTTGAGTTCTGGGCCTAGCCTTTAAGAGGATGAGGAGCTTCCATCTTACTTTAAGCAACCCCAAACCACTGTTTAAGTAACACTAGCCTGCAAGGAAGACTGTAAGGTTTCCCGGTAGCCCTCCCAGTAACGGCGGATGAAACAAAGCACCAGACGAATAGGCACGAGGGGAGATTTTTAATAGAGATGCCCTCGGGCGAGGTTCCGCGACCCCGAGAGAAGGGAGTCGGGGAAGTCGCACCTGGGGAGGATGCGCACGGGTTTTTATGGGGTGTGGGCGTACAGGGGAACATGACCGTAATTGGTAGGAGATTGGATGGAGTTCAGCCCTCGGTTTCCCGCCGAAGCTCTGGCCTTGGCGGTCTTTTGAGAGTGGAAGCTGATTAGAGGGGGGCGGGGCGGTGAGACAGTAGGGCAGCCGCCGTCTTGTGGCCTCCTCAGTTCCCCGGACCCCGTCGGCCCAACAAAGACCACATAGATGCTCTGAGACACGTTGAAAGAGAGAGGGGCTCAGTCAGCCCACCTTTCCAACCATCCCAGTCAAAGTGTTGTAAATGCCAGTGAAACCTTAGACATCCCAGATAACAGTTACCTGGCTAATACCCACTTAAAGTCATGTGGGGCAGAAGAATTGCCCAGCTAAGGCCTGCCTGAATTCTGGACCCACAAAATTGTTCAGTATAACATAACAATTGTTTGAATACACTAATTTTGAGGGTGGTTTGTTATGTGGCAACTGGATAAGAGGAACAGATTTGGTCCCAGGAAATGGGTCCTTGACTTGACAAAAAACAAGACTGTGTTTGAAGTTGACTTGGAACAAGTTGTGGAAGCTGGAAGTAGCTCAAGAGATTCTGTACAAGTTGGAAGGGCTTCATGGAGCCTGTTAATGCAGGATTAAAGGACTTAGGAAAATGTTATCAAAGGCTGGAGGAAAAAAGACTGCTTTATGTTGTGACAGTAGGTAACGCACTTTGCCCATGGGAGCATGGAAAATATGCAGGATATTTCACATACTTGTGGAGTTTGGAAAATCCAGAAAGTGGTAACTTGTGTTTTCTGGCTACCTATGAGAAGAGAGGGATTTAAGAAGAGAGAGAAACAGGGTGCCTGGGTGGCTCAGTGGGTTAAGCCGCTGCCTTTGGCTCAGGTCATGATCCCATGGTCCTGTGATAGAGTCCTGAATCTGGCTCTGCAGAGAGCCTGCTTCTCCCTCTCCGTCTGCCTGCAGCTCTGCTTACTTGTGCTCTCTCTCTGTCAAATAAAATCTTAAAAAAAAAAAAAAAAAAAAAAGAGAGAGAGAGAAACAAAGGAGATTTTAGTTTTTAGGGTTTTTTTTAAATACTTTTTTTTTTTTAGTTTTTAGTTTTTAAGCAGAATTTAGAAAGTATATAGCTTTCTAGCTTGCAAAAGGTTCTTGAAGTAAGAACTGGCCTCAAGGCAAAGTTCAGATCCAGGGCATTAAAATACGACCTCAGGGTAAAGATAAAATCAGGGTGTGGCTATCAGGCCCTTCTTAAGACCCTAAGAAGATTTAGCTTTTAAGAACATTAAAGTTATGCCTTATAGGTGGTTTCAGTGGTAAGTGAGGCCTTCTTTTTTTTTTTTTTTTTTTTGTAAGTGAGGCCTTCTAAGGATACTAAGCACAGTGTTCCAGCTGTGGGTTGAGTTGTGGTCCCCTCAAATTCCTATGTTGACGTCCTGACTTGCAATACCTCAAGAGTGTGCCTTTATTTGGAGATATTGTCTTTACCAAGTTAAAATGAGGTCACTAGGGTGGGCCCTAATCTGTTATGACTGGAGTTCTTATAATTTGGAGAAAGACACAGGTATGTGAATGTCAAGGCAGTGATTAGAGATTAGAGTGATACCTGTATAAATCATAAACACCAGAGATTGCCGGCACACCACTGCACACAGAAACAGACTTTTCCTTACCTCAGAAGGAACCAACCCTGCCTTAATCTTGGACTTCCGGGCCCTGGGAACTGCAGACAATAAGTGTTGTTCAAGTTACCTGGTCTGTGGTACTTTGTTAAGACAGCCTGAGCAAATTAATACAGTCCCACATCCACCTCACAGAGAGCCCAAGGATAGAAAAGGTTATCTGTAAGAGATTTGTGAGTGCAGTTTTGTCTAATGAAGTGAAGTTACAACTGGACAAGAAGGGAAGCCATAACATTTTTTAAGTGACTTAGATTGAAAGGGACAGGAACAGAGAAAAATGAAAAGAGAGACCCTCACTCTATTAGGGGCAGGTAATAAGCTGAGAAACCTTCTCAGCTGCAAGCACCAGCCATTTCTTATGGGAAAGGATGGATGATTCATTCACAGGGTGGAGACAAAAGCTACAGGGAATCATCCTCAGGTAGTCAGACTGGGCCTTAATTAAGAGTTGACCAGATGTGCCCTGCTGGGTTTTTTGAAATTGATTGGTAACTGTTGTGTGCCTTCCATTTCCCCTCTTTTGGAATACAGGTATTGATTATGATTATCCTTTTCTTTTTCCTTTTTTTTTTTTTTTTTTTGGTCACCCCATTGTAAGTTTTGACATGTGAGTAGAACATCTATTTTCCTACTAGGAGGAACCACACTCAAAGAACTGTACTCAAGGAGTTTCCTTTACCTGGGCCTAAATGAGATGATGAGATCCTGAACTTGAAGCCAGTGCCAGAATGGGATGAGATTCTGGGGCTCTTAGTGTTATAGGATTTCCTACTCCTTTAGTGTCCACCATTCTTGGTCATGCCACTTCGAAGAATGAAGATGTAGACCAGACGACGAGTGGTGGGCAGCAGAGCAAAGTTTATTGAGTAATAAAGTGATAGTATAAAGTTCCAGAAGAGGGAGGGAACCCAAAAGGGTTGCCACCAGAGTCTCTATGTCTAGGGGTTTCTGTGGGCTTGCTGGCAGGCTGTTTTAAACTGATTAGCTCTCCCTGTGCCTGTCATCCAATCAGGTTTTTGCTATGAGGAAAAGGGCGGAGAGCTTCTTCCAGGGTGGTATCAAATCCTCTTAAGGGTGGTTTTCTCTTAGGGCAGCGGTCTCTTGTCCCTGCCTTTCTTCCAACTATCTTTCATCATTGGAAGGGGCTGAGAACATTCTGTAGGTTGTAGGAATACGAATAAGTTGTGGCCAGAACATGGATTGAGATAGGTTCAAATTGGCCACACATCCTTTGAGATAACTGCCATTGAGAGGTGAGGTTTTTTCCCCTCCCCTTGAACCAGTGAACCCCATGACTGCTTTGACTGAAAAACTTCGATAGAAATTGCACATTGTCAACTGGTAGGTGGAGACATATAGGCATCTCCATTTTTTCTTTTTTTTAATTTATTTTTTCAGTGCTCCAAGATTCATTGTTTATGCACCACACCCAGTGTTCCATGCAGTACATGCCCTCCTTAATACCCACCACCAGGCTCATCCATCCCCCATCCCCCTCCCCTCCATAACCCTCAGTTTGTTTTTCAGAGTCCACAGTCTCTCATGGTTCGTCTCCCCCTCTGATTTCCCCCAGGTCACTTTTCCTTTCCTTCTCCTAATGTCTTCCATCTTATTCTTTATGCTCCACAAGTAAGTGAAACCATATAACTGACTTTCTCTGCTTGACTTATTTTGCTCAGCATAATCTCTTCTATAGGCACCATACATAATCTCCCTCCCTTAAGTGTGAGTAGGACTGTGAATATAATGGGCTACCACTCCTGTGATTCTGTTACCTACTGAGGGGAAGGGATTTTGTAGAAGCAATTAATACACCACATAAGTTGATTTTGAGTTAATCGAAAGGACTCTATCCTGGGTGAGCCTGAAATAATCAGGCAAATCCAAAAAGGGAGAGGTCTTTTACAAAGAGAGAGATTCAAATCATCTGAGAAATTCTCTTGCCCGTTCTTGAATTGCAGCAAGCTGTGTTGTCAGCGGGCATATGGCATGAAACCTGTGGCACTCAGGAGCCCGAGTGATAGTCAAAAGGAAAACAAGAACCTTGTTCCTATAGCCACAAAGAAGTGAATTCTGCCAAAAATCTTAATGAATTTTGAAGAGGATCCTGAGGCTCAAATGAGACCTCAACCTAGCCAGTATCTTGATTTCAGCCTTGTGAGACCCTAAGCAGACAGCCTGCCATGCTATGCCTGGACTTCTGACCCACAGATCTCTGAAATAATAAGTTTGTGTGTTTTCAGCAAAATTTTTAGTAATTGATTATACAGCAACAAGAAACAAATACAGAGTTTAACATCAAAATAGGTTGCTGCTATAACAAATAACTAAAATATGTTAGCAACTTCATAACCAGGCAATGGGTAGAGACTGAAAGAATATTGAAATCAGTGAGAGAAATTCTCAGGTGCCTTAAACAGACTTTTAATAGAAATATGGACATTAAGGATGTTACCTGTAAGGATGTGGAGGGCAATGAGAACAATACTGGAAACTGAAGGAAAGAGACCTTTGTTGTAGAGCATCAGAAATCTCCCAGAATTGGGCGCCTGGGTGGCTCAGTGGGTTGGGGCCTCTGCCTTCGGCTCAGGTCATGATCTCAGGGTCCTGGGATTGAGGCCCGCATCGGGCTCCCTGCTCGGTGGGGAGCCTGCTTCCTCCTCTCTCTCTGCCTGCCTCTCTGCCTACTTGTGATCTGATCTCTCTCTGTGTCAAATAAATAAATAAAATCTTTAAAAAAAAAAAAAGAAAAGAAAAGAAATCTCCCAGAATTGTTCCTACAGTTATGTTGACAGAAGTCCTAAGTGATGAATGGAAATATATAACTGACGAGATTTCTAAGCAAACTGTGGAATTTTCTGTCTGGTTTCTTGCTGCTTATAGTAAAGTGTAAGAGACATAAATTGAAGGAAAGCTTGTTGAACAAAAAAGAAACAGGACTTAATGATTTTGAAAACTCAGCCTCTCTAGGTAACAAAAATGCTAAAAATAAAATGCTGAAAGTAAAACAGTATTGCCAATAGTATAATAGTATGGCTGAATCTTCTGTGTTCTTTTATGAGATGGTCAATCAGGTGTGGCCCTAAGAGGAGACAAGAAGCTCAGGAAAACAAGTTTATTATATTCGTGGGTCCTTAGAAAGGGGTCACCACATGCCACACAGGGTCACAGGAAGCACCAGGTTTGCGTCAGGTGGCAGAACGGAGGAGCAAGGGGAAAGTTTAGGCCAGAGCCTTCACTGGAATTTCTGCAGGAAAGATAGGCAGGACAGAATCAACCTCTTAGGAGTGGCTTTTTTTAATAAGTCCAGTGGACTTTGGGCTATATGGGGGGCACTCCAGTTGACTGGTACCTGGCCCTGGAATGATAGAGGAATATTTTCTGCTAGGGTGTAGGAGCCAGATAGAGGAGGCATAGCTCTGGATTGGTTAGATTACATCTGAAAGGCATGCTCCTTTGCTCTCTCTAAGAATTGGCAAGCCCTGGGAAGGGAAGTCTCTCCCCGGCCAGAAAGGTTTTAAGATGTCAAAACATCATAATATATAGAAAGTGAAAAATATAAACAGTAAACTGAATGTGTGACTTTACGACCTTCTGCTAAATCTCAGAAATATAAAAAAGATTGGTGGGTGTAGCTGTAGCCTAATGGAATGAAACCTAGTAAAAATCCATTGAAGACTCCAATGTTCTTGAGAAATTTTTTTTTTCAGCAGAATACTGCTAGCTTGGATTGAAAGGAACAGACAGAAGTTGAAATGAAAGGCTTTCAGACACCCAAAATTTTATTGGCAGTAAGCAGGCTGATAAAACTACTCCATTTCCAATACTTGCTACTTTTCATGGAAGAGGAAGGATGACTCAGAATGGAAACAATAGCCCAGAGGGCAGAGCCTAGAAATCAAGAGGATCATTCTGAATCTTTGAAACTGAGTCCAGAAAATCTCCCCATTTGCCCATCTGTATTATAGAACTTCCAGGAGAACTTCCAGGTTGCTCCTTAGCACCTCCTGTTTTTTTCCCCCTTTGAACTGGAATATCTGTAACTTATCAAACACTTCTCTCGCCATTGTATCATGGGAGTGTTAGGGCCACAGAATGTGTCTCTTTAGTTTCACACATCCACATATGGAGAGAAACTTTGCTCCAAAAACTGAATTTAATGGATTATTTATTACCTGGAGTTTCATATTTATCTGACTTAGATGATTTGGATGATGAGTTCTTGGACTTTGAGTTAATGCTGTAATGAGACTTTTGAAAACCTTTGGATGGGAGGTGAATATATTGCTCACTTCAAAGAGATATGAATCTTTGGGAGGACTGTGATAAGTGAACTTGTAATGCAGTCCCTAAGATTCCTGCCCTTTGGTGTGCATGCTCCTTATAGCCTCATCCCCTTGAGTGTGATTGGGACACATGAATATGAAGGTAGATTTGTTATGTAGCGGTAGAAAACTAATGAAGGCAGATACTAACCACATTTTGAAGAGGACTAGTAGCTTTTTTTTTGGTCCAATCAAGCTGTATAAGAGAGAATCTCTTCAATCCATGTATAATCCACCATGTAAGAAACCTAACTACCCTACTGGAAAGACAAGGTAGAAATGCTCTGAGACCACATGGAAAGGGGAAGGGCCCATCCTAGCCTAGCCTTTCAGCTGACCTTACCAATGCTCTAGGGATATTAGCGAAGCCCTTTTAGATACCCAGACTAGTCCATATTCAGCTGGACACCACCATGAAGCAAGTCAATGATACATGATACAAAAGAATTGACTGGCCAAATATTTCCAGAATTCCTAAACCAAAACATTATGAAGAAAAGTAAAATGTTTGTTGATAAAGCTACTAAACTTGGGAGAAGTTTGTTATATAGAATGGATATCTTGAAGAGGGGCTATTTATAGAAATAACAATGTGGGGGCGCCTAGGTGGTTCAATCAGTTGAGCGTCTGACTCTTGATTTAGGTTCAGGTCAAGATCTCAGGGTCATGGGATCAAGGCTCAAGTCAAGTGCCATGCTGACTTGGAGCCTACTGAGCATGGAGCCTGCTTGAGGTGATTTCTCTCCCTCTTTCTTTGTCCCCCCACCCCATCACTCTCTAAAAAGAATAAATAAGAAAGAAATAAGAATGTGGCACGATCATAAGACGTAAAGCCATGACCCGAAGCTAGTAACCAGCCAGCTTATAAAAGTACTCTGCTAAAGGGATAGGAGAGGAAGATTTAGTATAGCCCTGTAGTGAGTGGCAGTTTATAGGAGACCACCTTGAAGGAAGTACTGATTTGGGACTGAAGATTATAGTTAGTCCAAGTAGGAATCCATGGGGGTGAAACCCCTGGCCTTATTCTCTTTTCTTCCTCTGATCTCCTGCCCTGGCTTCCAATTGGTCAAAGCTCCGGAAAGTACAGATTATGACAATTCCTTGTAGTTTATACAAGTCAGCCTTCTGGGGCCAAAATAAGTAGTAGACATGGTGGAGGGAGCATAGGGAAGATATCTAGCCCACCGGTAATCCCTACTGTGATAGAGGCACACAAGATGTATAGACACTAAAGATCAATGACTGCATCTCAGGGACCGGAAATTCAGTGGGCTTTCTTGAGGAATTGTTGCTTGAAAGATTGGTAAGGGTTGTATAAGTGAAGAGTTAAAGAGGAGACAATTCATAAAAAGAGAACGGGAGGAAAACCCTTGGAGAAAAAAATTAAGATACCATATTTTATTATAGTTCTGGGTAATTAGAGTGGAGCATTTAGCAGTAGCATTTACCACAACACACCATTACTATTTTTGTTTATTGCTAAACCACTTGCTGATGAAATAGGTTGAGTGTCACTTTTTCAACAATCTACCACATCCCATCTGTCATGTAATTGATATTTTCGAAGCTGGAGCTTCAACAAATGGAATCCTTTGGGGACACTCTCTTGCTCTTGCTCTGGTACTCACACATTTATTTTCTCTTCCTCCCTTTTAGAAATGGTTTATTGACAAATCAACATTTATAAAAAAGGAAAGAAAAAACAGGATTCAATGGGACAGAAAGTTGATACTGTGATCAGAGATCCAGATAGGAGTTGGGGAACAATTTATTATTCTGGACCTTTCCAACAGAGCTGCACTTGTTATGAGGTTTTTGTTGGGTCTCTTTCACAGTATTCATGAGATCCACTTACTGAGCAGGATGGCAGGTCCATTGTCACAACTGCTGAGCCCATGAAGCAAAACAGATATTACATCAGTAAAATGAATGCAGCAATCACAATTTAATTAGATCCCCTTTCAAAAGATAAAAGTTAAAGGAAAAAAAAAGTTGTTTTTTCTGCACCAGGGTACTGATGTGGCAGGGATACAACAAGAGATGCCTAGCTTGTTGAGCCAAAGGTATGAAGAAATGGATCTGTGTTTGCAAATACTTCACTTTACATGCAGCTTCCATTAAAAGCCATAAAGGTTCTACATTCTGCCAGATTTAGTAAACACTTCTATCTAGTGTCTGTGGTCAGATGCAAAAAGGCAATGGATTGCTTATCTGCTTAGGGGCTATTTTCTGTCATCTCCTCTTAGCTGCTATGGGTCTCCATTGGCAAGAAGCCAAATATTCAGCATACATTTATTTGTAGGACAAAACAGTTACAAAAGGCCTGGCCTGTTAACACAATGACTGTGATTGCTCCCCTTAGGAGGCAAAGTGGGGTTGTTCTGGGTTTGGTCTTTGTGTTTGTCTGGGTTTGGTTTTTTGCTGAGTGACTTAAACTGAGAGCACTGAAAGGATTCTTTTATAGTGCCCTGAGGAAAGTTTTAAAATTTATTCTTTATGTATTTCCTCATATTTAAGCATTTCTTATCTACCCAGACATTTAGAATATCTTTATGCTCACACCATCTATCATTAGAAAGAAAAACATGCTTTTATCCCTCCCACTGCTACAAGGCAAGAGCAATGTCTTATTTTATATTAATATTCTGGTAAACAAATTCAACCATAGAATACATAGAAAACGTAGAATATGTAATGTACAAAGCCAAGTTATCTTCACATACTTCCCCACACATCGTCCCTCACCTTTCTCCAGAGATGACCATCATGATCATCACATCAGTTTGGTGTGAGTAGAGCAGATCTGGATATTCCAGAAAGCTTGCTTCCTTCCTCCTTATGGTGTTCATTTAGCCCAGCAAATCTTAGCCAACCCCAAGAGAAGTAGGTATTAACATCAACTGATGAGCTCCCAAAGTTTCCCCTTTCTAAAAAGACTGTTTTTGTTGCTCCACTGGGAAACTTTCACTGGGATCTATTATTTGACTAGATGTTCCATGCAAGGCCTTCCAACTTTCCTATAAATTTGTGATGTTATGAGATATAGTTCTCTCTCCTGAATTCCTTCCCATAAGGCATCAATGCCAGGACTAAACAAACATTTCTGTGGGGTATTTTGCCATTTCTTTTTCCCCAATCAACTTCACATTTAGGTTTCATGGTACTGGATATGTATCTGCTAAAGTGTGTATTTTTTCAAACATTTCCATGCCATTTGTATGTATCTATCTATCTATCTAAATCTGTATCTATATCCAGCCATAATAATGTAAAAAAACAAGTAATGTTATTATGGTTTTATTTTTTACATACATGGACAATATAAGTTATATTCCCACTAACTATGTATGGGATTATTCTACTATATTCACATTAGTTATCATTGTGATATTTCATATTTTTCCCAGCCTGATGAGTAAAAACACACACATCAATTTTTGCATTTTCCTGGTTGCTAATGAAGTTGACCTTATAGCTTACTGGACGTCTTATTTTTTTCCATGAAATTTTCTTTCATTCCCATTGATTATTTCTTAATAAGATTTATTAACAGTGAAAATAATGTGGCTAACAAATTTTCCCAAAGTCATTTATTTGCTAGAACATTTTCCCTCACAGACTTGAACCATGAGTGTTGTCATAGAATGCATTCTTTGGTGTCAGCAGATATATTTCTCTACTCCTTGTTCAGTATACTCCTATATTTATCCATTTGTGTGCTAGTGCAAGAATGTTAAAATTACTCCAGCTCTTAACAGTTTCACATCATAGTACTTGTCTGACCTTATCGCTCATCTTGATTTCACAGCATCTTTAGAGTTTCATATATAGTATATGTATAACCATCCAAATTTCTTAACTATTTTGTTGAGATTCTTATTGAATTGAAATAATATTCTTCACAAGAGTAGCATAGTTTTCTCTGTTAAGGTTTTACATTGTTCTATTTAATTTACTCTTATCTAAATGTTTATTGTAGCTACAATCTTTTTTTGTCTTTTTGTTTTCAAATTGGTCATTGCTGATATATACTATATATATATATATATATATATATTCTCTATACAGTACCCAGGCATCCTGTGATAATAATTATAAATTTCTATAAAGGTAATCATTTTCTCTTTGAATAACATAATTTTTCGTATCTCTTGATGTTTATCATTTTTTATTTTTATTATTTTTTCTTTTTTTTCTTTTTTATTCTTTGCCCCAGGGGTACAGGTCTATGAATCATCAGGCTTACATCTTTCACAGCATATTTGCATGGCTATGTAATACTAAAATGGTGGTAATAGCAGTCATCCCTCCTTTTTTTTCCATTTTGATATACATATTTTATAAAAACTGAATAAAATATTTTTTTAAGAAATAATTTTTTAAACCTTTGGTAAAAAGTAAAGTCAAAGTGTTCTTGTGTTCCATATCCAGTCAATACTTTGTACTCTCCAGTTCTCTAATTATTTTCAACCGATGAATTTAAAATTTTATTAGTTCAATTGGTCATAGACTTAAATATAAAATTCTAAAAGGAAACATGGGGAAAAAATCTAAATGACCTATATTTGGCAGTGAAAGTTTAGATAAAACATCAACAGCACAACACATAAAAGAAAAAAAACTAGTAATTTGGACTTTATGAAAATTAAAAACTTCATCTTTATGAAAAACATAGGCTGATGAAGAAATAAGCCACACAGTGGGAGAAATTATATATAAAACATGTATCTGTTTAAGGTCTTGTATCCATATATATAAAGAATTCCTAAGTCTCAACAATAGTTAAACAGCAATTTCATTTAAAAATAAACAAAAGATTTGAACATACACTTCCCTAAAGAAGATATATATATGTATACACACCTGTACAAACCTAATAAAATGACTAAAATTGAAAACCCTGACAACTTCAATTGCTGGCAAAGATTAGCAGAGGTAAGAGCTCTCATTTAATGCTGGTGGGAAAAAAAATGGTACAGACATTTTGGAAGACAGTAAACATATTCTTCCAAAGCTAAAAACATTGTCTTGCTACATGATTTAACAGTTTTATTCCTAGGAATTTACTCAACTGATTGAAAACATGCAGATACTTGAATGTAAATGTTGATAGCAGCTTTATTCATAATCACCAAAAAACTGGACATATCCAATATGACCTTCTACATTTGAATAAACAAACAAACAGATATATCCACATAAGGTGAATATTTTTCATCTTACTGGTAGGCTAGTAAGCTAGAGTACCACATTTTCATGGATGCTGACTTAGGATCTAAGATTCTTGGTTCAAAGACAAAGGATTTCATTAGTCATGGCATAGCATCATTGTGACCTTCATATTCACCTTGGTTCCTCTTGATCTCGGGTGTTATCCAGGCAACATAGTGCTTCTCAGATGGGTGCTATGCACGTAATGAGTTTATATCACAAATAATCTTAAGCTTGGGAAATTCAATCTTGTATAACAAGATGTAAAATAAATGGCCCAACCTTTGCCCTAGCTGAAGACTATGTTTTAATATGGTGGATAGCAAATTAATCTACTGGTAGATACTATATTTCTATCTGATCTTTATATTGGCATGGTTGAAAATGTGTTTGGACAAAAGCTGTCCATGTCTCTGCTCATAAGATTGCAGAAACATGAGAAACCCACGGAGAACTGACTCAAAGAAAATAATAATTTAAGCTTTAAAAATATGTAACCTCTTCAATTACTTGGACTTACAATTACAGCCTAACTAATATTAATTCATTCCTTCATTCCTGGGTTAACTTTGACTTTCTTACTTTTCACTTCTTAGCAAACTTACACAATGTGATTTTTTATTTCCTGTATGTGATACACACATTTACAATAATAATTTTATTCTTTTATTAATACATTTAACTCATTATTTTAACTCCATTTTCTCAGATATCAGTTTTGATTGCTCAGTTTTCTTTCATTTTATAATTTTTATTTCTTTCTTTCATTTTATAATTTTTAAAAATATTTTGTGATTTCTTTCATTTTATAATTTTAAAAAATATTTTGTGATTTTTTTGTTGTGTGTTTATCTTTTATTTGGTATTCCCTATTTCCCTATATAGTATTTTCAAATTATATATATTTTTTCCAACCCTGACCACAGTAATCTTGAGGAATCAGTGTGTAGCTTATACTGATTAACTTCTACTGCCTTATTTATTTGCAGTGGAAAATCCCCATTCTATTTGTGTGTTATTGTCTGCCTTTATAGTCTGGTGCTCACAAACAATTTTTTTGTCCTAATGCAATAATCTCTGCTGTTTCCTGCTTGCTACAAATTGAGGAGGAAAAGAAATTCACACTTCTAGTTTCTTTACATTAATATTTTAAACCACAGTTTTAGACATCTCTGCTCCTAAATATTCTTATCATATATATTTTCATATATGTACACACACACACACATACACACCTATGTATTTAACACAGACTGGGTAGCTTAAAAGCGACAGGATCTGTTTTCTCACAGATCTGGAGGCTGGAATTCCAAGACCAGAGTGCCAGAGTAGTCAGGTTCAGGTGAAGGCCCCGTTCTGAGTTGCAGACTATTTCACATGGTAGAAGATCTGGGGAGCTCGGTGGGCTCTCCTTTATAAGAGCATTAATCCTATCCGTGAGGACTTTACCCTCATGACTTAAAAGCTTCCCAATGGCCCCACCTCTTGATACCATGATATTGGGCATTAGGATTTCAACAGTAAATTTTGAGGAGACATAAATTTTCAAACCATGGCCAAAAAAAAAAAAAAGACAGAATCAGAAATATGATTAATGAATAAAACACTATCAACTCTGGAAAAGGTACATCTTTTAAAGAAATATACATTTCCTTAGAGTGAAAAAATATTGTTAAGGTTATAATACAGACTCAGTGATTATTTTGTAGCAGATTAAACATAGGGAGAGAGAAATTAAAAATCCAGAAAACTGGCTTGATTATCCTGAATGCAACAAGGAAAACTTATGAATCTGAGGTAGAAATCAGGATACATAAATGGGGGGATGATAAATTCACACTTAGTACCAATTTGATTTTCAGAAAGAGAAAATAGAAAGAACAGAGGATATATATAACTATTTGAAAATGAAATGAATGAAATTTTCTTTATTGAAAGTTGCCAATGAGTACTAGGCAGAATAAATTAAAATAAATACATAAAAGTGAATAAGTAAGTGGATATATTATAAAACTGTAGAACTCTGAAAAAAAAGGTTCTTAAAGCAGTCGCAGGGAAATGAATTTTGTACAGACACACCGAGCTTCTCAATAGTCTCATTAGAAACCAATAAATGAAAATAATAGCTTGAAAATGCTAAGAGAAGCAGTTATATTTTAGAGATTTGGGATTCTTTTTTGTGTCTATGCATTAAAGCAGATAGTTTGATTACAAGTAACAAAAGTACACGTGCTCCATCCTAAGTAAACAATGAGCGTTTATTGCAAGGACACTAGGGTGTTTCATGAAAACTCAAGAGCCAGCATGTACAGCAGGCCTCCAAGGGAAACAGAACCAAAAATGAGGGAATTGCAGCAGCTTGTTTTCATTCTCTCATCTTTCTTTTGCTCATTGGCTCTCCCTGCTCTGCATGCCCATGGATGATCTCAAATGCTCTGTGAGTATCGATTTGGGGTTTACAAATAAATTTTAGCAAGTAGATGAATTCACAGATATGGAATTCATAAATAATGAGGATCGATTATATAATTCAGTCTCAGTATTTCATGTCCCATGTTGCCATGTCCCATGTCCCATTCTCTTGAATGTTGTCAAAGAAAACCGTAAGTCCTCAGTCGTGATATATCACAATTTTTCTCTCTTAGCTATGCTCTTCTAAATGTCAGTCATTACATTGACCTCGTTAGTGTTGGATGAACCAATATTCTGTATTGTGAATTTCTTTCTGGCAAAAAGAAGAGAATCAGCTGCATATATGTTTCTTGTATCATCACTGTGAATTTCAATTTAAATCTGTTTGGACTAATATTAATCACCTTAGTGATACACATGTTAAAGAAGACATTACTTAATATGAAATACAGCCATTTATCTAAAAGAGTATAACAGCTTAATTCCACGTTACATTTATTCAGCATATTTTCAGTTGTAGTGACTTTTTCTATAGCTGTTTTTACTGACTACCGTCTCCAAACTTTGATGCAGCACTTTAAAATTTAATTTCATCTTAATTATGATGAGTAAATTGTCCCTTAATGATTTTTCAAGCCCCCAAATTTGCATTAAGAAGTCTCATTGACCATTGGAAAGTAATGTGCAGTGTGCGCTCATTAATTCTTAATTGTGGCTTTGGAAAAAGAGTTAATGGCACACAGAAGATTTCTGCCTTTACAAAAATGCGTATGTCACCATTAAAGAATAAATACAAGGGTGCCTGGGTGACTTAGTTGGTTGAGTGTCTGCCTTCAGCTTGGGTCATGATCTGGGGTCCTAGGATTGAGCCCCACATTGGGATCCCTGCTCCATAGGGAACCTGCTTCTCCCTGTGCTCTCCCCCTACCCCAAACACCCTCCACCCTTATTCTCTCTTTCACACACTCTCTGTCAAATAAATAAATAAAATCTTTTTTAAAAAGAATAAATACAAAAATTATCCATTCACCATGTTCAGGTTTTTCCCAATTTAATTTGTTCACACTTGTATATTTAAAAATATTATTATAGTAAGTATATAAAAGAAAGGAAAAAGTTACCCATAAAGACATAATTGGGTGCACCTGACTGGCTCAATGGGAAGAGCAGACAACTCTTGATCTTGGGATCATGAGTTTGAGCTGCACGTTGAGTGTAGAGGTTACTTAAATAACAACAAAATAAAACAAAAAATGAAGGCATAGCTAAACTTAACGTTTAAGAATATCACAAAAAATATATCATTTCAAAAGGGAATATAAATGAATATAAAAGGTAATATGCCATCAACAAAGAAAGGTTTTTGTGTTTTTTTTCCAAAATTATCAGTTGCATATTTTATGTTAAAATTAGGAATAGTCAATCCGAGGAATGCCCCTTAAAATTGCTAATAAAATAAATTATCAAAATCTGTAGAACTTAATAATAATCAAACCTGCCTAATCAACTAGATGAAAAGGAAGCAAAGTTATATCTAAACAGGTAATGATTTCATTATTTATTGGTTACATGGGAATATGACCGATAATTTCATTATTCACTGATTATATGGTTATATACCTAAAAACGAAACAAAGAGATTATTTAAGAACATTAGTATATTAAAAGGAGTTAGTGTCTGGTTAGAAGATAATCATGTGGAATAATGATCATGTAATATGTGTCCCAGCAATAACCAGCTAGAAAATAAATGAAAGAAAATGAAAGAAACTATAATAGCTCTGATACCAACTGAAAGTATTTTGAGATACCCATACTGAGAAATAAGTCTTACAGAAAAGAAAAATCCACACCTGTTCACTAAGATAGTAAATCAGAGTCATGAAAATGGGGAAGCACAAGTATAGTGGTGAGATCAGGCATAGAGTCATATTTCTTTGGTGAATGATGTCATATGCTTTACTTTTTTTTTTAAGATATATCGATTTGTTTATTTTTAGAGAGAGAGATCACAAGTGAGGAGAGGGGCGAAGGGAGAGAGAGAATCTCAAGCAGACTCCCTGCTGACAGGAGCTTAGCGTGGGACTGGATCCCAGGACCCTGAGATCATGACCTGAGCCAAAATCAAGAGTCAGACACTTAACCCACTGAGCCACCACTTAGCCCACTGAGCCACCCAGGCACCCCATCTTAGTTTCTCTTAAGAGGTATGTAAGCAAATACATCAGAGAGCAAAACCAGAGAACATCTTAAGCCTCCTCTTTCCACATTCCCTTCCTTCACTCATCTTTCTCCTGTCAATGTTCTCATGACCACACCTTCTCCACACCTTCATTTTTTTTCTCCCTAGCATCTCCCTAGCATTTCCCGTATCCTGGAGATGTGCTCTCACACCTGATCTGATGGTATCTCTGGATATAATGGGCAACCCCTCCCTTCTGTTTCCCCAATTTCAATCCCTAAGTCTGCTAAGTAATACCTATTTCTTTCCATCATGTACTCCTCTTTTTTTAAAATAAAATTCATAAGCATATTTCAGTCAATATATAATCAATCATCTGTCACATATTTTAATGGCATAGGGATCCTCCGTTGTATGAATATTTACTATTACATCTAACCCAAGTCTCAGTTGTTGAAAAATTTGGTTAAGTTTTTCACTACTACAAACAACTGTTAAAAAAAAAAAAAGCATCCTTGCAGTTAATTATGCTAAAAGTTTGACCATACGCTTAATTACTTCCTTAGGATAAATTTCTAGTAATTGAATTTTTGGTTCATTGTTTATACATATTGTTAAGGTTTTTGATACACATTATCAAATTACCCTGCAGATAGCTTGTATACATTTAAATTCATTCCAGCAGAGTCTAAGTGATAGTAAAAAAAAAATCTCATTTTAATTTGCATCTCACAATAAGGTATGAAATTGTTTGATAACTTTACTTTTGCCAAAAAATATAGCCAGTTATCTTCATAGCATTTGTCAATTAAACCAGTTGAAATTGAAACTATTAACAACATAGTATGGTATACACAAATACACATGCACCCCAAACACATATATTTCCTCTGCATTGAATAAACACACGTGTATACACATATTTCAAATCACTGGCTGCTCACTTAAAAAATCAAATAGGCAGATGCCTAGCTCCTAAATAATAGTATTAGCCACATAAAGCAGTGTTTTTCCGTCTGTTTTCTAGCCCATGAGTGGTTTGTATAATGACTGTGGGAGCTCAAGATCAACATTTCCCCAAATAGAATAGAACAGAACAAAATACATCTGTGAGTGTATGTTTCCTTAGTAGTATATAAAATGTATTTCTTGCTGCGAGCTGTGATCAGAAAAGTTTGAAAGCCACTGATACAGTTAATCTGTAGCATTAAATGTGCTAAGTCATGTAGTGAACTTTCTATATACCCCTGGCATATGAAAAGCACTCAATACCTATTTGTTTAAGGTATTACGATCATTACACATAGGCATTTGTTTAAGGCTTTTTAAATGAAAATATGCATTCTGATATATGCATAACCTCTTTTTAGAGCTTCAGCACTGATGACTTCTACAAATAGGTAGTCCCTCTGGAACTTAGGGATTCACTACACGCTCTTTGAAAAAATCTAGTTTCTATTAATTGAGTCCTGTTTGACATTAGGGTTGTGACGATAGGCTTATGCAGTCCATAACACCCAACTACTTACGGGCATGAACTGAAACTGGAAACTCTTCTGTGTACCACTGACCTTCCAGATGGGACGTAACTATTCATAAGAGCCAAACTAGCAGAATTCTCCTCACTTAAGTCCAACCAAGGCCTTTACCTTGTTGGTAGGAAAAAACAGGAATCAAAGAACAGGTGTCAGTAATTTCAAGATGCTTGAGTAGATGTAAATCACAAATATTCATGTTCTTAAGATAATTTCATATTTATATATATATGTATATATACATATATATGTGTATGTATACATATGTGTGTATATATACACATATATATGTGTATATATATACATATATATGTATGTTTATATATGTAGATATATATACACATATATGTGTGTATATATACACATATATGCATGTTTATATATGTATATATACACATATGTGTATATATATACATATATATGTATGTTTATATATACATTTACTCATTTTTCATATATACATATACTCATTTTTCTAGTTAATACTATTCTTGGGCCTCCTGGGTGGCTCAGTGGGTTAAAGCCTCTGCCTTCGGCTCAGGTCATGATCTCAGGGTCCTGGGATCAAGCCCCGTATCGGGCTCTCTGCTCAGCAGGGAACCTGCTTCCCCCTCTCCCTCTGCCTGCATCTCTGCCTACTTGTGATCTCTCTCTCTCTGTCAAATAAATAAATAAAATCTTTTTTAAAAAATGCTATTCTTTAAAAATACATATTCTTAATCGATTTAGGAGTTAGAATTGTGAGCATTTTGCCCTTGGAAAGGATGTGTCTTCCTACTGATATTCCTAATTTAGATTTAAATGAGACCATTCATTTTTCAATGATTTGATGCTAATAGTCCTTCTTTGCCTAGGAACAGGCTTAAAATACATTAACTCTGCATTCTTAGCTTGAGCATCTACCACATGATAAATGAATTACAAAAATTACGCTCATTAATCAAAGGCCCAAGGCATAACCAAAGCAGGAAGAGTGGCTATGGGCACATTGAGAACCACTGGAAAAACGGCTCCCTCTTCTAGTCTAAACAATCTTCTTAACCAGAAGGGTGTTGATCTATGCACTAGGGATCCTTAAAGGTATCGAAATATAATTTAGAAATCCCTGCATGATCAGATCACTTTTTACATCTCTATTGATAATTCTGGCATTTTATTCTCCCACAATCATGCTCCAATTATAATCTATGATTTCAAGCATCTCAAATATTTCTTTTTCTATCCTGCCTCTGGACCCTAACCTCTGTGTTTCCCCTATGCTGAGTCTATATCTCTGCAGATGTGAGACATGTACCATAAGTGGTATGAGAAACCATTTTAGACTGATGCTAAGGGCTTTGGCTATCACTGTATCACAGTATGAGAAGAGTCATACATCTTCTGATTAGATTGCATCAGTGAGAAAGACTTACTTTTATACTAAGTGAATTTATTTGTTTGCTTAACATGAAGATTGCTAATATCCCCTTTTTAAGTGCGAGGGAAAGTCTTAGGCTCAGAACTTTCTGCAGGAGGCAGTAATTAGCTAAGAATTAATTACATGTTTTGTATCAATGTATTTGTTTTCAGAGATACCTTCTGTCTATAATATATGATGTTGATTTTCTTCTTGTGAAGTTGATATAAACTTGTCTTTTAAAACAATTTAAATTATAAAAATTGATAAAAATAAGTATTCAGTAGATAACATTAATGGGCAACCATTAATATGGCAAAAGTCATGAATTTGGTCGGTATACAAGTAAAGTTTTATTTTTTTATTTTTTTTTAAAGATTTTATTTATTTATTTGACACACAGAGAGAGATTACAAGTAGGCAGAGAGGCAGGCAGAGAGACAGGGAGAGGAGGAAGCAGGCTCCCTGCTGAGCAAAGAGCCTGATGCGGCCTAGATCCCAGGACGCTGAGATCATGACCTGAGCCGAAAGCAGAGGCTTTAACCCACTCAGCCACCCAGGCGCCCTAAAGTTTTAGAAATCCTTACAGAATATTCTTCCTCACACTCTTTCTGTATCTTCAGTTTTCATCTGAAATATCACTTTTGTTAGAAAGACATCATTGACTCTCTCTAAAATCTTGTTCCATTACCTCTTTTTGGACAGAAGTTCTCCCTCTCTTTCTCTACTCATCTATCAAATGATTTATTCCTTTATTCCTTAAAGTTGCCTGTTTACTTACCTTCATCCTCTGTATCAAATTCTCTGAAGGTAGATGTCATTCAAAATGTCACATGATAAATATTTGTTGAATCATTAAATATAGAACTTAGATGAACAAGTACTTAGGCTGTTAAAAGGGTGATGTCATGGTTAGTTTTCTAAAACATGGACTCTTTTGCTTTTTTCTTTTTCAAGGCTTAGCTCTTCCTTTTAGGAAAAAAAATACAATTAATCTTGAGATAAAGAGATTGTAACTCTAGTCCCACTAAACAGTGGGTATAAAAGAAGGAGGCTAATTCCAGGCTTGACTCACTAGCTGGAAGGGGACTCATAATATTCCATCAGCCTGAGTTCACAAACTCAATGTTTGGTTGAGCTGAGTCACTAAGAACCCTGTCATACTAAACATGTGGTTAGAACTGGGACAGAAAAACAGCCACCCTGCTGATAATTAGTCTCAGAGTCTTTGCAATTGTTGTTGGTATCTTGCTGACATTCCAGGCATGTTAGACATCCATGAAAAGAAGCTGATCTAGGGTGGGTATGACTGTGAACAGAAACTTATAAACCGGGGCTATGAATAGAAATGAATGGCAGAGATTTAAGAAATCCCTAATTTGTACGGGAGTGTGATGGATGCTGAGGGAGTCAGTTAGCCTGGGTAATTGCATTCAGAGAATATCTGTTATTGGAGAGATGACAACTTATCAGTTAGTCAGTAATTGAGAATTTGATTAGCCAATCAATAATTTACTACCTTAACTGTCCATAAAATATTTCATTGCAAGATCTTAAATGAATTTTGAAATTGCTGGTACTAATTAAATTTCTTTCTTAGGCAGTGCCTATGAAATCATAATATTCCTTTATTACAGCAAACTAAGAGCTATTTAAAGAGAAAGGCCACTGCACAGAGGGGAAAAATATATGATACATTTCATGTGCTTAATATATAGAATATTGCAACATATAAATCAAATTATTATTATATTTTGCAACATAACGTATCTCTTAATGAACAAAGAGATTATCCCCACAGATAGGTGGTTTTTTTTTTTTTAATTCTCAGGCTATTTGAAGTTTAAAAAGGTAAGATGTTGTTTTAAGAAGCCTTTTTTGTCACCCATGGGAACCACTTTATTGATGAATATACTGAATTTGCAATTGATAAGACATTTGTGGACACATTATCTAATCACAAATATTAAATATTATTTATTTCAAAACTAAAACTAAAAATAGAGCAAATATGGACATGATACATGATCCCATATCATTTTAGAGATAGGTAGAAAGTTGTATTCCCTCATTCGTTCAATATTTTATTTTATTCAATAAATATTTTACTGGGGAACCTGGGTGGCTCAGTTTGTTAAGGGACAGCCTCATGGTTTTAGCTCAGGTCATGATCTCAGGGTCTTGAGATCCAGTCCCATGTTGGGCACTGTGCTCAGCGGGGAGTCTGCTGAGATTCTCTCTCTCTCCCTCTGCCTCTCCCCCTGCTCGTGCATGTTCTCTCTCTCTCTAAAATAAATAAATCTTAAAAAAACAAATAAATATTGATCAACACATGTATCATGTACTGTACTATGTGGTCTCTGCCTCCTTGGAAGTTGCATTTTTTATTTTTATTCTTTCTTGGCAGAGTTTAATTTTTGTAGACTTATTTTGGAACATATGGGATCTCAGGAGATCGCTGTGGTAGAGACTGGCAGCTGTCTCTTTTCTCCTCAGCACACACCTGGACTGCAGTTTCCATTCTCCCTTGTAGTTAGATGTGACCCAGACACTGAGATGTGGACAGTGGAGTGTGAGTAGCAGAGATAATGCCTGGCCCATGAAAACTTCATACTCTTTCCCCTCTACCAGCTGGATACAGATAGTAAGTCCTGGGAGATGAAGGATACTAGATCCTTAATCATTGAAAATTGAACACCTCATCAACAAGAAGAACCCAACCCTTGTTATAAGGAAAAAGAAACAACAACAACAATGAAAAGCCCTGACATCTACTTATGCCTTCTGTCACTTTGGACAGTTTTGTAGTTTCTCTCCGTTTAATTTGCCTCATCAGAACATGAGGCTAATAATTATAGTCACCACATAATGGTTACTGAGAAGAAGAAAGGGGTTTATACACATACAGGGATTAAACCAGGCCCTGGTAAATAAAGAGAGTTGGCTATTTTTATTACCATTTCTCAGAGGATCCTTAAGAATCTAAGAAGAAAGCTAAAGTGGACTCATTATGTTACACAATGAGAAGTGAAATCTCCGACAATCTTGGGCAGTTGACTAGAGGAGGTGGGACATATAAAAGAGGTGTAAGATCAAGAACATGCCTTCTGGTGAGAAAGTTGACAATATACCAACCTCTTCACAAGATGCTGTAAAATTCTCAATTCACCATGGATTATACCTTTCTGTGGGGAATAAATTCCCCCACAATACCTGGAGAGTCACACATTGTTGTGAAGGAGGTAATACAAATAGTGGCTGAGAAAAAAAGAAGAACAAGGGAAGGAGTTCAAGGGGAAGAAGGAAAAATTGCCTCACCAGTGGCAAAGCCATGAAGAGAAAACTTGAAATCCCGAATCCTTCAGGGAAGGGGCAGCATTGAGGTGTCATGGGCATCCAGAAGGTATAGCAACAAACCTTGCTAATTCTTCCCTTACTTTATTAGGGTAAATGAACTGGAGATATATTTTTCAGGGGGACCAACATGTATGAACATTATTATACTCATGTCCACTAGTCAGAGAGTGTGCATTCATGATGTTTCTACGATATTACCCACTATTGCCATGGCAGGTATAATTATAAGAAACGGGAACATTTAACATCCATCTTGAGATAAATGCTGAACTGCCTTATAAGTTACGTGGATTTATTTAACACATATTTCCTCAAGATGGTAACCTTAAGTCCACAAAATAGAAATGCCCTTATTGTGCTCTCACTTATTAGTTTTTATATAAGGAATCAAAGAACTTTAAGAAATTTTCTATTAACCACTGTGACAGCATTTTTCTGAATGATCCTGGTTCTGGGAAGTCAAAGAAATGTTTGTATTTTTCATTTTCATTTGACTGAAATAATTCTAAGTATTTCTAAGGAATATCCTCCTAGCTTTTAGATCTTGCTATGACAAGTTTTCCTCATAAGAACCGGGAACTTTTGCAATTCATGTTAGAGAAGAATCAGAAGAACAGAGGTAAATGGGAAGTGGTGAGAAGCATTGGGATTGAAGGGAGTCACCTTGGATTCACTGTTTAGCTCTGGCACTAACATAAGTGGTTATAAGGTTATTGCCCCCCACGCTGACTTTGGAGTTCTCATTTTCAAAGTGGGTGGGGGAGGGTAGGTATGTTACTTATTACCCAACAGCATTCAATGTCTTTCTGAACTGCTGCTCCTCTTTCATCTGATGGGGATCTCAATTACATGAGGTGAGCATGTGACCTGAATGGAACAAATCAGAATCAGCCCTGGGATTTTGCTTAAACAATCAGACAGGAGGTCCTCCTTCTCTGAGACAGAGTTGCTCTGGCAACTAAATAAGAGGTGCTTCTGGTGATCTGTGCCTGAAAATGAGTTCACCACAGATGAAAGCAGAGCCAAAGATTAGGACAGTGATATTATGCCTTCAGGAAAACACTTGACCTCCTAGAGCCAGCTGTCCTTGTGTCTAACTCATCTACAGATCATCTGGTTACGTCAGTGATTCTCAGCGTGGTCCCAGAGCAGTAGCAGAAGCAGCACCTGGGAACTTGCTAGAAATGCAAACTCTCAGGCCCTAACCAAAAAGCTAGTGATTCAGACTCTCTGGGACTGGGGCCCAACAATCTGACTTCAGACAAGCCCTCCAGGGGATTCGATGCCTGCTAAAGTTTGAGCACCCTTTTTATGTGAATTGCTATACTTCATTTGCTTTTTAAATCTCCTATATACCCAATATCTATATCTAATCCATCTATCTATCTAAACAGCGAGTCTATTCCCGACGTAGCATGCTATTCATACATTCACTGGTTCATTTGACAAAATTGACTAAACTCTTGGCACCTACAGTATGTCTCCAGAGGATGAGAATGAGAAATGAGAAGTTTTCTCATTTCAAAGAACTTGCAGAATATAAGATAACTGGGACTAATAAATACTTAAGCTGCCACTCTTCTACACCCATGACAGTCACTCTTAAATAAATGATTCTCATGGTTCTTCCCAATAAAGTACTTCGGTCAGGCATACCAGCGTAACAGAATTGGTTCAAGATGATACATGAGCCATCTCTGGGAATGAGAGGAAAATGAACAATTTTATTATTAATTTTTAATATAACATATAAATTGTGTTTTGATATAAAGTTGTTTGGGTCACAGATATATATAAGAGATCTTTTCAGGGAATCAATAAATTGTTAATCTTCTTGAAACAAGATGCTTTATATTAGATTGCTGTTACACATATATATATCTTCACAGCATTGAGATGTTCTTTATTTGGAATTGTATTTCATTTACTGAAGGAAATTTTAGATATGTGTGATGCAGAATAAAATACCAATTTTACAGTTGTGGGTGTTGATGCACAAAGAAGAATGCTTCTTGAATCTATATCCTGCAACCTCACTGCACTTCAGGTTACCAATGGTACATGATATGATACAAATTCTAATATAAATGTACTTAGAAGTACCAGAATGAGGGCATACAATGTCAGGTCTTGTGGATCAGGTTAAGAAGATAGTCACTATCAAGAAAGTATAGAATGTGGGTGGAACACAATGCATATAACATGGCCCAATTTGTATTTGGATAGGACCATTCTGGCTAAGCAGACTGAAAGACACCAGAGTCAAAGAAAATAGACCAGTTAATGCCTCCAGCTGCTAACTGAAGAAAGAAATAGTCAAATATATAAACAAGTGAATAACTAAATGAAAAGAGTGCTCTCTGCTTTTTGTTAGACATTTTTTGGCAAGAGAAGTAGGCAGTTTGAGCTTTAATTTTTTAAACTTGTAGCATCTACATTCTCTCCCCTTTGGACAGGTTTAGAGTGATATCTCGGAAGGTACTTTTGATTCAGTAGTTCTTGAAAGACGAGGATAAAGCTTAGGGGTGAAGATGTAAGGGACAACCATCAGAATTGTCAAAGAGTTCTCTTAGTTTCCTTCATAATTTTCCAGTCCAACTTCTCAGAACTAAAACATAGTAAAGAAAAGGAAAAAAAAAAAAAATCCTGTCCAGGAAGAAAGCTGTTTTGAGTGTTAGGCACCCATGGGAGATTAGAAGGCAATATAACATAATGGTAAAAGAGTTGAAGAAGATGGCCACAGGAGTTAAACAGAGGCCAATTACAAAGTGAATTTGGTTTGTGTTTCCTCTGGAAATGATATGACACAGCACTGATGGAATAATCTAATCTCAAACTGCCAGCTAATCTTTTGGCATTCTGTTTGACTGTATGAGCTTTCTGCCCCAGGGTCATCAATCTCTTCTTTGGTGTAGGGATTCTGCTTCAGGAAATTGGAGAAAACAGATAAAAGTGGAGAGAAAACATGGAGATTTAAAGAAAAACCCACAAAGGGTCATCTAGTTCTGTTTCATTCCTTGGATTTACCAATAGTTTCTTAAATATGATGCCAAAAGTACAAACAACAAAAAATAGATAAGTTGGATTTCATAAAGTTGAAAAAAAGTATTTATTAAAGGATACTATAAAGAAAGCAAAAAGAAAAAAAAAGAAAGCAAAAAGATAACCCACAGAATGGGAGAAAGTATATGTAAATCACAAATCTGAAAACAGCAAAAGACAAACTAATAAAAAAGGCATATAACTTCAATAGATATTTCTCTAAAGAATATATAAAAATGACCAACAATCACCTGAAAAGATGGTAGCATCATTAGTCACTTGAGAAATGCAAATCAAACCACAGTGTGGGGGCGCCTGGGTGGTTCAGTGGGTTAAAGCCTCTGCTTTCGGCTCAGGTCATGATCTCAGGGTCCTGGGATCGAGGCCCGCATCGGGCTCTCTGCTCAGCGGGGAGTCTGCGTCCCCCTTTCTCTCTGCCTGCCTCTCTGCCTACTTGTGATCTCTATCCCTCTGTGAAATAAAAAAAACAAAAAACAAAAAACAAAAAACAAAAAAAACCCACAGTGTGATGCTTCTTCAAATTCCCTAGGATGCCTATAATAATGATTTTAAAAATATTTAACAAGTGTTGGATATCATGTAGAGTAATTGGAAGCCTTATAAATTGCTGGTAGGAATGTAAAGTGGTAGATCTACTGTAGAAAAGAGTTTGACAGTTCCTCAAAAAGTTAAATACAGAATTACTATATGACATAGCAAATTCACTTTTGGGGATTTACCCTCAAAAACTGGAAACAGATGTTCAAGCCAAAACTTTATACTAATGTTCATAGCAGGACCATTAACTAAAGGAAGGTAGAAACAACCCAACCATCTGTCGATTGATGAATGGTTAATCGAAATGTGGTATATCCATACACTGAAGTTGTGACCATAAAAAGGAATGAAGTAATCATAGATGCCACAGTGTGAAAGAATCTTCAAATCATTATGCTAAGCAAAAGAAGCCAGACGGAAAAGGCCACGTCTTATATGATTCTACTTATATGAAATATCCAGAGTAGACAAGTCCACAGAGACAGAAATCAGGTTAGTGGTTGCCAAGGGTTGCAGAGAGTGACTGCTTAATGGGGATGGGGTTTGCTTTGGGGGTTATCAAAATGTTCTGAAACTAGAGAGAGTTGATGTCTGTGTACACATTTGTAAATATACTAAATGTCACTGACGTGTACACTTTAAATGGTAAATTTTGTCCTCTGTATTTTATCTCTCTCTCTCTCTCTCTCTCTCTCTCTCTCTCTCTCACACACACACACACACACACACACATTATGAAAAAGAAAGTCATCTGGTTTTTAAGACCAAAACTGTGAAGGATTGGAGGTGCCCCCTCAACCCCCCCGCATACTAACAAGTTAGACTGCCAGTGTTTTATATATATTCACACACACAGACGATCTCTGCAGAAGGGAACAGATCTTTTTATTTACACACAGAGTAAAAACAAAATACTTGCCTGACTCGTCAAATTCCCATGACATGATGCAATGAGAGCCAAATGTCACCTGAACATGGAGCAGGATTTTCACCACAGGAGAGGGATTCCAAAATTTAAAAACTCAGAGTGCGTACAGAGCTGCTGGCATACCTGCCATTCTGTTCTCGTCTCTGGAGATGAAGACGGAACCCTTATCTTCTACTCTGGAATATAAACAAAGCCTCTCTAAGAGGAGAGGAAGGTCTCTACCCTAGAATGTAAGCAATTATCTCAGGGGAGATTTAAAAAAAAAAAGGCATCTGTAGACTCTATTACCCTTCGAATGGAAGCAAAATAGCTCTGGAGAAAAAAGTGTCCTGAGTCTTTCTCCGCCCCCCACCCCGGAATGTGAGCAGATGACATTCTTTGTCTTTCTATCCTGTCAGTTTGCATAATCCAGAGGCCTGGGCCGTTTTGGAACACAGGGAAAAAAACTAGTTAGAACTGTCTTTCAACTCTGGTCAAAAAAAATAAAAGCTGTCTGATCTAAAGTTCCATTTCCGTTTCTTTTTCACTGTGCATCCCTCTTTTCTCTTTGAATGCTTGCAAGGAGCTCATTACCTTCTGGAGCCGCTTACTGTATCTTTGAAACAAATTCATCTTTTAGACAGATTATGTGCTGGATTTTGAATATACTTAAGTCATTGAGAGAAAAGGGTTTGTTACATATAGAATATAGATCTATAATAGTAATTTATCTATACGTGAATAGTATTTAATAACTTCTAATATTTAATATATAGACAAGTATTATTTAGCAGCTTATGGAAACCACTACTATAATATGACATTAAATTAATTCCTAATACTATTCAAACTTTTACACTGCCTCCCAGTTTCATTTTACAATCAGTCAATTATTTGATGAACTGTAATGGGTATTTTTCTTCATATTTTTGTTTCCACTCTCAAAGAGTAACACAGAGTCTTATACAATTTTGCTTTGAAATCTGGCCAAATACAATTGGCCCAAAGTCTGGCCCAAAATGTACATTTTGGCAAATTTCTACATTGATTGGCCTATTTTTAATTGTAAAGAGTGAAGAGCAGTACTGTACCAGAAAACAAAACTGTTTAGTAAACAGACCCCTTGGGTCATAAGAACTTTTAATAATTCAGGCACCTCTTTTTAAATGCTCCATTAAAATGGGGGAAGCGTTTGCCCCCGTAAGTTGAGAATAGAATTATGTGACAAATGTTTAGAATTCAGAATTAAGAGTGAAGAGTATTTACAGAGCCCTTTCTTGCCTCTATGATATTTCCCTTACCCTAAAGAGAAAACAATGTATTAGGAGCTCTGTGGCCCTTAAGTTGGGACACCCTTAAATGAAGATGCATCACAAAGCTGAGCCCCATTTGTTCTATTCCAGTCTTAAATTTCTTTAACATGGGAAGGAGAGAGATCTCTTTCCAAAATGCAGAACTACAAAGTACCATTGAGGTAGGCCCAACTGGTGACCCAGACTCTCCTCTTCTTTGAGTAAGTCAGTAACCTTATTTAGGTAATGGAAAAGAGACAGAGATTGTCAGAGATGAGGAGAAGCTTGCACATGACAAAAGAGCACACCAATTTAGAATGATTTAGTCTAGATTAAAAGAGGTGAGAAGGGCCTCGACTGAAGTGTGCAGAATCATGACGTGTATAATAAGAATGGCTCACACTCCGCTCTCTGGCCTGTAATCACAGAGTAATATAGTCTTAGTGATCTGTGATCACAAAGTGCTTATAGTTCATTTATCAGCTCTTTTCATAACATTAACCTTTTCCCTATCTTATTGGCATGAGACATGATAGTAAATGTTCCAGTTATCTTCAAAATAGGAATGGACAGGTTTAGTGGGACAGAGAGTTGGACAGTTTTTAGGAGAAGATAACTTCCATAATACGAATACATATTTTATGCCCTGTGTCCCAGATCAGAGACTACACAGTCATTTGAAGATGGAACTATGGTCCTTCAGTAAGTAAGGTACAACCGTTCTTGAGAGATTGGGGGATGAACTTGTTTATGATTTCAGCTAAGTGGGACAAAAGCTATACACATTAATCCCACCTCCTTTATATGCAGTCATGTGCCAGAATTCCAGAGGAAGGTATGCAAAGTAGGACTTGTAACTTTGAACAGCTAACCAATTGACATTGACCAATCATTTATACTCTGATTATTCACCTGCAAAATGGGATAATTACACCTGACTTGCAGAGGCATTATGCAAATGAAATAAGAAAAGTGCCTAAAATAATAAGTCAGTATTTTTCCCACTGTCTTGAAATGGATTGCTTTTCTGACGGCACTCTTTGTCATCCCATATATCTTGGCTTTAAAGAAACCCCCTTGAAGGAAATTTTCCTGCCCCCCTCACTCGGAGTTCTCCACCATAATAGGCTCTAATATTATATCACATGTTTTCCTTATGAACCAGATCAAAAGGCGTGACTATATAATTTTGTGATTACTTATGTTTTGATCCCACCTTTACTAGACTATAAGATCCACGAGAGACTAAGACTACATCTACTGGCCTAACCATTGCATTTCTAGCATCCATCACATTTCTTTTATATTTAGGTGCCCAGTAAATATTGTATGAATGAAAAATTTTATTAATTATAAGTAAATGGCCTTTTAGAGGAGAAAACACAAAGGCATTCATTCAACTGAGCTGCTGGCAAAATGAGTATTTTTATTTATTATTATTATTTTTTAAGATTTTATTTATTCATTTGACACAGAGAGAGAGATTACAAGTAGGCAGAGAGGCAGGCAGAGAGAGAGGAGAGAGGAGGAAGCAGGCTCCCCGCTGAGCAGAGAGCCCGATGCGGGCCTAGATCCCAGGACCCTGGGATCATGACCTGAGC